>CM017560.1:61326947-61829447 GCA_007844125.1 Sinonovacula constricta | reverse complement strand
GAATATTAAGCAGTTGATTGCAGTTAAAGAAAATCAAGAGTCTCAATAACTTTTATGACCACTTTACAAAACTTATCAGAACATGTTTTGCTGACGGTTACAACCCGAGAATCCTTTGTTGTACTTCATTTCTTGCAATTGACCATTTTACAGTAAAAAAAAGAATTGCTTTTAAATTACACGATGACCGGTCATTTCGTTGAGACTGCATGAACATAGTGACTTAAAGCCATAATTGGACAGTCGCTGATGGATTTGTGTCTCCTATAATTCTCCAGTCGTGTACTGTATAGGTAAGGCAACTTGAGCGGTCTCTATGCACTTTAAGTATGATTGCACAGTAGGTATAACTTCGGAATTGGCTGTACCTTTGCTATATAATATGCCAACTGCTGATAAATCCTCACCTTTTTATGATATGTTATTTTAAACCGTATAACCTCTTTAAGTCTTTACTATCTAATGTGGTGCATTCACTTTCACCAGCATTATGTCAAAACAAGCTTATCTTTTTTCAGTTTCAAAGCATACGAGTCACATTAAAACCCTGCATGTGTTTCTTTTTTAATTTTAGTTTATCAAAACATCTTGATCCTTTTCTAAATATTACCAAGAACGGCTGTAGTTTTTTTGTCACATCGTTTTAAAATCTCATGCATTTTGATATGTCCGACACTTCAAAACATGTTTGGACAAATCCTTTGCATGTTTAAGGGAATCTTTCCAAGATATTTCCTAATAGACAGGCAAAACCATATCTATAAACTCAACAAACATGTAGTTTTTTTGTGAAGAATGTTGTTACAGCTTATTAATGCTTCAATATTTTTTTTATTCAAAATCATTGTCCCAGGCCCACTTCATATCACTTCATATCACATTTATTTACAATTTGTTCTGTCGAGTACTGTTTTCTGCTAAAAGAATGAAGGGATTCACTTCATCAGAAAGCAATTCTGAGCTGAATATCAATTTTAATGTAAAGAGTGTTTTCTTTGTAATCTTAAACTCTGTTATCGTATCATTCCTATCTTATCCATTTCATAACATCATTTCAATTAATTAACACTGTAAATTGTAAATATTTGTGTACTCTACCATCCCCAATCAATCCGGCTGTGTTGACTGTTGCGGCATCGCACGATTAAACTTAGGACAACTGCATTTCTACCAAACCTTGCCATATGGGCTGCTTAAAGTTAATTATATATCCCTGTTTATTGAACAAAGAACCGCCGAGTTAGACAGTTTTGTGTGCCCAATTATTACATTATTGACTTCCTATCTGACCCTAGACGTTCCCTACTCCAAATGGCATAACGTGTTAATATGCCTTTAAGGACTGGAAACATATCGTGGCCACTGCAATATGCTTGGACAGAATGTCAGTATATTAAAATAAATTAAAATCTAACAAATGCACCATGCGTGGTCATGAAGATGTGTCACCATCTGGGCGATTCCAGATGCTGATTTCAGTTACTAATCTCAGTTGTTGGACACATTCTGGAACACCAGGGGTCATATTCATAAAGAATCTTAAGGGTTTTTTTAGGAAAAAACTTAAGTCATTTTTTTCACTTAGGTAAGAAAATCACTCAAGTTGTTATTCATAAAGAAACTTAAGTGAATCTTAGCTAAGAAAAATCCTCAAGGGAAAAATTATTTCATTTCCGTTGTCAAGATGAGCCGCGCGACATTGCGCGGATAATTCGGCACACTCAGGTTTTTATTCGTAAAAAGTGTCCGAAATGTATCGAATAGGCGCGCACTTGTCACAATTCAAAATGGTGGACGAATGTTGAGACGTCGAAGAATTGTAAACAAAAAATAAATGTTTCGTGCAGACAGGGTTTTACAAGAATGGCATGATTCTGAGAGTCTCGTTTTCTCCATTATCCTGTCATTTTTTATTTGTAAAACTAAACGAGCATCAAACCGCACGACAATGGAAACCAATTACACAAGCGGATGTTCATTATTTACAAGCAGACGAACAAATCAAGTGTAAGTAGATATCTAAAAAGTAAAAAGCAGAGCACCAATTTTTTTGCCCAGGATAACCTTTTGCTAGTAGAATTGCTGGCACAGGCTAATCAGCACATCCCTAGCCTGACCAACTATCAAGTGGAGAAAGCTCGGTTTGGGAATGTTAAGTGTTAAAATAATTAATTGATTTATAATTTATCGTAAATATCTATCCAAACTACAATGCCTACTGACCTATGGCATAAGTAATTTGTATTTGAGAACATACCTGTCAAGAGATTGTTTACAAAACTGAAACTAGTCTACACAACTGCATCAAGTAATTAATTTATTTATTGGCTGATTAGTAAATCCTTTTTACTATTACTCAAGGAATTAATGGGTGTTCTTATTCATAAAGAAACTTAATGACATGGGTTTTGTATCATTTTGAATTGATTTGGTAACAATCAGCTTCAGCTTGCTCATGCCCACAGCATAGTAAATATTATTTATCATTACAGCCAAAAAGGAATTAAATTAATGTTTTCATTTTTAGAATAGGACATTATAAATATAAAAATAACTTTTTATTGTAGTCTTTTGGCGTATTTCTTTTTATAACCAGTCTGCTTTTGGCATATTCAACTGAACAGTTTGATTCAAATGTGTACAAATATATATATATAATTGTTTTGTGGGGGAAATAAATAATTTTAGTTGGGAAATGTTTACATAGGGATAAACATTTTATTAAGCAAAATCACTGGACTGCAACCCTCACCTACAAAAATAATGGGTATATAAAATAACAGAATTTAAGGGATAGGGCAAATTAAAAGGAACATACATCAGATTTTTTGTTGGTTGAAACATTTTTTGTCCTCAATACAATGGGTTTTACATAACCATTGGCATCTTTTTCTGTACTAAACCTTATATTGATTATTATTCTTTAAAAAATATTAAATGCAATTTTCGATAACACAAATTTGAAGGTTACAAATGACTCATAAATATGACTAACAAAAATTCAGGCACTCACATGCATTCATACAATATTATGATATGTTTATTTGTATTTTTTGGCATTTTACTACTAATATTATTATTAATTTCAGGAATAACAAAGAACTTGAAGAGAGAAATGTGGCAAAAAATTGAGGAGCAATTTAATGCACAGGTATCCTGAGGGATGTCATAAATATGGGAAAACATCAAAACAAAACACCGCGCCATATACTCCGATTACAAAAGGGAAATGGCCACTACAGGTTTAACTCGATCTCTAATATGGGTGACTTTTGCTTCTGTAATTTGCTAAGTCAGAATTTGTAAACAGATATGTGGTCATAGAATAAACACTCTAGTTATGACAAGTATTCTATAACTACTTTTATATACATAAAACATTAAGTAATCCTGTGATTGGTTTAGTAAACAAACATTAGCAATTAAATGACATGAAAAAAATTATCTCATCTGAAAGGGTTTTTTAAATAAGTGGACTTTAGTAAACATTAGCAAAACTTTAGTTTAGAATTCGACTGAGATTTCATGCAGACATACATTCTGACCAAGTTAATGTTAATATTGCCTCACAAATACAGCCTCTGTTCACAGGAATTTTCTTTCGGGGGCTTAAACAAATCGTCAATGCAAACCAGTTTAAGTTCAGACTGCCAGTAATTAAATATCTGCATAATCCTGTCATCTGTACAAAGTTTCTGTATCAATTTTAATCATTTTTATTTAGGTGGTGGACCAGGTGGGCCAGCGGAAAAGCGCATGTCCATCATCACCCATGCAGTGATGGACCTGATTGGAAGAGAAACAGTTTCCATTCAAGGAGTGGTTGCTGCAACCATGGATACAACTTCTAATCAGTTGAGGAACAGGTATGATTACCTCATAAGAAACGTTTGCTTCAACAGCTAGCATATTCTAATTCTGAAACCAGGCAGGGTATATATGTGTATAATTTCTTATCCATTAATCAATTACTATAACCATGTAATAATGATCTCAAAAGGTACTAATCAGCTAATTGTTTTTAAGACAGTCTTTTTACACAATAGTGTAATTAACTACATAGTATGTATCAGACACATTGTATCAAACTACCCATTTGCCAGTCATAGTAGCCAAATTCAAAAACAGCCATTATCATGTTATCATTCTGCCAAGTGATGTACCTGAAACAATAAACATTCATTTTTTACTTTTATATTTATATTCATTTTTTTTATTGCCATAGTCAAAGAATGTGGTATATGCAAATGAAGTACTGAGGACATATCATTTCAATCTGAAAGTTACCTAAATGTGAAAAATATGCACTTGACACATTTGAATGCATGTTTACAATGTGATGACACTTGAATGATGTTTCTGTTAACAGTAGTAACACTTCATTTGAGAAAAAAACTAGGATATACAGGCAACCAGACAGATGGACAGTACAGTTGATAGAAAAAATACCAGTAATTTAAACAAATAACATTCACTGTCATATATTACAAAGTACACAGTTATTTAAATAATACATTTTCACATAACTTTCTCTTCTCCATAGCATGGAAAAAGATGAACATACAATTCCTCAGGTCAGAGCTGAACAGGACATGTAAGCAATTAAATGTCATTGTTTAAAATTTTCTTTGTCCTACTTTAGTCTAAATTTCTGCCAGAATTATACAACAGCCACTTCTTATTTTGAATTAATATACTCTCCCCTACATAATTGCAGTTCTTATTTCTCAACTACATGTAGTAACTATTTTTCCCAATAATTATTTCATTCATGTAACAGAGATGAAATTGAACATGTTACCTCATTTTCAAATTCCTACTCCAAGTTATGGCCTTTTGTTACTTCTATTTTTTTTATTGACAGTGCACTTATTCGTGGGCATTTTTGTCCCCTGGACACATTTTGAGTTTAAAAATCTATTTATAGGTATTGTGACTTACTTTTTTGACCAATCAAAACAAAAATAAACAAATTTATAAGAGGACCTCATATAGATGAATAATGCAAAGTGTAATATAAATTCATCAAGAGTGTTAGCAGAAGAAGTAATTTATTAATAAAAGTTGACAACAGCTGCATGGACGGACAAAAGCCACCACATAAGCTTACCTTGAGCTCATAAATAAACCTAAAAATATGTTTGACAGATGTAATTCGTATACCGCAGGCCGTCTTGTGGCACATAGATGTTGTTGATTTGCTGACCATCAGCATTGTCTGCTGGCTGTGGCATGGCTGCTCATGGCATAGGAATGTTTCTAGCCTTGCAAATATTGTGTAATACCCAACATGTAACTATTACTCTGAAAGGCAACACATCTGTTGAGTTAGATTGCTATTTTTTTCTTTTTACAAGTGAAATTTACATTATTGATTCCAATTTTTGGTACTTGTTATAGTCAAATTTAAGGCAAAAGGTGTTTATTCCATTAGATGATATCAGTCTGCAAGAAACAATTATTAGTAAGGTAACTTAATGGGTAAAACAATGGATAGGCATAAAACTGCTATCAGGTCTTACTGGCACACTTTAGCTGGACTTAATCTGATTTCTCCTTGAAGAATTCTTCATCGCTTCTTGAGCTGGCCAATTCCCCTTTCAACAAATGATCTTATGTGCTCTAAATATAAGGATTTGCAGGACAATGAGCAAAGAGTATATTTTTATTTCTATCTTATGTGCTTATGGAAGAATTATGATCACTAAGAAATACTAATACAATTACTTTTAATTGTAAAACTGCATTATTTAATCTAAGATCATTTGTAAATCATCATCATCAAAATAATAATTAGTTTATCCATCATATCAGTCACTTTATTTTCGCTTTTTTTTTCTTTGTTTGTTTAACACACGTATGAACAAATTAATAAACAACATGTGAAAGATATGAGAGTGTAAGGTAACAAATTCTTAGAATATAAAAAGATTTTAATTTCAAATGTATATACAAGTTACAGCATCATAATTGAGTGTTGTTGTTTTTTTATTTTTTTTTTTATTTTATGTCTTATAATTTATGTTTGTATTACATTTACATATGTGCACCAGACATATCTGATCGTTTTATTGCTGTATTCGGGGCCACCCGGTGTGATTCCTGGCTAGTGCAGGAGGGGTTTCTAAAAAGGGCCATTTTAACTCATGTTCAGTCATTTTATTTTGAATTTAGGAAATAAAGCTGCTATAAAAGGTACCAGTAATTACTATCTTACTTACCTATTGTAACTTGTCTGTGACCCAGGTGTGGGATTAAGGAATGGCGTCAGTAGCCACTTTTGAGCATGGGTACCCACTATCCCCGAGAAGAAAGCTGTCCCCACCCCCAAGTACACCACCTTCAAGCATTTGCCAAAGGCCACTTTCCCTCAACACTCTGCTATCATGAGTGGCCCCGGGCCATCTTGCCACAGCGTCAATTAGCAGGAAGGCACTGTTGAAAACAACCTACAAAAGAATCCAGCTAAATGAAAAGCAGATCAATCTACAGTACCTAAAAAAATATTCCTTTTTATGTGTAAATCATTACATAGGTGTATAATTGCAAATTTTACACTTGGATATTAAAACAATGAAAAGTACAATACAAAGGAATTAAAGGAAAAACAATGATAATTTCATGTTCAACTGGTGATTTTACAATGTTTATGAGTTATGATGTGTAGGAATTTACCCTTTGGGCCAAAGGCCTGAGTGATAATTAACAAGCATGATAACACATAGAGCCACTTATAAACCACGGTTTTTGATGTAGTGTGTTTTAATTCTAGCATAACTCTGTTATAACAAAAAAAATATGATCCAAATCAGTACCATCATGCCACATGCACATTCAGACAAAATATAACAATGTTTTCATGGAGAAAAAAGACATAAACGTCACACTGTGATAAAACAGTGTTTCCTTGATTAATCTGCAACTTTTTCAGGGTAAATTTCTTCGTTGAATTTAGTAAGAAAACAATGTATCAATCTAATATTAACATCTGTAGGTTTTATTGTTTACAGCAATGTTAAACACACAAATAATATAAAAATCTGGAAACTTGTGTTTTCCATTCCTTTTGTATAATAGATTTCAAAATTAATTCACACACATCAATTATATATAGCATTTCTGTCATATTCTTTTTATTTAATATAAGATATCTGTAGCATTTAAATCACATTTTGGTCGATAAACATTTTAACATCAATAACATACATTTTGGCAAGATTAACAACGAATGAGAAAAAAAAACAGATGCTACATTGATATGAATGATGAGGACGGATGATGAAAATGCTTTTTGGCACATACTGAAAAATTCCACGGCGATATTTGGTACTAACTTGGGCATCAATAGAATGATAACCCATTCTATTGATGTAGGCAGGTTCATCAAAAGAGGGGGCCTTTATCTGAATATGGTTGCCATCTATCACACCTATTACATTTGGACAACCTGCCATCTCATAAAACTGAGTTTTGTTGTAGTTTATTTTGTCCCGTGTAGTTGGGAACTGTATGAAATATCCTGACATCTCAGGACAACTTAAGGCAGCAACTGTCTCTGCCACAACACGGGACACACTTGGCTGCGACATCCCATTTAAATTGCCCGCATTCAACTCAATGTGGCAACTGGCCAAGTACCTCAGGGTTGTTAATAATTTAAATGAGGAACTAAAACTTATGTTCCTTTGTGTTGGTGGTGAAAGTATATGTTTTAACTTTGAAGCGAGATAAAGAATTCCTTCTCGATCAAATCTGGTTCTCTGGATCAACTCAAGGTCAGTTGATGTATTCAGCAGATCCAGTCTCTCGTGAAAATTTCTGATTGGCATTTCTGTCTGCAATGAAAAGTAACAATGATTTTGCTAATTTTGCTTTCAAAAGAAGATTTAAATCTTATTGATTGGATAAATATAATGTCAATGTTCGATATTAAATACTAATGTTTTTGTTGTCTTTTGTCACATTTACATTTACCTTGTTTGCCTTTGTCTACAGGTAGATAAAAAATTTAAATATCTGTGAAAATTTTGATAGGACCTTTTCTTATTTACCTATTGAAGGTCTTATTCTAACAACAGAAACAAGGTTGGGGTGCTACGATCTAACTGGAAAAAGCTACATTTTTAAAATGGATAAAGTCCTTGCAAGTTGCCTACCAAATGATACGATTTCTTGTATATGTAACCCATCATTAAAGCTTTTTTAAAATTAATATTGCTTTGTTTTTATTTGTTGTTGAAATAACCAAGATCTAACAATTCAATAACAAAAACAACAAAAACCCTTGTGTAAAAAAATGACAGAAGGAAAACATTCAATACCACAGTTTCCTGTAGTAAAACATCCTGTTACTAAAGGACGAGGGTGGGGCTGGTGCTGATATCAAGCATCACATTAAACAGGCCACTGGCATGTTTGGTGCACATAATGTTGAAATCCGTCGTGTAATGTAATAACATTTGCAGCATATCATATACACATTGCTTCGATTTTATAAGAACAAAGCAAACATGCATAAAATTTGTTTCGTTTTTTCTTTGAAAGATATTCCTCGTTAGCACATCAATTCATATCATCATTCGTTTTGGTTGGAAATACCTAGAATAGATATTTCTATGGATAATTTTGACTTTTTTATCACATAATCGTTTGCAACTTTTAACCGGAATCGCTTGTGATAAATGATTGTAAGAAGGGGCTTAACTGTAAAAGACCACAATGTACATAACGAAGTTAACTCGCACGATTAAGAATGTTACACACTTACCTTGGTATGGGTGTTTTTTCTCTTTAACACATGGCGATTTTTTATTGCTATAGGTATCGTCTGCCTGTCATCTTGAACGAGTTAAGTTAAATTCTTAAAAGTTAAGGAAGGTCCGAACCTTCCTTATTTTTTAAGGAAAAACAATGACCGAGTTAAGTCAAAAATTTGGGTTAAGAAGTTTTATGAATTAGACTTAAGATTTTCCCATAAACTTAAGGGAAAAATACAACATTTGAGGAAAAAATTCTGACTTAAGTTTTTTTTCTTAAGATTCTTTATGAATATGACCAGTGTGTAAATCCGTACTTCGTAAATCACATGACTGTAGATGTAACTTTGCATGACTGTTTGTTAAAGTTGGTATTATGACTTAGTTATACCTGTCCATAAGTAGAACACCATTTCCATCTATCACTTATTACAAGAGTTGCTTTTATTTTTGCTGGATCAAAATTCCTTCGTGGCATGTATATTAGTTCGTTACACGCAGCTTATTATGTCTTTCACTTTAACATCCTCCGACCAACAACGGTCATTTACGTGAGACAAGCGTAACCATGTTAGGCACCACAGGTCAGAGTGTTTCAGCGGCAAATTGAAATTGTGTGAGTCATGTTAGAGTAATGTTTCTAATATGTATGTTATCTATAACTTATTAAACCTATCCGGTTTGACTTGAACAATTGCACTTGTTTATAGGGTAAGGTATGGTAGGGTAGTGTAGATGGGTACGCAAACCGATGAAAACAAAATCAACAATTTCTTCGCTACGCAAAACTGTCTTAACGCTGTTCCTTTTATTGTACTAAAGTTAAGTTAGTTGTCTGGCCAATACCTCATTATTGGACTCTAGTTTAGTTAGTTTTCTGGCCAGTACTCCTTTATCGGACCATAGCTTAGTTAGTTTTATGACCAATAACCCTTTATTGGACCCTAGTTTAGTTATTTTACTGGCCAATACCCCTTTATTTGACTCTAGTTTAGTTAGTTTACTGGCCAATACCCCTTTATTTGACTCTAGTTTAGTTAGTTTTCTGGCCAATACCCTTTTATTTGACTCTAGTTTAGTTAGTTTTCTGGCCAATACCCTTTTATTGGACCCTAGTTTAGTTATTTTACTGGCCAATACCCCTTTATTTGACTCTAGTTTAGTTAGTTTACTGGCCAATACCCCTTTATTTGACTCTAGTTTAGTTTGTTTTCTGGCCAATACCCCTTTATTTGACTCTAGTTTAGTTAGTTTTCTGGCCAATACCCTTTTATTGGACCCTAGTTTAGTTATTTTACTGGCCAATACCCCTTTATTTGACTCTAGTTTAGTTAGTTTACTGGCCAATACCCCTTTATTTGACTCTAGTTTAGTTAGTTTACTGGCCAATACCCCTTTATTTAACTCTAGTTTAGTTAGTTTTCTGGCCAATACCCTTTTATTGGACCCTAGTTTAGTTATTTTACTGGCCAATACCCCTTTATTTGACTCTAGTTTAGTTAGTTTACTGGCCAATACCCCTTTATTTGACTCTAGTTTAGTTATTTTACTGGCCAATACCCCTTTATTTGACTCTAGTTTAGTTAGTTTACTGGCCAATACCCCTTTATTTGACTCTAGTTTAGTTAGTTTCTTGCCAGTACCCCTACTTTAAAGTGTGTACAGTCATTTTCTTTCATCGGTAACAATGGTATCGTGGCACTGTAACATATTTGCATTAATTGATGATCAAAACTAATTGTCCAATTAAGTATGTTCGCAGTTGTTTCTTTTCGAAAATTTTTACTTTTTTAACTTTTTCAAACTAAGGTGTAGAACAATTGTTTGAGTATAGTATAAAAAAAACCGGGCTACTCTGCCATTTTAATCTAGACGAACGAAAGGCTCCAAATGTTTTATTAGGTAAACATAACACCCATGAACAACTTTAAATGCACACACCCCTTTATCTTTCTAACAGTGTGGGCAAAATGCCCCATCCATAGTGCATTGCTGTTGTATTCTTCTTCAGTAGTTTAAGTTTGGTTTATTAACTGATAAACTGTTTATTACAAAGTTTCAAAATTTTATTGAAACGAGAATCACGACATGCTTTTGTGAAAATTACTTTGTAAGACATTATCTCCCATTTCAATTAACAAAAAATCGGTATGCAGCGTAGTTTGACTGTAAAATAAATTAATATAGATTATGAACCACACCTTTCCCTTTAAATCTGATAAAAAGCAGAGACAATACGGTTATTTTTTACTATGTAGTTGCAGCAATTTCGTGGAAAATCCGATTTGCCCATCGCTTAATACATAAAAAAATACTATGAGTTTTCAAGAATCTTTATCACTCGCGATTTATAGAAAAGAACAATCTTTTATACGGGCTGTAAACTTAGAAATAATTCGGCTTACCCAACTTATTCAAAATTTATATTGTACAGAAAGAAACAAATAATGGGAGGTAAGTATAGAATATTTTATAGAACATAATGTCAAGCATCGAAAGTTACGTATGAAAGTTTAACATACCGAATAAGTGTACCAAAGTGAACAGTTTTCGTCGGATAATCTTCTTGCTTCGTCTCTATGCAAGCACATGCTTACAATAAATTGTGCGTACGAATGATTAGGAAAACTGTATTTTAATAATCTAGTGCCATACATCAAATGTTTTACTTGAAATTTCAGTGATGGCTTCCTGATGCGCAGGTGCAGTCAATCATATTATTTACATTGCTTAGGGGTTTTATAGTATTGCATGTGTAATTGCTTGGACCGAGAAGTCCACATCTGTTAATCATACAACGCTCTTGGCAAAATGGGGTAAAAACTTATCTGATCGAAAAGAAGAATTGTCCATTAGAACAGTAAACCACGCCACATTCACACTTACACTTAATGATAAAAATCGGGACATTTAATTGATTGAAAAGTAGGACCCATTTTGGTAACAAGCATTTTAGTGACTGATTGTACTGCCCTGTGGTCTATCTCATTAACAAACGTATGAAAATGGGAATCTTATTTTAAGATATTAATTTAAGATTCTTTTAACGATAATGATTTAACATTTTGGAAACAGATTGCATAACAAAGTTAGTATTTCTGATTATTATCCGGCGTTGTTGGTGTAAATCACCATCTCATGTTCTTAATCTAGTTTATGTATCTACATAATTTATACATTTCATTTGCTTTTAAATTATGTGTCTATTTGCATCGTTCAATAAGTAAAATATTCAACTGAAATACTTTTTTTCAGGTCGCTACAGTGTTGTCCCAAGTCACCTATGAAGTTATTATAGATAAGGGGACACATTGACTGGTAGGTCTAGATTTAAACACAAAGACAAAAAGTTTCATAAATCATTTTAATTACGTCCTCTTTACATATTTAAGAATTGTTCTGTCAGCAATCAACCAATAAAGAAAAAAAGCAAATAAAAAAAACACAACATTATTTTTTACAGAAAATCTTCAACATGTACAATAAACTGTTCAAGAAACTATATCATGCTACCAGTTTTGCATTGAAGGTAATAGCTCACATTCTCTTAGTAAATGTACATAAAATAAAAATGATTATGACACTAAAAGTAGTATATATAAATATTTAACTGAAAAGTAGGCTATCTTCAAATCATACATTGTTTAACAATACATGCAACTTCATGGTTTAATGTTTTGAATGAACCAATAAGATTGTGGGTGCAAATGTTTAAAAGACAATGCCTAACACATATTTACTTAACTAGCCATTGTAAAACAGTAAGATAAAATCTTTACTTGTAAAGTCATATTTTAAAATGTACTCGGAGAGCTCTTGACAAACATAAATACATGTTCAATATATTGTTATTGTTTAGTTATAATTTTACAGATACACAACAGACCACACATGTTGAAGAGAGTGATAAATGTAAGACACAAACTGGTAAGTTCAGCTGAAAAACCTTTGCACAGGAAAGTTTTTGCCCCGATCGAAAATCAAACCCAGGTGGTGAGGAGATGAGGAGTTACAACTGTAACGCTCAGCCACAAGCGCCTACTAACTATACGTAGCGACATAGTTATAGGTACATGTATTTTAAATGTCCAGGTTAATCTTATAAACGTATAATGGTCAATGTTGACAGCGCTGTAACAAACTTTCCTGTTCAAAAGTTTAAAAGGACCAAACATGACAGTGATGCTTGTTGCAAAAAAGAAATAAAACAGAAACAAAAGAAACAATGAAAACAACTGCTAAAACAAAAATTTAAAAACATTCTCATACTCTAGTAAATGCATATAACATAATGTTATGAACTGTTCGAAATTTTTGATCTACATTTTTAAGATACTCATATGTAATGAAAAATATAAAATAACAATGGCAACATTCTATTGAAAAAATGTAAACATTTTATGAAAACAAATAATTGACAGACCTTTGTTTTATCCCATCACATTTTACTTTTTTGCAAACGGCCACACTTTGATGGATAAAAAAACAAGAAAAATATCAGTAAAAGGAGTATGTAACACAAATGCTTATCCCCTATACTAGTACATTTATTTTAATGTTCAGGAATTTCACCTAAAGGTTCATAGTGATAGCTGTTTTATAATATTTGATCAGTTAGAGTAAAGCTACACCGGGGACTACTTGTCCTGAAACTACCTGTATAGTTGCTTTAGCAAAGGAGTTATATGGTTTGACATATTAACTAGTACGCATTGTATGAAACCATGACCTCTTGTACCTTTACCAATTTCACTACGATATCAATAGTTTTTTTTTAATCTTCATTTGTAAATAAAAATCTTGTCATTTATTCCAGGAAGTTGTCACTGCAGCAAGGAGCTAATTTATACTGAAAAACGAATCCCTGCAAGTTCAGAAAACATAAACAGACTCCTAGAATCCATCATTTGTCAAAACAATAAAAGTATACAGTTAAAGAAACACAAATAACAAATCTTGTAACAAAAAGTAATCCTCAAACAATCAGCAATTGTAGAAAATATATTAGTCAACAATAAATAAAAAATAGCAACATTAATTATTCTTGCATTAGATCTTGTTATTACTACATATTTGAAAATACAATGAAACAATACAGGCATTTTTTTAAAAGACGTCCATATAATAATAGGTGAAGGAATACCCCAGACACGTGCCTGGGTATAACTACATGCGCACCCCATGTCAGCTGGAGCTGTAAGACCTACTTCCAACAAGGTTCTTACACCGACAGGGACTCAAACCCACATTATGAGGAGCTGAGGAGTGTCCACGGCGGCAACTGTAACTGTTCGGCAATGAACGCCCATAGAATCATAATATGATATGATGACATGTTTATAGCATAATGTGAAAGAGTCCCTGTTCATGTAAGTTAAACAATATATTTAGCTGGAAAGCAATGAATAAATCAGTTTTGAAGTAATGTAACTCAATTGTTTGAATTTTTCATAACAAAAAGGATACATGATCACAATTGAAACACATTAATCATTGACTGTTATGTTTTCAGTCCTTGTACAAGTAATGCAATCGTGCACATCACAATACTAACTGTGAGCATTCGTCAGGTTTGAAATTCAGACAGCCAGCTGATTTGTGTAAACATATGTTAATATGTATAAACGATTATTAAAACAAAAAAAAAACATACAAGACATTTTTCTAACAGTACTACCCTATAGAGGATATATAAATTGAGAAGAAGGTTATGGACTAGCCGGCATTTGGGCCGATACTGTGCAGCGACATTTTTATCATTATAACACAGGGGCACTTATGAGGTGCCCAGAGACTGAACCCGGCCGGTCCATTATACTGACACCGACGAGTCAGGCGTTATGCTGTACCCTTAGCCACGAGCGTTAGGAGGGAAGCCACTTCTACCAACTTTAAAGTCTTTGGTTTGATCCGGCCGGGGTTTGAACCCACGACCTCCCGATCCGCAAACCGACGCTCTACCAACTGACTTATTGTGGCCAGTTTGATAAGAAGAATTATGTAGTATACAAATAATGTCGTTTATAAAGTATTGTATGTGACATCTGCTGGTCGTTGAGTTGCCAACACTGGTGTTAGCAGGTATTCCTTCACAGTGTACCCTCATGTCACCAAGCAGATGGCCAACTGAAGCTTGTTCAAGACAGTCCTGTTGAATCCAAGCCAAATGTATTTCTGTTAAAATCAAACCAAATCTAGTTGTATACTTTCTTCATTTGTTTAAAGCAGTATGATTTTGATTGATTAAAAATTGCCCAATGTATCTTTTGTCTATTTATATGAATTGTATGTGTAAAACAACTTTGTACTGCAATTTAACTATTAGAAATTTGTATTGTGTTAATAATTATGCGTCTGCATTATATTCCTTTTCACAATAAAATGTTTATATACGATGTAAAATAAAACTTACGTTGAAATCATACTTGTCAAATATAGAAGCACCATAATTTGAACCAGACCATCTTGCTATAACATCCAAAAAGTCTGCAAAAGAAACAATTCAACCCATTCATTATTTACATTGACATTAAATTTAGAATGAAAGTGTGAGATATGTAAGTAACATTGTAGTTATTGAGATATGACGATAATTATTTAATTTAAAAATAGTACATTGTAATGGTAAACTGAGGAGATGTAAACACTGATCAATAGTCATCATATGTCATATAAATGGTGAATAGTGTTTTATTCAACAATTTAATTATAAATAGTTATTGCTCATCAAGACATTCTTTATCTTCTTGTCCCACTTATTGTAACATGACAAATCCCTAAACACCTGCTAGATCTAATTGATGTCGTTCATCAGTGTGAAAAGTGAAGTTTGGGACCATGCTCTAAATTACAAAATATGTATTTCCTTTCTTAATCACGAAGCGCAGTTATAGAACTCGTTATTGAACTCAGAATACCACTTGACAACTTAATTCTCGACCCATCCGCAAACAATTGTGACCTGTTTTACACATTGAAAAATGTCGAACAGACATGTTTTCAGTTTCATTGATTGACTAGACTTTAAATGCAATTACAAATTAAAATAAATTTAAATGATTTTACAGTACTAACACGTTACTAAAAATACTACCTGATATTGCCAAGCCTCCTGTTGATTGCGCATATGACTATGGACTATCCTACATACACTTGATCTGCATACAACAGGTAGATATCCCACGTCTGAGTAGAAGTCCCCTTCATGTAACACTCACAAAGTGATCAAAAGCTGAAAAAACATTAACCAATAACAGAAACATTTGTACACAACAAGTATGTGAGTTATTACGAAAATTGATCTGGAAATTAATCGGCGAAACGACAGATTCCAATGTAAATAAACAAGACATTTGCGTGCCACACTTTTATATACAAATGCATTTTTATTGTTTTGTGAGATTTGTATATCGACTTTTGGCCATTAATAATGACTCACTGAGTGTCAGACAGTGTCTAATTATTGACTTGATGTGCTTTTGTAAACATATTTCTTAAAGGATATAGGCAATAGGCTTAACATCTTTAATTTGTGTACATACGAAATAATATATAGCATCAAACTTGTGTGCATGCAAGTTTAACTAATTTATTTACCTGAAATTGTTTGTCTTCTGAATAATCACACAGTGAATCAACCAACTGTCCGTGTAGATTTAAATCATTGACATGTGTTGGGACTACAATGGCCCAAAACTTGTGAAACGCCAAAGGAAAATTTACAGAGTTCCACAAGCTTGAAATCATGTTTGTCTCATCAATATGTATATCCAATGCTATAATGTAAAACGTGGGTACACTTTTTAGATTGTATCTAGATTGGTCTAATTATTAACTTGAGTAGTAGGTGGTATGTTCCTACCCCTATTGCTTAGTACGATGTCATTTGGAATTAATGAGAACAGATAAAAAATCAAATCTCATCTAGTCGTTACAGACTAACAATATCTTCAGTTCTCATCGATTCTAAAGACAATCTGTCTTGGAACATTCTAGGTATCGGCGTCTTCCGAAGTTTCAGTTGCCAGACGCGGATAGCGGCCATTTGATCGCAATTATAAACGACACACCAGTGTGTGGCGTATATTTGTGACTGATATTTGTAATATCGTAAAATACGCTAGCTTCATGAAAAGAGAAAATCGTATCTTTAGCGTTTACGCTAGATCGCAATTTACGAACTCACATACGACTGTTTATGAAACGCATCCCAGGAGCTTAAAATAAGAGTGTGTCCTCCGGGTTGTCCGATTTCAACCAGAGAAGTTAAACATGATAATACACTAATAAGGTGTAACTATTGTCTTTTCATATGTTAGAACTTGATCTCCTTTTTATGTTTCTATAATTCACATTTTTTTATATTTACGTGTTTTTATATATACTTTTACTGGCACATTATTAAAGTTTAAATTCCAACATCTTAATTGCAATTAACAAAACTTTGTTTCAATATTATCTTGAAATGAGTGTTTACTTTATGCTTCTTGAAAGAGTTATTTTTCTAACGTCATGTGCATATGTTTTATATGGATGCATGTTGTATGTATCGTTAATTGGAGAATAGTTGGACAATATTGAAACGTAATATGGTACGCTGCATTATGAAGTTACAATGTGTATTTTTCGAAAAAATGCAAACTGCGGATAAATCCTCGGCATTTATAATTCTTTACATTAGCCTATTTTATTTGGATGCTTTGTTTTCTTCTTGAATTCGTTGGTCGTTTTCGTATTTTTATTTTTTTTTTCACTTTAATCTTGACGTCACTGCATTTTTATCGTATGACGCAATCCGATTGTTTATTTTGTATTCATTACTGTCATAGCTTGGGTTGTTACATTTCTCTCTCTCTCTGTCTCTCTCTGTCTCTGTCTCTCTCTCTCTGTCTCTCTCTGTCTCTCTCTCTCTCTCTCTCTCTCTTAAAAATTATAGGTTGCCGAGGCAGTTGTCTCCTGTACATATTGTACATATGTTGAAAGTTCATTATAATTAAACAATATTTTGTATATGGTATTCGTTTATCAGTTTTTCATTCCCTATGTAAGTACTTGCTGCGTTGTCTCATTTTGATGGGATAGCGTTATTAACACTGTTAAACAACATCAAGGTAGTGCAAAGTAAGAAAGCTCCATAAACCAGGTTTAATCACCCAAGTCGGTCTTTTTTGCCGACTGACGGTTAAAAGGCGGTAACCGTTTTGTTTTTTATTTTTGTTGTTTTTCGTGATCGAATGCGTGCGTGCATACGTCCGTGCGTGTATTGTGCGTGCATGTGTGTGTGTGTGCATGCGTGCGTGCGTGCGTGCGTGTGTGTGCATGCTTGAGTGTGTGTGTGTGTAAGTAAGTAAGTAAGTGTATGTTTGTGTGTGTGTGAGTGTGTGTTTGCGTTTGTGTGTGTCTGTGTGTGTGTGTGTGTGTGTGTGTGTGTGTGTGTGTGTGTGTGTGTGTGTGTGTGTGTGTGTATAATGTCTTGTCTCTGTGTTTTTTCACCTTTCCCTTTTGTCTGTATGTCTACGACTAGGGTTTGTTCAAATTAAAATATCTGTTCTCATAGGACATCTTTATAGTTTCAATTTGAATAGAAAGATAAAATCAAATGTAAACGATCATTGTTTTGGCAAGGACTAATTTCGTATTAGCATTATAACAGATAAACGTTGCCTAAATACCAACTCAAGAACTGCAATAAATATTCCGTGGAAATCAAAAGCTCAATTCAGAATTATGATAGCTTACAGAAACATTTGAATTGAACAACAACTCAATATGTCTTATCTTTTATTTAAAAATTATCTGCCACGAAAAAAGTGGAAATAGAATGTAAGAAAAAAAAATGGAATTACAATTCAGTTATGAAAAATGAAACAAAAGCAAGGTAAAGGCTACATAATTGTAAGTTTTGATGAAGAAAAGGAAAATGTGCATACAATGTATGTGTCTACACTAGTTCAAGTATGCCGCGCGCAATGCAATTCAATAAAGTACAGTAACACCCCTCCACAAGGCACCTCTGTGTAACAACAACCTCTATACAGCAACTATTTTATTTCCCCTTATAGGTGTTAAGTGTATTTACCCTCTGATCAGCACCAACTCTAAGTAAAAGTAAACGGTCATTTAAATAAGTGCCTAACGACTGTGATAACCTCGGCTGAGCTTCATCTGGAGGCTACTTAAGAAGTTTCACACTTTTTTTCATGGAAAATAAATAATGGCTGAATGATTTAAGTATTTGTGTTAATCTAGTGTCTATTTGACAGGTAACAAGTTAGCTGTGAAAAACACATGATAACATCATTTCAAAGTAGTGTAAATAGAAAAAAAATTCAGGTTATCGGTAAGGATTAATGACGATATTTATTTTTTCCAACAAAACGTTTTGATGGTTTGTAAGAAGTAAAACATGCATATTACTACTCTGTATCTGCATCTTACAGTTCAAATTTATGTTGACTAAATATTGAGGAATTTATCTATATTTATATCTTTAATGCACAGTTTGCATGTACTTAGTTTATATAATTCAGTTCTGTTTTATTTAAGATTTATGATTCTACTAATAAGGATATTTAAAATTACACTTTGTATCCTTTGTATGTTTGTATGTTTTTCTCTTCCTCCTCCTTCAACAAACTACATTATAACCATGTGAAATAGAAACTGTTGATATTAACAAAATACTCATCAAAAAACGTTAAAAAAATAATGTTTCCTATAGGGTATTTTAACTTAGCATCAATAATGACCTTTTAGCAGCAACAGTTGTATGTGCCTCCACCAAATATTGCTGAATATTATGTTCTGTCTCATTAGCACTTCTTATTTTTCTCTTGGACAGATGCATAGGCTTTGTTGATCCAGTAAATGTTCTCTAGCATGGTGAAATGCTTAGGAAGAAAACTACCATATAAGGTTGAGTTATCCACTTTTGCCAGAATGTGTTGAGACTGGAGCTGGAAGAAATAAAGTTTCATTGTCTGAATAATCCCATGGTCAATGAGATGAGTAACAGGTGCTGTGTCTGATGGTTGAAAGGCAATTTCAAATTCTCCATATGCACATTTGCTTGAAGATATTAATCTCACTCTTTTAGTGCCGCATTTGGGCACTAGTCATCCAGCTTTTTTGGATATGTACATCACTGAAAGAGTCTTCACATTTACTCTGCTGAAGCTGTCCTATCGTTAGAGGTTTTAGTTTTTCATCAGTCATAGATAGACTTTCGCCTGTTTATCCCCTGCTAGGTCAGTCCGAGATGCACACATTTTCTCGTTTAACGAGAACAACTGTTTCATCCTTGTTAAACACATACCGTGGTTCATAACCTTTACACTTACTTGGCAAACGTTTCTTAAAATCCTTAACAACTACCTTATTCTCATTCCCTCTTTCACCACTTACAGTCGTACATTTCTGATACAAAACATATGATGCTTTGAAATCTCTTATGTCAAGTTCTGATGTACTGCATTGCTTGCAACTGGCCCTTTTACAGTCAAGAACTTGCATTGCTTTTAAATTACACAGTGACCGGACAGGTCGTTGAAACTATATGAAAACAGTGACTTAAAGCTAAAATTAGAAAGTCACTGATGGATTTCTTGCCTCTTCATTTCTTCATTCGTGCCCTATATAGGTGAGACAGCTGACGCAGTTTCCTTGCCAATACATGAGATTAAACAGTAGGTATAATATTGGGATTTTTATAATGAATTATGCCGACTGCGGAAAAATCCTCGGCTTTTTGTATGTTATTACCATATAACCCATTAGCTCCTAACAATACTACAATATTTTGTTGGTTAGTGTTGTTTTCCAAAATTCGATGATTTCTTTCGTACTTTTTACATTTCACTTTTGACACTTTTGTCATATATGCCATGGCTATAACGTCATTAAATTGTTAAACTACTCTCTCATTTAGTTTTAAGTTGCCGAGGCTGTTATCTACTGTACATACTGTACATATGTTGATAGTGAGGGATTAGCCGGCATTTTTGCCGATAGTGCGCAGCGTCATTTCTACCATTATAGCACAGGGCCACTTATGAGGTTCCCAGGGACTGGACCCGGCCGGTCCATAATACTGACACCGACGAGCCATGCGTAAAGCTGTCCCTTTAGCCCCGAGCGTTAGGCGGGAGCCACTACTACCAACTTTAAAGTCTTTGGTTTGAGCCGGCCGGGATTAGAACCCGTTATCTCCCGATCTGCAAGCCGACGCTCTACCACCTGAGCTAAAATAGCCGGTATATGTTGATAGTTTATTTTATTACTAGCCAATTTCTCTGTATATAAGTTAACTGCAGGTGCTGTCTCGTCTCTGTGTTTTTTGTCACATTTACATTTACCTTGTCTGCCTTGGTCTGCAGGTAGATAAAATTTAAATATCTGTGAAAATTTTGATAGGACCTTTTCTTATTTACCTATTCAGTTGTCTCCCTTTGACGTGATATTTTTATTTACACTGTTTGTCTGATAGAAAACCCGTCAGGAAGTGCGAGGTTGGAGCGCTCAAGCGCACAAACCAGGTTTAATCATCGCAGTCGGTCCTTTTGCCGACTGACCGTTCCAAGGCAATAATTGACGGGGTTTTGTTGTGTTATATCTCGTCTCTGTGTTTGCGTCGCATTTACATTTGCCCTGTTTGCCTATGTCTAGAGGTTAATTAGGATCAAATATCTGTGGAAAGTTTGATAGGACCTTTGCTTATTTACCTAGTCTAGACTTCTCTTGAATAAGAGGACCGGATATTCAATACAGCGGCGTAGATTGCAGTCTGTTATCCACGTCATCATGTCTAGGTCGTGGTTGCCACTAAGAGATCTGCGCTTGCATTTCGCATTGATGTTTGTATTTCCTTCATACTATACCATGTCTTCTGCCTTCCGCAAACTATGAAGCATAAAACATGAGAATATAAAATTAGTCTAAGACTCAGTAAAATAGCAAAATACTCGAATTTAATACAGTTTGAAATGTAATAAGTTACATGTACAGCATATGAAAGAAATGTGTTTGAACACATCAGCTTAAATGTTCAATCATCGCGTACACTGTTTTACCTCATGATTTAATTAAGACCAAATTGATTGCTCTTATTGAGAAAACATTTGCTCGACAGCTCGACATGAAATTAATGCATTTTTACCAAGACTTTCTTAGAAAAGTTTAATATGTGGACTTACACGGATGTTTGTAAAGCTTTTTTATTAGACAATATTTAAATAAAATGTGGTGACACTTTATTTAGACAAGTAATTGGTATCCCTATGGGAACCAGCTTTGCACCACTAATTGCAGATTTGTTATTATACTGCTTTGACCGTGATTTCATGTTAACTTTATCCCTTCAAACCAAAGCCACATTATAGATACTTTCAATTTAACGTCACGCTATCTTGACGATATTCTAACTATAGATAATCCTTTCCTTTCTCAAATGATCCATCTGATTTACCCTGCAGAACTTACCCTTAAAAAAGCAAATAACCGACATTTAAATGCAGCATACAATCTATGACAAGAGAGATGAATTCAACTTTAGTATTGTGAGTTATTTATACCTTTATGGTGATTCACAACGTGCTACCTCCTATGGAATTTATATATCACAACTTACAAGGTTTGCACGAGTTTGTACTAAAGTAGAAGATTTCACTGATAGAAACCGGATTGTTTATTCTAAACTGTTACAGCGAGGCTTTCGTTTACATAAATTAAGAAAGGCGTTTCAAAATTCTTTCACCGCAATGGTTTTATTGCTTCTTAGTACAATAGCAGTATGAAAATACTCATGCAGAAAGGCATAAGGCATCATGCATTTTATGGAAATGTTTTATACAACTTTTCTGACCACTTTACTAAACTTATCAGAAAATGTATTGCAGGCGGTTACAAAACGGGAATCCTTCGATGTACTGCATTGCTTGCAATTGACCCTTTTACAGTCAAGACCTTGCATTGCTTTTAAATAACACGATGACCGGACAGGTCGTTGAGACTTTATGAAAACAGTGACTTAAAGCCGTAAGTGGACAGTCACTGTTGGATTTCTTGTTTCGTCATCTCTCCAGTCGATCCCTATGTAGGTGGGAAACCTTTAGCAGTCTCCATACCCTTTACGTGAGATTGCACAGTAGGTATAACATCGGGATTTTTTGTACCTTTATCATATATAATATGTCAACTGCGGATAAATCCTCGGCTTTTATGATATGTTTTTAAACGTATTAGGCCGCTATTCCACGTTTCAGTATCCGAAACAGGATGCGTATCAGTATACGTATGCGGATGATTTCAATGCGGACACCCTATTCTTGGTGTCCGTATACGTATAGAGTATAGAGTATCTTTCTTTTGTGAACGTATGTTGAAGAGAAAACATGCCAGATGAGGAAGAATATCAACATTTTTTATTAATTGGGGATGCCAGAAACGTTCGCTCCAACAAAAGACACAGGTGGTGGGAACGGGCCATTATAACACGCCGCAAAATATATGGGACCTACCACCATCTCGTTAAAGAATTCAAATATTCCCAGTTACATCTGCATCCCTGTATGTGGTACTTCTTTGGTCATAGAGTACCGGGTACTCCCTGACAACTTCAATTATTATTTCTGTAGTTTTCGTAGATGTTAGCTTGCCCTTCATATTGCTAAATATCGTCCGTATGTCATCCGCATGCGGATAAAATGGCTCACTGAGCGATTCTATATGCACGCTGGTTACGGACGAAATTTATCCGGACACTGATACGGACAACAAGAATTGCCCCCAACGTTCAATAACTTGTTCCATTTTGTATCCGGATGCGCAATGCGGATATTGACACTGATCCGGAGACGTAGAATTAGGGGCCTTAACTTCGAACAATACTACGTTTTATTTTGTTGATTCGGGTTGTATCTTAAATTCTATTATTTCTTCCGAAAATATTCACATTTCACTTTTCAAACTTTTGGCATATGGCGTCATGGCATTTATGACGTCATTATATTGTTATTATAACATATCAGCGCTTGTTTTGCTTTATTTTATTTGAAACTACTCTCTCATTTGGAATTTCTTGGTTACCGAGGCTTTTATCTACTGTACATATTGTACATATGTTGTTACTTAATTTTATTACTAGTTAGTATGTATGTACATAAGTTCATTATATCTGTTTTAACTCCCGATGCATGTGTTTACTGTTAGTTGTTTCACTTTGACGGGATATTTTTATTTACACTGTTTGATAGAAAAAACCTTCAGGAAGTGTGAGGATGGAGCGCTCCACATACCAGGTTTAAGCACCCCAGTTGGCCCTTTTGCCGATTGAACGTTCCAAGGCGGTAACTGATGTTTTTTCCATTGTATGTGTTATGTCTCGTCTCTGTGTTTTTGTCACATTTACATTTACCTTGTTTGCCGTGGTCTAGAGGTAGATAAAATTGAAATATATGTGAACATTTTGATAGGACCTTTTCTTATTTACCCATTGAAATATTAAAAGAGTACAGTTTCAACATTTTAAAAAGATTAAAATATATTGAAAACAGAAAATAGATTGTTACAGATTTGTTATTTGACTATTGATGAAGAAATAAATGATGCATAATCAGCATTCCTGTATCTGAAATCGGTAGTAACAGACTGTGCTGATCATTCTTGTTCTAACAACTTAACGGAAGTAACTGTCTGCTCTAACGTAATATAAACCTTCTTTACAGCCGACCTTTTGTAGATAATGCGACGGATACCGATTTATGCAAAGACTGATTAGCTTTTAAAGTTAAAGAAAACTCGAATTTAAAATCAGATAGCTTGAACGTTGACAATTTGCATCTAGCAGTTACAATAAATTCCTGTTTTTTAGCAACAAAACAATACATCAGTAGTTTTAATCTTTAAGGGTAAATATGGGTGGAAGGGAAACCATACATACCGTTAACATCAATAGCTGACAGGGTTTTTTAATCTGTTGCCGCAATTCCCTAGATCCTAACTAACAGGTTTATCACAAACAGCTGACTCCACTTGAGACTATAACTTGACTGGCGTATAAGACAGACTGTTCTAAATATTATATAAAACTGTTGTTTCTGTGCAGAGGTTGAACTTGCCATAGGAAATGTATAATTATTAAAATCACACGGCCGTTTATCGCTACTCGGAGAATGTGCTGCTTTAGAGTTTAAAATACGCTGAAAACCTTTCAGGAAATACAGCCGTTACTGCTTAGAATAAACCGCTGTTTGGAGGAGCCGGTTTGGGAGGTTTTACTGTACTCTACTGCCTTAAGTATAACAGATACACGGTAGACCATTCTACATTACTGTTTTCCTCATAATAGATACAAATAACAAAAATAGTTTTACTGTCTTATTGTAAAAAGATACACAGTAGCAAAACTACTTACATTACTGTATTTTTATGAAAGATGCCTTACTTACAAATATTTAACATCGATGCATGTTTTGAGAACCAAAAATACTATAGTCCCTTTAAAACCATGTTACACAGGATGTTAACAACACATTTATAGCCAATATATATACAAATGTTTGCTCGAAGGCAAATTTAGGAGCCGCTTGTTTGGAGAAGAGAGAGGCGTAGAAGTTAATGCATACAAGGTAAGTGCTGTTGGCGTACCCGTACTCTACTGGCTTAACAACAAATAGGTCCATTTCGACAGTATTCAAGATGGTTGATGGATTTATACTCTGCGAATCTAAAACTGATCTTGGGACTTCAATTCTTGGACATTCAAAAAGAAATTTTGCATTACTAAAATCAATTACGTCGCTGCATCTGTTAAATCCATAATGTGATATCAATTTATGTGCTGTCGATTTTTCAAATTTGAACAATTTAACATTTGTAGCAACGTCCCATGTATCAGCACCCATTATAATGGAGCCTTTCAACTGTTCGACAGACGAGGATTTCAACCTTGCAACCAATTCAAATCTGTCACAATCTTCGGTAGTGTAAATCGTCCAGTTAACATTGAGCGTGTTGTTTGAATCGCTGTTAGTGTCCTCATATATAGCTATAGAACAAACTCCGCAGCGCAATGACCCGAGATTGAAAACACGCATTAATGCATCATTGAATGCCGTGACACCGGGTTTATTTACTCGGGGTTGACCTTTCATGATATCAACAAGCTGCTGGCTGACTGTAACGACGATGTGAACATTGAAGGTATATCCAATGGTAGATACGTCAATACGTTGGCACTCGTTATCTTTTGCTACAAATCCCCGAGGACAGTATAACTTTCTGCAGTCAACAGTGGCCTGCAATGAAAAAAAAAGTGAAATGGCAGTAAATGTACATAGAATATTTTATTATTTACCGTTAAGTCTTATAACACATTACTTGCAATTATAATGAATGAACTGCTTTTTACATTATACAAATAGACACACCTATATTGACAAAAGACAATGCTCTTACTTGTAAATATACTGGAATTTTAATTTCTATAGACAGCAGTGTAATAACTTTGTACATACTGAAAATGGGTCAAGTATTTCATCTGTGCTGCACTGACCATCTAATCGTTCGCCGGACACTTCTAATACTTTATAGTTCAGTATGGACCTAAACGAACTTTGAGAAAAGAGTTGCTTATGGAATAAATCCTCATCATCCTCGTGACACGTTTCAGTGGTGTCCTCCATCTGGGTATTGCACGTGAAACAGTAAGCGTTTTTGTAAATGTTTGTATAAATTGACTTTATCTGACTATTAAAATAAATTTGTTGGAAACTTTCACAGAGTTTAGCATGCCCTTCATTGTACACTTTCCAATCTCTAGTACGATTACACTTGTCAACGGCACCAATACTAGGGAGACACAGCGATTGAATGCCCGTCAGCGACGAGGGAGGAAATGATTGAACTCCGCAGTTTGACAAGATGTAATTGTTTAGAGTCTTAATGGAAGTCAATTCCATTTCTACCAACACTTTGCACCAAAACGCAAACGACCATCGAACTACATCGGTGAAGCCATTACACGCAGCACATTTCCGGTTCTTGAATATGAATTCTTCTTTAACGTCCGAGACGGTGATGTAGTCCTCCAAAACAGAATTGTCAAAGCACGATTTGTTGGTTCCTTTCATAAAGCAAGAATCAATCACGCGATAACTAACAAATCCAAGATCGTTGTTGACGGGAATCATTCGATGCTGGTTATAAAGCTCGTACTGAGTTTGACATGGAACAGTCAAGTCACGCGAGTGCGTGTTACGACTGAGTTTCTCTTCTGGCATGTCAGGACAACAGGTTCCTATGGTCCAGCAGTATGGGTGGCAGGAGCACTCCATGCAACACGACCGATTGGGAGCAGACAGCTTAGCCTTAGGACCTACTGTACAGAACGTGCTGTACGGGCACATGTCCGTCAGACCTTCCATGTACGGTGGTCGGGGGGTTATTGTAAGAGAGTCACTTAGTGAAGGTAGATCTTTCGTTAGTTTAGTCGTTAATGGATCTGATAGTGTTGTAGTAACTTCACTGCATGAAGCCTTCCAGTTAAGTAACAAGTCGCCTGTTGTTACAGATAGGCAAATCAAAACGCATACTCTGGTGACTGGCCCAAATCTTGGTTTCTGCTGTCTTTCCATCCCTATATTCAAGTAAAAAATATGTAAATTATAAATGCATATATCAACTCAACGGAGCATTTTAGCTTGCACGATGATGTCGGATATTTATTTATTTTTATTTTCCTAAAATGGGAGTGAAGGTCATATAGGGGTTTGTTGTCGTCGTGGAACGTGGATAGCCACTGGCAATGTTTGGGTAGTGGGGTGATAGTGATATCTTGTAAAAAGGTTTCGAGGGGAATATTCGCAGTCTGCCAACATTATTATGTAGTTACCAGGGCATGACAAATGACCAATCTGATTAAAATCATATTTTGAAAACTGCTCCGCTGTCAGGATCTGACGACGAGTCAATAACACCGTCACAACTAATCAGATTGTCGCCTACACAATCGCAAATGTAAATGATGATCCGAAGCGTTCCGAACGTATCATTTCAATGGCTGCGACCATTTACAAATAAATGTAAACAATGGACCCTCCGCGCAAGACTTTTGTTACAGCAGACAGGTGCGTTGTATGCGGTCTCCCATTTATTTCAACATCAGTAACATCTTAAGGTCGAAAGCAAACTAACGAGCGAAAATTGTCAAACACTTTTCTACTGCAACATCGATAGCAGCCATTTTGCGACACTTACCGAAAGTGTTATGCATTACGCTCTCAGATTGGCTGTTATAAAAGTAGTAATCGGTAAAAACCATTCTTGTTTATAGATGTACTTGCGTGCTGTCTTCAGATCTAACATTGTGTAAGATCTGACTCTAGTGAGATTGTACAAATGACCATCCAACCCTTTATAAGTACTGAGCAATAAAACCTCTTTTCAAAGAGAGTTGTGTTAGTAAAAATAGAATCAAGGCTGATTTTTATAATTAGGACATTGTATATGTTAGATATAACGACACATAAACGATCACCACATAATACTTGCACATATATTCCTTTTTAGAATTAAGAACATGTGACAAAGCCCTACGAGCGTTCTTTTGTTATTATAATACGGTTGACTGTACCGTAGCTCACTACCAGGGTGGTAGTTTTCGTGTAGACTTTAGCGCTGGTCTTCATCAAGTGCGCATCTGCCAAGTTCAACGTCACTTTCCCTACGACACGAGAACGGATGTCTGCTCCTCTCGTCACCACAAATGGTTTATCTTCACTCGTTTAGTCTGCTGTCCACCTGTCTACAAGCGATCTGGCATTTATAGACTTTCAAGAGCACCTTTCATCATTTCGGTGGTTTGAATCTTACCCACATTTGCACAAAATTGTAATTTAAAGGACCCAGTTTTCAACTTATCATCTTGCGTTATTTGTATTCAGCATCAAAAGATGTCAGTTTTTAAACATTGAATAAATTCAAAACTAAATGGCACACTATAAAAAATGACGTCTTCATAAACAATGTCGCAACATCGTAATTATGCCGTATCCAACTAATTTTTATTTTTGGCTTTTTATATCGGTGGAATGTATACATGTGCAAATGAATGTTTGTCTTCAAGATGTCAACATATCAAGTAGTTTGACTGCGGAAAGAAGGCTTTTGCCCAAGACCATTGAAGATACCTGTGTATATCGATTTTATTAATATTATTTATTTCGACCTTTTTTGGTAATTCGTTTGCTTTTATTTCATTCCTTTTGACGGTTTTAATATTGTAATCGACATAATGTTGTTAGGTTTTATATATATGGGTGTGTGTGTGTGTGTGTGTGTGTGTGTGTGTGTGTGTGTGTGTGTGTGTGTGTGTGTGTGTGTGTGTGTGTGTGTGTGTGTGTGTGTACAAAAGAGCCAATTAGTGCACAGTTTATGGGTGACGTGTTTCAAAGACGTATAATATTGCATGTGGTAAAATATTGTATGTGTTGTTTGATCGGATAGATGTAGCTGAAAACGACGCCGTGGCTTTGAACTCTCCCAACATAAAAAACAACCTATTATTTTGAAGAACGTTTACTGGTAAAATCTGGTAATATTGTTTATATTACATTATATTTTAAACAAATTATGCTCGCTATTAAAATAGTTAAAAATGCAAAATTGACCATTTGTAAGTTACCAGTAATTTACAACGCAATTACCAATTAAATATAAACAAACAAGTAAAAATGTATCTTGATATAAAGTACCCCTATTTTTCCATCTATTTATACATAGATTTGCGCACCTACCTGAAAAAACTGCACACGGACGCAAGTCAACTTTCGATGCAGTTATGCTCCTTCACGATTCACATGTACGTATTGTTTTCGATAATCCTTAATCATAACATACTATCGCGCTCTCGGTTGGTGTAGATGAGGCTGGTATGCTACCTGACATTTATAACATCAGAAACTTAGTGGATAGTGTTACTTGTGACGCGCATCCCCTTATTGTAATTAATTAAATGATCTAGATAAATGAGATACTAATGAAACCAAATAATCTCAAATGTCTCTCCTCACTCAGATACTGTTCCTTTGGCATACGTAACGGCAGCGCTTTCTTCTAATTGACAGTACTAACTATTTCTGAGAATATGTTCTGGTTATTCAGGTTTATATTTATATGTCAATAGGTAAATAAAAAAAGTCCTATCAAAACATCAGTTACCGCCTTGGAACGGTCAGTTGGCAAAAGGACCGTTTGGGGTGCTTAAATCTGGTTTGTGGAGCGCTCAAACCTCGCACTTACTGAATGTTTTTTTTCTATCAAACAAACATTGTAAATAAATAGTATCCCGTTAAAGTGACACAACAAACAGTAAGCATCTACATCGGGAGTTAAAACAGATACAATGAACTTATATACATACATAATATCCAGCAATTCAATTAAATTATCAACATATGTACAGTGTGAACAGTAGATAAAAGTCTCGACAACCTTAAAATTTCAAATGAGGGAGTAGTTGGAAATAAAACTAACAAAGCGCTGACATATAGTAAGAATAAATAAAACAGCCCAAGCGCTGATATATAATAAGAACAATTAAATGATGTTATACAATGCCATGACGTCATATGTCAAAGGTGTCAAAAGTGAAATGTAAAAAGTACGAAAGAAATAATCATACGATAGAAATATTCGAATTTAAGAAAACCAGCTACACCAACAAAATAAAATGTATTATTGTTAAGAGTTCATTAGTTTTAAAATAAATATCATAAAAAGCCGAGGATTTATCCGCAGTTGGCTTATTATATAATAAAGGTACAAATATCCCGATGTTATACCTACTGTGCAATCTCACGTAAAGGACATGGAGACTTCTCAAAGTTGTCCAACCTATATAGGGCACGACTGGAGAGATGAAGAGACAAGAAATCCAACCGTGACTGTCCAATTATGGCTGCAAGCACTGTTTTCATATAGTCTCAACGACCAGTCCGGTCATCGTGTAATTTAAAAGCAATTCAAATTTTTGACTGTAAAAGGTTCAATTGCAAGCAATGCAGTACACGGAAGGATTCATGGGTTGTAACCGTCAGCAATAAATGTTCTGATAAGTTTTGTAAAGAGGCCAGAAGTTATTGAGACCCTTGTTTAACTTGTACAGAACATTTCCATAAAATGCAGGATATGCATATGGCATATGCCTTTCTGCATAAGTGTTTTCATACTGCTATTATACTTCGAAGCAATAAAATCATAAACGAATTTTGAAAACGCCTTTCTTAATTTGTGAAAACGAAAGCATTGCTTTAACAGTTTAGAAGAAATAAACCGGTTTATAAGCAATGCTCATTGAATATTACGACTTCAATTATGAAAAATTGTTTGATGTTCACATTTTATTTGGTAAACTTGACATTGTTGCTCCTGGTGTTATTTGTTCTTTTTAATTATTTTTAAATGGAATAGTATAATTAATACCTCTGATCCCTCGATTACATGTATATGTGACCATGCTGTTTTTAAAAGGGTTTGCAACTTTAGGTTGGAAATATCAGCAGGAAGCTTTTAATTTCAATATCCGTTAAGTAAATTGAATCTACCGATATTAACAATAATTTACATATAAAGTGCGGATCGATGTGTCCACGGACACGCACAAACAGTAAACATGTCGCTGTCTTTGCGTTTAGAAAATGTTTTTGTCTTTCTACAGTAGTATTGCAGCAGTTTCCATATTAATTATAAAATTATACCATTCTCAGTAGCAGCATTTGCGAACTGATATGACTATTGAAATGAAACGTTACCTCGAACCCCGCTAACTGGGTGCCACAGTGAGAAACGTAATTAGTTAATTAATTAATGAAATACAAAAACAAAAAAAGCCAAGTCTGCATTATTAAATAAGTGACATGTTGATATGGGCTAACCTTGCTTGGCATATGATCTTCGTACTTCATTAGTGTTCATAATTCACAGCTGGTAGGGATTGGTATTGGTTGTGGAGATGGTGGGGGAAAGGGGGGGGGCAAAGTGTCCATAATTCACAGCCGGTCGGAATTGTTGTTGGTTGCGGAGATGGTGGAGGAAAGGGGAATTTGGGGGGGGGGGGGGGGAGGCATAGTGGTCGAGTCACAGACTAACCTCTCTGAATGCTCAGCCTCTCACCGCTTGTGTTTTAGTGCAGATTATTGCAAATCACTTAATCTGGGGAGGTTTTCTTGGTTCTGCTCAGACATTTTTCTAGTTTCTTCTGAAATCAAAATAGCCGGACATCGCTAAAATGATAATATTTTTGTCGCTACTATCTGCCAAATGTTTAGTAAAAAATGGACGAACTCGTGTAAGAAGTGACAGTCCTGCCCGACAGACTGGAGTATCTTCAGTTTCCAATTATTTATTGAAAAAAGAAACTTAATACTCTAGCTATTGACTATAAGTGTGTACGTCAGAATAATCACATAACAATTTACATGTTTAGGTGAAAAGGGCTTTTAATTATCTATCGGATATGTAAAAAATGAAGAAAAAAAATGTGTTACAATAATGACATATTTGATTGGAAAATATAATCGATTGTAGATAATGTTTACATACACCCACTTATTCATGTATTAAAATTGAAAGTATCTTACAGTTCTTAAGAGAGATGAAGAGATCAAATGGTTAAGTTTGATTACCGGACATTTATGTATGTATACTGTCACTAAACACATCACTGCTTATTAGTCGATTATCTCTGCTTTCTATTTGTCAATGTCAGACACATGTACCTAGTGACATTTTCATTTGCACACATTTATATTACATATATACATATATAAGTTCAGATTGAAGTTGAGTGTAAGTTAATGGCTTGTACTACTTAAACCTCAAACCGCATGCTTTATAGCTGAGGTCAACTTATTGGTTGAGAGTAAGCAATGGTCATTGATGATTACAAATTTAATAACCTGATTTGGCGTGATTGCCGAAAAAAATAGCAAAAACTTCTATGTGGCGATGCCCACAAATGCATTTAGTCGGTTTCATCTCTCTCTCCATCTCATACACTCTGTCTCTGTCTCTCTCTGTGTTTCTCTCTCTCTCTCTCTCTTCCTCTCACTCTCTCTCTCTCTCTCTCTCTCTCTCTCTGTCTCTCCTTGTCTACATATTACTACACATGTAACCTTAGTCGCAATAAACATGTACGCAATGTTAGCATAGCATTATGGCACTATTGAAATGGCAACTAGGGAGTGGTCAGTTAAGTCCGTTTTTTTCACAACAACATTCAATGAAAATCCCATTAGATTTATGATCGATATGTGTAATTGAACCCTTGAAACATTTAGTTTCAGTAGAAATTCGGATAAGCGTGCAAAATAGGTTGACATTGCATTTTTATAACTGCATTCAATGAAAAGTCGACAAGGTCTATGGACCTTTTATCAAAATGTTCTCTTTGAACACTAGATATCTATTAGGTTCAGCAGAAAAGGGCATACGCGTGCAAAGTGACCGAAAACTATCATATTTCCGTTGGGAACTTTTATTTTCAATATTTCATGTAAAACGTATGTCGCATGACTGATTCGAACAAGCGACTGTCAGTGACAATTTAACCTTTTCAGAACATTTAATGACCATTAAAATGTGTTAATTGGTTATTATTATTTTTTGACAAATATTAGTTAAAAAGCATCCAGTTAGTAAGATATAAAACAATGTCATGTTCAGTAAAGCCAAACAGTATACATATTATGAAAGGAACGGGAAATTAAACAGAATGGTATTGTGCAGTGCTTTTGCGTTCATTTCAATTCCCATTGTATTCAGATTTCATGAAAGTGTAAGCTAAAAAATGTAAAATGGTGTACTCTGTGCTTTCTCGATATACTTGTGTAGCAAAGTATTGTATATTGGTGTACTCTGTGATTTCCCGATATACTTGTGCAGCAAAGTATAGTATAATGGCGTACTAGGTGATTTCTCGACATACTTGGGTAGCAACGTAAAGTCTAATGGGGTACTCTGTGATTTCTCGACATACTTGGGTAGCAACGTAAAGTCTAATGGGGTACTCTGTGATTTCTCGATATACTTGTGTAGCAAAGTATAGTATAATGGGGTACTCTGTGATTTCTCGATATACTTGTGTAGCAAAGTATAGTATAATGGTGTACTAGGTGATTTCCCGATATACTTGTGTAGCAAAGTATAGTATAATGGCGTACTAGGTGATTTCTCGATATACTTGTGTAGCAAAGTATAGTATAATGGGGTACTCTGTGATTTCTCGATATACTTGTGTAGCAAAGTATAGTATAATGGGGTACTCTGTGATTTCTCGATATACTTGTGTAGCAAAGTATAGTATAATGGTGTACTCGGTAATTTCTCGATATACTTGTGTAGCAAAGTAGAGTATAATGGTGTACTCTGTGATTTCTCGATATACTTGTGTAGCAAAGTATAGTATAATGGGTTACTCTGTGATTTCTCGATGTACTTGTGTAGCAAAGTATAGTATAATGGGTACTCTGTGATTTCTCGATTTACTTGTGTAGCAAAGTATAGTATAATGGTGTACTCTGTGATTTCTCGATATACTTGTGTAGCAAAGTATAGTATAATGGTGTAATCTGTAATTTCACGATATACTTGTGTAGCAAAGTATAGTATAATGGTGTACTCTGTAATTTCTCGATATACTTGTGTAGCAAAGTATTGTATAATGGTGTACTCTGTGATTTCTCGACATACTTGTGTAGCAAAGTATAGTATAATGGTGTACTAGGTGATTTCTCGATATACTTGTGTAGCAAAGTATAGTATAATGGTGTACTCTGTAATTTCTCGATATACTTGTGTAGCAAAGTATAGTATTATGGTGTACTCTGTAATTTCTCGATATACTTGTGTATCAAAGTATAGTATAATGGTGTACTCTGTAGTTTCTCGATATACTTGTGTAGCAAAGTATAGTATAATGGTGTACTCTGTAATTTCTCGATATACTTGTGTAGCAAAGTATTGTATAATGGTGTACTCTGTGATTTCTCGACATACTTGTGTAGCAAAGTATAGTATAATGGTGTACTAGGTGATTTCTCGATATACTTGTGTAGCAAAGTATAGTATAATGGGGTGCTCTGTGATTTCTCGATATACTTGTGTAGCAAAGTATAGTATTATGGTGTACTCTGTAATTTCTCGATATACTTGTGTATCAAAGTATAGTATAATGGTGTACTCTGTGATTTCCCGGTATACTTGTGTAGCAAAGTAAAGTATAATGGTGTACTCTGTAATTTCCCGATATACTTGTGCAGCAAAGTATAGTATAATGGTGTACTGGGTGATTTCTCGACATACTTGTGTATCAACGTAAAGTCTAATGGTGTACTCTGTGATTTCTCGACATACTTGTGTAGCAAAGTATAGTATAATGGTGTACTCTGTGATTTCTCGACATACTTGGGTAAGCAAAGTATAGTATAATGGTGTACTCGGTGATTTCTCGATATACATGTTTAAGATCAGTTACATATAATGGGGGACTCGGTTATTTCTAATCCTTCTCAGAAAAAAATGTCCGAACACTCATTATTGCTATTATATTAGCGGATGTAAAAAAATTAATAGGACGATCAAAATCTCTAAAGTTTACAAGTGTGCTAAATGAAAATCATACATCTGTATTCCCTCCAACGGGCATTCTGATGTAGTAGACACTATGATGGTATGATGTCGGTATGTTGTTATCTAATTGACTCTGGCTTATTAGAATAGATTTGTCATGTTAGCTGTTTACTTGCACATAGATATACACAGACTTATATTAGTATACGTGCCCTTTTGAACTTTTGAAGTTTTGAAAGTAGAAAAGAAGTAACCGATTTCACCTTTCATTTTGGAATTTTGTAATAATAAATGTAACAAAAAGTCAATTACATTTCATCAAACATATAAGTTAATTAATGGAATATAATGTTTATAAAGTTTTTAAATGATCCAACAATTGTTATACTTGTAAATGGTTTAGGACGAAGTGGCAATAGCTACAATATATAAATTGTGCACTACCACTTCACGTAGGCACACACACACAGGCGCGTACACACACAGGCAAGTACACACAATTAATTAAAAAGTGACAAAAACTCACGAGAGACATTACACACATAGCTAGAAACAAACTCATTGAAGGTTGTTTAAAAGTCAAACAGCTGAATTAAAAGAATCCAATCAAAGTGATACAACTCACATGAGGCATCTATATTGTTGGAAAATTCAATGTATCTACAATTTATTAATAAAAGGAAGCAAGTATATAAATAATGTGCAGAAAATCAAGGGAGACCGCACCCCCACCCCCCACCCCCACCCCCCACCCCCTGCCCCCTCCCACGACGATTAAACAAGCAGTACTAGTTTTTTGTAAATCTTATACAAGTTCCATAAAATACAAAACGGCTTATGCTCTGTTGAAAACATGTGTTCAAACTGATCATATACTACGAAGCAATAACACAAACTTGCTTTGGCATTAACATTTCCATTTTGGAGGAAAAGGTCATGCAAACCTAGCAGGTTGGAGTATGTAACACGAATATGATGAAGTACGATATAGATATATCGTGAAGATTGCGTAACGTTAAATCAAATGTCTCTATAATACTATTTGTGTAGACGAGTATAGGACTTATATAAAGTCATGGTCTAAACAGTATAAACAACTTACTTCGTGGGGCGCATTACCTTAAATAGATTCTGAAGTCTTCAAAAATGACTTATTTTAGAAGTACTTTTATATCCCACACATTTGCGTGGACAAATGGCTCCACGGACATCCACGTCTGTGGTGCAATGAAAATTATTTTCAAAACTGTGTATTATGAATTTGTTTAATTAAACCATTGTTTTTCCGAATTAAACATATTAATTTGTCGACCATACATTGAGTTCTAGTATACAAAATGAAAACTGTGTAGCAAGTTTTTTTTATTTACCTTTACTTAATCAATTATAGAAAATTCATTCGTATCCTTCCTTGTTCGATTTGTAGAAAAGAAACACACGGCAAATTTATATTCAATGCAGCTAAGTGAAGTAAAAAATAGAGCATTGCACAAAGCAATCACATATCCGGCTTTCAATCAAGTATTTATTGTACGGTAAATAACGTAAATGTTCCTATGTATTTTTTATAGTTAGAATAGGTTTCGAAAATATTATTAACTTAAACAATAGAAGGATTGGGTCTGCTTAGTTTAGTTTGAAAATGAAATATATTACACCAACAATACGATTTTCCCAGTTATGCTAAAATGTTTATATACATATCTGTAATGATAGATCGTTAATAAATAAAACATTGTTTATGAACAACAAGAAATTTGCGACGACAACCAAAAAGAAAGAAGTCTGTATCCACTCTTGGGTTCTTCTTGGTAGTTTAAGTCAGCCATAATGAGCAATCATCTTTCATCACACCCTCAGGTTAACGTACATATCTTCTGGAATGATACAAATAATAGATATTGTAATGTGTAATGTATCCGTCGGTTAAGTATACGAACGTCTTGTTTATATGTTATGGTGATATTAACTGATTTCAGTGGAACTTTGAACATATTGTTCTTTGGTGTTTTCCAATCACTCGGTACTGTGCGTCGCCATGACGAACATACGTTTGTTTCATAAATTAGATTTTTAATCAGGAATAGTCAATACTCTCTACCTTTTACAGGAGCTGACAGGACACTGTAGACATGTTCTGATGAAGTCAATGCATTTGGTCTTTCGTACAGGTTGATGTCGTTTGATCTAGAATAAATACATATCAAATAACTTATCAAAACAATCACACCAACTCAGCATGTTAAGCAAGCTGAAACACTAATTATGCAATAGGTGTTTAACGGAAAATGTCCCAGCAAGCGTTATAATAAATTATATTACACAATTTATGGTTATTAGCAACGTAAAATAATGGTTGGTTATTAACCCAGTGCGCCTAAAATGACAACACTAATATAAATTAATTTCTTCAGTTAGGCAATATGTACATACAAGTACTACATAAGATGCAGTATGGTGCACAATAATCTTATATATTATATATCCATACCTATGCTGGACACCAGATATATCCACTGGAATATAAAAGAACATAACATTTTACCATTTCAATAGTGATTTAATTTTACAAATTGCCAAAAGTTATCTCAAAGTTATAAATGAAGCAATTAGTAGGAAAGTGGAAGCGTTGAGTTCTAGAGCACAAGGCCTAAGTACTGGGTGTATACCCGAAATTATTTAGTATTTATCTATCTTTTTGGTTAGACGGTTTCATAAACATCAATAGAATACTTTAATGTTTGAATATTTTGTAATTCAAGAACTTATACAATTTAACGCTAGACAATGGTCAAAAATATGCGTAGACAACCTGGTTTATGAAGCTGTGAGTAGACATGAGCCGAATCATTGGCTGCCGCCGTCGACTCGTAGATGTTCGGACTGTAAAGCAAAACCATAAATGTAGTAGTTTTGATAAACTCATAAAGCCACGGTAAAACGCCCGGTCATATTAAAACAATAGGGAACATGTGTAATATCTAGGTCGGTAGGTACAGTACAACGTACGTTGGTAGAAAAGATACAAATTTGCACAACAAATTAAACCTAAATTTTAAAAAAAAGATTCTGTTAATTTTGTTTTCTAAACAAGTGCTGTAAGGACAAAATCGACATAGTGCTTTCCTCGATCAATATGTGTATTTAAATTTACTGTTTGCGAGTAAAGCGTAAATAAGAAAGTTCCACTGTTATATAGAATTAAAGATGGATTCTGTTTCAAGAATCTACCTTCTCGAGCTCTTTTTTTCTCACTGGCTCGATATTTTCTGACAGAAACTTTACCCTGAAGGCATGTTTCATTTTTAGCAATGTTGAAAGTGTGTTTGATGGCACACCAAACTCAGCCGCAATCTGAAATTGCTCACCTCGACTAAACGGTATACGGACATTCGTTCACCCGGACATTCGTTCCCCCGTGGTTTTTGCAGGGGGGGGGGGGGTGGGGGGGCGGTCATTCGTTCCCCAATCGATTTACCACCCCGAACATTCGTCCACCAGGATATTCGTTCCCCTATTGTAACCTATTCCATTTATTGTTTGATGTTATTTGTTCCCAGACTGAGTAACTGGGGAGTAAAACATTAAATGGTGCTTGTCGCAACATCTGTAATATAGTCGGTATTTTGTGCGAGTGGCTTTAGTTAAGGTGTTACGTTAATTAAATTATCAACACTAATTAAAATACAATCTAAGGGTCGGTGTGTTCAAATGATTACAAATGACAGACAATTAATTGCCGACAAAGGTGTTTGTTTTTAGCGCAAAAACGCATTCTTTACGGAGATAGGTGATCAGAAGACGCAGAGGCTGCGACGAAGAACGAGGGCACATCAGAAGACAATGAAGAAACTGTGCGGCGAGGTGGCAGACGGAAGCAAGAGTGTGGCTGAGTTCTTAGACTCAGTAGAACATCGTATTCGAGTCAATGTGTAAACATATGTTGCTTTGTAATAGTTTAAGACAGTGCTATTATTTATATTTTGGTGTACAGTTTTTTTGCAGGTTGTAAAGTGTTTTAGTTTGTAATTGTTTGGTTTGATATAAATGTTTGTATCAGTATCTATGCTTACCATTGATAAAACCGTCTGTGTTATAAAGTAACAAGATAAACGATAAATATGAATAAACTATGAACCTTTACATCGTCTTTATTCATAAAATGTAATATTAAGATAAGCATGGGAAACATGGGGGAACGAGTGTTCGGGGTAACAATTGTATGGGGGAACGAATGTCCGAGGTGGTAAATCAACGGGTGAACGAATGCCCCCCCCCCCCCCCGCAAAAATCACGACGGAACGAATGTTCGGGTGAACGAATATCCGAGATTCCGACTAAACCGTAAAACAACTTCGGTTCACGAGTTGCTGACAACAGGTGTGAAATAGCAACAGGAGATCAGAAAATAGTTACTGAACTACTAACTGAAAAGTTACACTGACAATGTCGACAATTAAAAAATCGATAGTTAAATCTTAAAATGATATAGATAAAGAATTTAAAAGGTTGTGACTTTGTGTAAAGGTTCTTATATTAGAAATGTTATATACTGAACACTACCGAAGCCGTTAAATCTTAAAAATACAATTGTATTTTAAACGGAAATGATCATTCTTATTTAAAGGCAATAGTATGTGTACATTTATATCATACTGTACTCTTTATTTTGCTTCTTCTATAGAACTAATAAGTAAACGAACGATCAAAATAAACGTTTAAGGTATGGAAAAAGAACATGAAAACTCTTACACAAATCAATTGTCAAATTTTAAATTAGATATTGTATGACTGCACCAACTGAATCGCAACCTCTTCAATGGCATATACGTGGTTAAACATTTCTTCGCATAGAAGTTGCCTTTTTAAAACTTAGTATTCGCAGTTAAAGTCTTTCTAACAACTCAATAAAAACTATATAAAACAAATCGTGGTATGTGTGTATAAGATTTAAAAAACTGCAATTATTATCAGACATTGTTATACTAAAACTTGGCTTAGAGCGAGGACTTGGCACTAAAACTTGATAGATACAAGTGATATGCTTCCTAGTATTTTAATTTTTTAAGGATTTAAAATGTATGGTTCTTCATTTGTTTCAAAGAATACGGCTTCCGGAGCCACATTGAGAAGGGCAACATAGATCATAACATATTTTGTGTCGTGCTGGGAAGATTTTCTGCGCTAAGGCGGAGAATGGTGATTTGAGTTCAGGTTTTGTCAGGGAAGAATCTGTGGAACAGACTCAGACTCGATCTAATTTCGTTGGAAGTCAATTCGCAAAAAATAAAAATGTACTAATGAAATATATTTCAGAGCAGAGTATGATAAATATTTATTAGCCAGTAAGCACACAACTTTAGGGATATACATTTGCTCGCAGATTAATAATACATTAATAGCTGTACAAAATTAAAATTACAAACTACACATATTTCCTTCTTAATCTGATAGAGTGGTGCAGAAATACTTGTCAAAGTGAAACAGTAAGGAGAAACGATGTTGACCAAGCGTGCCCTTACTAAAAGGACGAATTTTGCATTGTATGGTAGAAGGCATTTGATAAAAATCTGGACCTTCCGTCATATAAAACTTAATGGTTCTCATTCGAGAGAAGGGCATTTTGAGTCAAGCGTCATACTGGTATGTATAATATTTTGGTAGCGTTATAAAAATGCCATATCTGGATAAGTAAACGTATATTAATAAAATATTTATCCACAATACTTAGAAAGGTACAGCGAATAAGAAAAGAAGAAATCCTCAATTTTGTTAAGAAATCGTCAGTAAGCCCCGTTTTCTTGTGGCGAGTCACATATAAGAGATTAAAAGAGATAATTTTATATTTTTGATAGTATTTTTGTATTATTTGGTCTTTATTGTATGAAGTGCGAGTTAAGTTTTAAAACGGGGTTTATTATGTAGTTGCTTCTTTACTATTTTTTTTTTCACAATTGTTTTACCATTACATCTAAAATATAATATCTAAAATGTATTCTCCTCAATTACGCATATGGTAATCCTACACAATTACGTATATGATGTTCCTACACAAATAAGACAAATCATATAATTACTGTTTGTTATTGATAAATATGTTCAAATAAGTCAATTTGCAACGTCGGCGAATCTTTAAAGAGTTGATTGGCCTGCAGCAGGGTCATAACACTGCCAACACATATTTGTCACTGGTATGCCAGATGTCCTTGTCTTATGTTTTTATCCCTGTGTAGGATATTGTGTCTTGTCAGACAATTGTTATTTCACTTGTGTGGATGTGCAAAAAGGATGATGCTTTAATTTACTACATTTATATTAAGAAATCTAATCTTATAACAGAAATAATGATAAAAAACGCATTTGTAATTGATGACGATGTTCAGCAAAAAGCATTAGGTAAAAAGGAGGGAAACAAAGGAGATACAAGAAATGTACATTTTACCATATAATAATTCAGTTTTCACTCTATAGCACATTACTTTCAGGTGTACACAGGAAAGTGTCATAAAACATGATATCAGGAATCCACATTTTATTTATAACTAGTCATCTACGTAAATAGGCAATAGACAACGTTTCCGAAAAGATGCCATGTTTGTCATCGTCTTTCCGGAAAAAGCATTAATATCACTGATATTTATAAGTGTGTATCAACTGCAAAAATGAGTTCCCTTTCATATAAATTTCGGAAATTAATGCATTAAAAGTTCGTTATGTGTCACGAAATATCCACCGCCTCCCAAACAACTGTCTAACCTGTCTAATCTTTGGCTGGCTATCGCGATCACGTGGGGAAATCACTTGCCTAAATAGTGCTGGTGGTCACCTGAGAAGGGTCAATAACGTCAATATCTCAGTTTACCCAAGGGTGACAAAATGAAAATCAGCTTTTTCGGAAAGCTCAGGTCATGTCTATCAATATCATGCAGGAACCAAGAAAGTCATGATGGCCCTATATCGCTCACCTGAATGCAGTAGACGTTCAGTAATAGTAAGCAAGGAATATAAGATGTGTAATACATGTACCCTAGCAACATTCTGACAATCAGTTTCATTTGCAATAAGAATATATGACAAAGTCCTATGAGCACTGCAACATGTACCAAACTCCGAAAAGGCGCAGAACAAAGGTATTTCACATTCAGGCCAAGCGAAAAGTAACAAAAAAATGTGATGAGTCATTTAACGAAAAGAGCAAACCCGACAGTTACCGCCTTGGAACGGTCAGTCGGCAATATGGACTTGCGTGCTTAAATCGGTTTTACAGAGCTCTAACCACGCACTCCCTGACGAGTTTCTCACATGCAAGCGATGAAAAGAAAAACGATCTATTTGAATACAAAATGTCCAAGCGCTGTTAGTTTCTATAAATTGTGACGAAAGTAGTGACGTCATTTAAACATAATGTCCACATAGTGTTTACAAAAGAATATGGCATTATTTCGATTTGAACAATTACACAAAAATGGTTGACTATAAATAAAATTAACTTTTTGAATCACGAACAAACATTACCAGTGACGAATAAATGGTTGTAGCATCCTGTTCATGTGAAGATGGAATTGAAGAACCAAAGTCCAATGTCCATTAAAGGAAATACACGTAACAATCCTTATAGGATGAATTAAATGACAACATAGAATACATGCACACACACACCTTTATTACTATGTAGTAAATACACACAAACACACACACACACACACACACACACACACACACACACATACATACACACACATATACACACGCACATACACACGCACATACGTACATACACACATACACACACATACATACACACATACATGCACACACATACACACACACATACATTACATACATACATACATACATACATACACACACACATACACACACACATACCTACATTCAAACATATGTTTGAAGTTTTCCTCTATAACTTTCTATGGAATATGACAAAGCAAGTCCCCGCATGTTACATTTTTTGAGGAAGGTAAGATTAATTTTGCCTAGCGATAAAAGCATGATGGCGGAGTTTGTCGCGTAATACCTGACGCCGGACGATAGGCGATCGCAATAGCTCAGCCTAAACTTACGCTTTTTTAACATGAAAATTATAAACGTAAAAATTGGTTTGGTATATATTTTCGACAGTTGTTTCTGGACATGGACAAGCGATCTATAACATTGCCGTCTTGCACCTGCAGACCCAGACAGCCCAATTATGATAATTTTCTGTACTAACTGATTGGCTCCGGTCTAGGGAGGTGTGCCTCTTATTGAATGCAATAAAGATAGTAATACTTAATCGCAGCAGTTCTGTGAGACCTTTTCTGAAGTAAAAAAAACAGTTATGTGTAGCTTGCCATTGCCATTATAAACAAGGCAATAGTCATTAATATAAATTCACCGCTGTTTTACGAGGTCCTGTGGCGCAGAAAAATACGTGTATGCTGGGGGTAAACAATGCAAACTTATATTTACAGAAGTAGCAGGCAACAAGTAAGCAAGTAACAGATCGTCTATTTCCCACTACAGTTCGTGACTCTTAATTATGATCAACAGTGTTAGGGAGCGCTTTCTTCACATAAAAGTCATCTTCTGCTTTAAAGCATGTTTTCTGCGGCGCCTGGTCTCAAATCCGTGCTTTTTCTTATCCAGTTTTGACACGTTGCATGCTGGTGCATGGCAGACTGTATACTGGGATAAGCCAGTGTCGTTACCCGATTATAATCCGATGTAACTACTGTTAAAATGAAGTAACTTACATGTGTATAAAGGATAGACAACAAGTGATGTTATCTACTTAAAATAAAAATAGTTTCTATTATTGACAACTGCACGAGCTTACCTATCACACTTACTCTACTTGACAATAAAGTGTGACTTTCTTATCGTGCTAGTAACGAACTTTTTTATACGATCAGGATAATATCGGGTCATGTAAGATCTATCGTTTAAGAAACGCAGTCTCTCATTCATTTTATATATTTTTTTATCTTGATTTGTATCCTTATTTAGTAGATTCTTATTTTAACATTGTTTTATACATTATTTAAATCCTGCTAGTTTCCACCATATTTTTTATAATTTTATTCCAGTGTATATTGCTTTCAAGTATTCGGACATTCCTTCCATATTTCTTAATATATGTTTCACATCCACTTCTCTCTCGTTTCTTTCTTTATTTCTTTTCCTTACTTCTCTCTTCACACCGGTGCATTTTCGGTTTCCATTCAAAACCCTTTTTCGTTTCTTCCTATCTTCTTTATTTCTTTAACCAATTTACCCAAGCCGTTTGCTTTTATTGGTTTCGATGTTGTCACCGATTTAACGGTGAGCTATGAATTAATTATAAATTATTCAATATAGCTTAACCGTCTTTTACCGATAAGAGAGACCCAGGTCATCCGGCAGCTGCCGCCTTTCACCAGGTATATCTGTTATTATCCGGATGTCGATCGTTCTTAACATGAGGCATTCAGGCAACTATCGGCTAATAATCCGTTTCGAACTGTGTCTATCCCAATCTCTACAGGCACACTGGATTGAAGTCACACCATGCATAACTGTAGCTAGGCCGGCCCAGCATCAACGTTGCAAAAGCAAATTCAATGTTTCCAACTTCAATATCTAACATCAACTTTCTTAAATCTATAACACTTGCATCAAGGCAAAACTTAATATGCTGTCACCATTCTTTTTCCTATTAAAATTTGCCCTTTCTCTTATTACAAGCGAGTTCACAACTCTAAATTAGTTGAAAAGTGCGCTTTCCATGAAAATTTTCTATACACACGCCCTTTGAGAATGTCATTATGGTTGCTGTCTTTGAAGATTAGAAAAGGTTCAATAGCTGTCACATTTTATTAAGTTGTCTTATCGTGCTTTGATTTGCATTTTCTACATAATGTTCTTTTAACATATACACGTTTATTTAGGTTGTTAATTTAAAATCCCATCCATACCCATAAGTTTAGTTCTGTTTTATTTTTATACACAACCTGTAGATAAATTAATGTCACGGTAGCACTGTAATCTAGTTTACTTAATGTAGACGGAAATAAACGTGAATAATCAAATTGATTACAAAGGCTGCTTTAAATTTACGGCTACCATTTAAAAAAGGACCGAAGTTCGCGCGGTTTACATAGTTGTAACGTTATTCCTTACACCTTACGTCGAGTGCACTTTCCTCTGACGCATTTAACTTGATATTTCAAGGAATTTGCCATCCTCATTTTTTTTTCAATAAAAACTACTTCACCATTTTGTCATCGCGTGTTATGTTAGTGCAGAATTTTCTGTCATTCTAGTGATGCGTCTACTTTGATTAGCAATATGACCAAGATACGCACTAATACCATCGGGAAAATTATTTTTGCCGATTTTATTCCTCGGTTGTAGTGTGGCATGTAATTTTTTTCAGATATACAGGGATATTATAAATGCTTAAATAGTTCAACTATTTCAATTTCGTCTCACCCAAAATAAACCATGTGTGAAATGCATATTTTTTCATTTCTGACCCTTTCTGACAATGTTAATGCATTTACAATGCCACACCTCGAAACTTACCATATACGTAGAAACGAAAGATCTATAAGATATCTTGAGGGAATCATTATAGACCGTAGAATAATACGCGTGAATCTATATTTGACTATGTACGCAGTGTTTAAAATGCAAATTAACAAGTTTCCTTAATTAATGTTTCGGAAGGTTTTGATACCTAATAAAATTATAAAACCCATTTTACAGCAATGTATCGTTATTACAAGATATATTCGAATACAATTTGGCCATTGCCTATTACTGTTCAAAATATCTTTTTTAATAACTTGTCTTGTATTCAAACCGCCATTTGTTAATAAAGCATTAATTATGTTCCAGTTACACCAACGTCTCCAACTACATGTATCTCCAATCTATCGACCATTTCAAACAACTATTCCTTCGTGGTGTACAAGACACTCCGCTGACCATCCAGTGTGTATCCAGTGGAGGGATACCCGCTCCAACACTAGCCTGGTACAAGGGCAGAAAGAGTACATCTCCACTGGCACAGTCAACAAGATTATGTAAAGCAATCAGATGGTACATACACGGTAACATTAATCCACAAGTTTACACCAAGTAGAAGAGACGACATGACGCCATTTCTGTGTCGAGTGTTTTATCCTGGAGCTACAACTGGTGCTTCACCTGATCCAAGTCCTGCATCTACCCTTTTGTACCTCGACCGTTAGTTACAAACTCGTTTTAATGTAATACCAAAACACAAAATAAAACGACATGTCTGCCCTTAACAATTTAGAAAATATCAATGATACTTACAGAAGTGTTTCTTATTAAGGTTACATTGGCTTTAATTGTCCTTTACATACGTCATGCCAGATCGTTATGTTGTCTGATATATCTGCGTACAGATACAATTTTAGTCACACTAAAAATAATGTTTTGACAGTCCTAAAGATCATATATGATCATTATAGCAACGTCCATTTCTTTGGTGGAGGAAGACACATGTCTGATAGAACCACCGGCGCACCGCAAGCAAGCTGAAAGACCTTCTTGAGGTGTAATTCAAAAGTAATGTCGCAAAGGCATCCTAACATTGACTTTATAATGGGAAACTATGTCTTTTTATTCAGGGTAATCTATTTCGGAATTACGAAACATAATGCATAATGATGACGCTATAACGGATTTGTGACAGTTTGCTAATCCGTTTCTGTTACAAATCATGATTTCATTCAAATCGCGAGCAAAAAAAGCAACAACAAAAAATTCAATTACAATCACCTTTACAATGATGTACGCTTTTTAATAATTCTTAATCGTCGTGTCTTTTGGAATGCATAATCTAAGCATTCTAAATAGAAGAAGAAGAAGAAGAAGAAGTAGTAGTAGTAGTAGTAGTAGTAGTAGTAGTAGTAGTAGTAGTAGTAGTAGTAGTAGTAGTAGTAGTAATAGTAGTAGAAGTAGTAGTAGTAGCAGCAGTAGTGGTAGTAGTAGTAGTAGTAGTAGTAGTAGTAGTAGTAGTAGTAGTAGTAGTAGTAGTAGTAATGACAGTAGTAATAAAATACTAATTTTCTCTATTAAAAGTTACAATACTTTCTTAAAGATTCATATCCTTTGGGGTAATTTTGAAAGTGGTCGGTTGCGGTAATTCATAAATAAAACTGTGTTAGTCAGTGTTCATTTTTTTTTCAAAACGATAGCACTGCCATAGGAAATTGTATGCCCTACTTTCCTCGGTTGGTGTACAAAACGGTAAAAAATACTTTTTTTCATTTTTTATTGTCCTTAACACTTTTAAAAATAAATTTTGTGGTGATTATTGATGTAAACCATCACAATTTATTTATATCAACAGAAGACAAATTTGATATATTGTTACTATGAGGAAAGATGAGGCCAACTTATATGGCAGATGACAAAAGTACTATTCTTATTGTCTTAAATCCTCACTAATCTCATATGCTACACAAGGGATGAACAACAGTTATCTAGAGTATTCTGAATGAAACATTAAGTGATAAGTATGAAAATCATTTAGATATCTTGTTCCGCTTGATGATTTGACCATTTCAAATGGATCTGGTAAACAGGTGTTGCATTTTTACCACAGAGACTCTTTGTATAACCATAGAATGGGTACATGCCCCATTCCAATATACAACGAAGACGTAAATAATGTATAGCATCTCAAAAACTGTGACGTATATAAACAGAAATTATCTTACTATGTCAAGTTGACGTCATCTGAAAAATTATCATTATAAATCGTACAAAACCTTTTTTTAAACTTAGCAAAATCGTCATCTGCGTCAAGTATGACATGATCAGCACATACAAAAGTGTGTGCCCGAGTCAAGATAGTTCTAGTTCGTTTAACCTTACCTCACTTGCATCCTTAATATTCAATAATGAAGGATTTAAACAGAAATATTGGTTTTGCTATTTCATTGACTACAACTACTACGTGCTGTATTTATTAGGCGTTAAATTGTTCATATATGACAAAGAACGTAGACTTTGCAGAGGCATTCACAATTTCTGAAGTGTTCAAAATTCAGTGATTGGACACATTCTCCAAACCAAACCATAACTATTACTTTCTTTAATTAACAAAGTTTTATAAAAACTGTATACAATGCACATAGAGCGTATAATAAATAAAAAAATATCCTAAATCATTTCTACTTCTAAGGGTTTGACATCATGTTTAAATCATCAAAGTAGAAACAGTGTAGTTATCGTATCAATACCGCCTTTAGTAGGCCCCACGCCAGACACCACGACCATAGCAGGTAACAAGACAATACTAGCTACAGGAACTGATCAGATACGGCTAAACTGTACTTCCGGTTCCTCAAACCCCGCCTCCAATATCACATGGTATAACGGATCTGACGTCATTCCGAATACAGAAGCCTACACAAGGTGGCCTGGTGCCAACAATGGAGTCATAACATCTAACATCCTGACCATCACACCGACAGAGATAGGGTCACATGTAGGCCTGACAACGGTTATGGTTCGGACAGCGCATACGTCTAACTCGATGTTCTCTGTAAGGACGAGTTATTATTAATGACTTCTATTTATAATCAGCTTGATGTTTCATTTTCTATTATATTTTTACACATTTAACTAATTTAATGTCGATTGTTATATGGGTAAATGGTACTTATTTTAATAACAGATTTGACATGCAACCTTGAAATGTTTAAGTTAATGAGCCTAAAACATTAGTTACACCTGAGCTACAACGTAATTAGTATGAAACAGTAGAATACAAGACATACCAAGCCAAGAATACTGAATATATGTAACTTATTTCAACGTGTGATATAGGAAATTATATTCTCTTTCCAGACTCCAGTAAACCACCGGCCAACTTCACATGGTATAAAGGAAACATGGTTCTTGCCAGTGGCATTGGGTCGCTTGCAGGCAACACATTTAGTTATGTGATACCTCGTGTGGACAGGACTTATGCTGGGAGATAACAATGCCACGCTGGTAACAACGTTGGGAGTCCGGACTGGACGGATGCCTATCTCATCGTAAAATTTTAGTTACTTGGAAAAAAATAGAATATAATTAATAAAACATAGACATAAAGATAATTAAACATTACATATTTGTGCATAGATCTAGAAAGCAACAAGTCTTATCAATAATTACTTTTTTTATTTGTAGACAATACAATTTTATTTCCAACCTCTTATCCTAATACCCTGATATTTTTGTGATGGCCATTGAACGCATCCGTATATGGACCGTGGTATTCATTGTATGTGGTGCGGAACGGTCTGACCGAGCAGATAGCCACAGACTCAACAGCCCTAACTCAATGGATTCTAAACGAAATCTGCAAATGCGCTGTGAGAAGTTCGTGTGCGATTGGTTCTACTAAAAGTAGGAAAAAGAAACAATGTGTTGTTTTTTTCACATATTTTATTGATATAGATTGGTCCATAATGGCAATAATATGACGGCGAGATGGAAAGCCAGAATTGAACTCTGCTGATAAAAGATCTACGTTGACATTTAAACGATAATTCTCAATTGATAAACACAACATAAATGCGTCATATTTCCAGGACGTGTGCTGATTTAAAAAAAAGTTTAAAAAAACAACAGATGTGGCTTTAATTCAGAAACTTTATTTGATTGTGATTTAAATAGACTAAGAACATTTATGAACGATGTACGTTATATTTTACCAAATCCCCCAGCTGTAACTGTGTCAGCCACTACATCGCCATCATACACCGTCAAATGTACAGCAAAAGGATACCCGGACAGTTACGTGTATCAAGACTGGGTACAGATCTGGCCTGGATATGGGCCCGTTGCTACGATACCTTTTTATCGGACTCTGTTGATTTTGACGAATGACACTTACGAGAGATCAGGCGTGTATGTGTGTGGCGCTAGTAATGGTGTTGCTGTGTACGGCACGGACCAACTGTATATGCATGGAAATCAAACAGTTCTTATTCCAGGTTGTTTAAATCAATGAACAAGTTTCGTTTCAGATGCCATGCTCGCTTATTGTAAATATGGAAAAAAAAACTATTTCATACTGCACACACATATACACGAAAATACAGCTTTCAGTGTAGCCTTTTGCATTGTGTATAAATCTACCAGTGTATACAATTGCAGTATTAAGCCCATATGTATACCAGTACCAACTGCTTTTATATTTAACACATCAACCAATATACGTACATTCGCATATTTAACACACACACACATAATCAATTCAACATTTTCATATTAAGCGCACACCAACCAGTGCACTTTTTTTATTTAATGCACACCTCTACCAGTGCACCCATTTCATATTGGAGCACAAATGTAAAAGAGCAAGCAAACTTTGGCATATTAAGCACATATCTACCAGTGCACAGTTTTTTCTTGTTAAGCTCACATCATTCAATAAACACTTTTTCTGACTAAGCACACATCTATCAGCGCACACTTATTCATATTAAGCACCCACATCTACCGGTACACTCTTTTGTACATTAAGCACACACATGTACCGGTACACACTTCTGTACAATAAGCACACACATGTATATGGACACACTTCTGTACAATAAGCACACACATGTACCGGTACAAACTTCTGTACATTAAGCACACACATGTACCGGTACAAACTTCTGTACATTAAGCACACACATGTACCCGGACACACTCTGTGATCTTAAGTATGCACATTTACTGCGCATACCCTTTCATATCTAGAACACACATCTCTCAGTACACATATTTATAGCTCGCGCACACACACACACACAGAGTTTCTAGTACCGAATTTCTCAAAGCAACCGTACATCTATCACTGTACAGTTTTCATAACACACAAATACATACATACACAAACCCTTGTACACACACACTCACCCGCACATACACAAACAAACACACACACGCACACACCCTCAAACAAGTGCTCACACACGCACACACCCTCAAACAAATGCTCACACAAATGCACACTCACATATCTGCAGATAGTTTGTTTAATGTGTACTACCCACACGCCTAAATTCAATACGTTTACATAATACGTTTACATATGTCACAAACATACTTCAAAGAATAGATCGCTCGCATATCACACCCGCACACATTTTTCTTTTTTATATTTTGCACATGTACTATCGTAATGAACCTTTCCAACATATGCAGATTGATTGAATGTAAATCATACAACGCACTGATCAATTCAGCCTGTTCTTATAACAAAAAATAACTAACACAGGCTTTAGGAATAAATATCTTTCAGACAAATCACTATAATATATTATTTTCATTTGGACATTTCGTACTTAACTAGTTTTAAAAGAGTCTCCGTATTGGGCTTACGTGGTCATAACTTGTATATTTTTAGACAATATTTTCATTTTATGCAACGTGTTTAACCTATATTTTCAAAATAGCACCACCTGTATTGATGAACCCAATGCCTGACGTTGCAAGAATCCGTGTTGCCGGGAGACTTGGCCAGGATGCTAACATTAAGATCAAGGACTGGTCCAACGTTAATGATAGTTCTGTGAGATGCTACGAACTTGTGGGAGACACTCAATCATCTTCCTCTGTCTGCAATGTTATGATGACAGAGACCGATGTTGGACTTCCGGAATTTAATCATATGGTTCCTGAGACAGGAACATTGGCAGCAATCAAGATACCAATCAGAAGTCTAGAAATTTTGAGTGACTACGATATTGTTGTTACAAACCGTATTGGGAAATCGGTACTAGGCATCACCATTGTTCCTGAAGGTAGGATTTGTGTTGAATAAGAATAAATGACAAAGTGCTATGGTCATTGCAACATATACCAAACTCCGAAAAAGGCTCAGAAAAAAGGTATTTTACATGCTAGTCAAGCGAAAAGTAAGACAAAATTTGTGATGAGTCATTTAACGAAAAGAGCAAACCCGATAGTAACCGCCTTGGAACGGTCAGTCGGCAATATGGACCGACTGGGGTGCTTAAACCGGTTTTACAGTGCTCTAACCTATACCTAAAATAAACACGCGTCCTATTGATTCCGAGTTATTAACCAATACGTGGGTTTGATAAAAGTTGTATTTCTTATGCTCTATACATGCGAGAAATGCTGATTAATTACTTTCCTTTCAGTCGTTTTATAGGCATAAACCATACACGCAGTTGCCATACTAGTTATACAATGTTGACGATGTTATTCTAAATAAGATTTAAAACGTGCATAGGAAATTTAAACAGTTACCATTGCATTCAAAAAGCAACTCCACTTCTTTCACTGTATGAAAATCTATGTTGAAAATGCACTTAATTCCTCGTAGACCCACCTGCATTCCCCACAGTTACAGACATCATCGCTGTCACACCAGCTGGATTCCACGGAGGCTACAGCCAGACTCTGGTGGTCCAGATCAGTACAACGTGGATAGTTTGCTAAAGAAATCCTATAAAACATTTACCTATATTCATGGATAGATTCATTTGATTAACCTACAAAAAAGCACTGTAAACATCGTACGCATCTTTGCTTATAGAGAAGAATTCAGTTAAGCATTTCGACTCTCACGACAAAAACAACTAAATGTTGGTCGTATGCCGCCAGGTTATGAGCACTCATAATAAATATATGATATTGTTCTTGATTTTATTGAGACACATATATTTAAAGACTTTAAAGCGAATAAGAATAGATATGTTCTATAAAGCACACACTCATGTTACAGATAACCCCATATCATCATCTAATACCGCCACTGTGGCTGGATCAGTGGTCGGTGGGATTGTTGTCCTGACTGTGCTAGGACTTGGGATATTCTTATTCAGAAAATATAACTGTTCATTTCAAGCGAAGCTGGAACTATCTCAACCGAGTAGGTTAACATGGATTTGTTTACACCTGAAGTAATTATTATTTATCGTATTGATTTTGTAGGTGACGATGAACCGATGGCAGAAAAGTAATGCATATATTGTATGTGCGCCTGCACAGTATTGGTTTAGATGGCCTGCTCTATTGTAACTACAGCATTCTACCTTTGGAGAACATAAAATCAAAGCTTAGTGCTTTTCTATCCTGATAATCAGAATACTTGTGTAAACTGTTTGCATTGAACCTTTGTTATAAAACATTAGATAACGGTTTGTTATTCTTGTCTTAAATATTTACATGGTGCCTGTTAAGCAAAGCCCGGAAATTATCCATTACACAATCGTGCAATTTCTTAAAGAAGAACGCATTTTATCGTAGTTTCAGCGAAACACTCCTACATCATCTAGTGATGGAACATCTATGAATCGGCTGTGGCAGTCAGAGACTCGGCACATGTCCACTCACAGCATGACAGTCCAGGTTGTTTACATATATTACGAAACGCTGTAAAGGCTGATAGAATTTAAATATAAATGCATAAGCCATCCTGCATTTTACGGAAATGTTTTATACAAATAAAAGAAAGTCAAGGGTCTCACTCACTTTTCTGACCACATTACAAAACTTTTCAGAAAATTTGTTGCTGACAGTTACAACCCGGGAATCCTTCCTTGTACTGCATGGCTTGCAATTGACCCGTTTACAGTCAAAAACTTGCATTGCTTTTAAATTATACGATGACCGGAAACATTTTCTTAAAGCCATTATTGGATAGTTACTGATGGATTTCTTGTCTCTTCATCTCTCCAGTCGTGCCCTATATAGGTGAAACAACTTGAGCAGTCTCCAAGACGTTCCAAGACGGTAATTGATGTTTTTTCTTTTTTGTGTGTTATGTCTCGTTTCTGTGTTTTTGTCACGTTTACATTTACCCTGTTTGCCTTTGTCTAGAGGTAGGTTAGATTTAAATATCTGTGGAAATTATGATGACATTTTTATTTACCTATACATGAATACGGTCGCTGAAAGTCAAAATTGGTCAATCACTGTTGTCTCATCGTCTCTCCCGTCGTGCCCAATATAGGTGAGGCAGCTTGAACAGTCTCCATACGCTGGGTGATTGACGTTACGGCATTTTTATCGTATCACCTCATTATACTGTTCTCGTGATACGCCATCGATTGGACTATTTTATTTCAACTCTCTCGCCCGATGCAGGTGCTTGCTGTTAAGTGGCTAGTTTTAATGGAATATTTTTTTTCACGGTTTGTTTGTTAGGAAAACCGCCAGGAAGTACGAGGTATAAGCGCTGCACGAAACAGGTTTTATCTCACCAGTCTGTCCATTTGATGACTGGCCGTTCCGAGGCGGTAATCGTTTTTTTTTTTTTTTTTTTTTATGCATAATGTCTCTTCTGTGCTTTATCACTGTAACATGAACTCTCCAGGCCTTTGTCTAAAATTAGTTCATGTTTTTATAGTTGTCGAAATTCGTATAGGTCTTTTGCATATTTTCCTGTTAAATGCTATGCTTAAAACTCGTCCATGGACTTGGTCCTTAGGTTCTTGGTCCTAAGGTCCATGGACTTGGTCCTTAGGTTCTTGGTCCTAAGGTTCATGGACTTGGTCCTTAGCGGCGAACGGCTAATATTTGATGTTACTATATTTTGTCTGTATTTTCGTTTCAGAAAATGTGTACGAGAAACTGAAAGTGTGATGGAAGACAACTGATTCTCTACCCGTTGTGACTGGCGTGAAATGGTTATGTCTCCCTGTGCATGTAATCTATGTTGTTATTTCCTATAAGGATTGTTACGTGTATTTCTTTTGATGGACATTGGACTTTGGTTCTTCAATTCCATCTTCACATGAACAGGATGCTACAACCATTTATTCTTCTCTGGCCATGTTTGTTAATGATTCAGAAAGTTAATTTCTTTCATAGTCAACCATTTTTGAGTAGTTTTTCTAATCGAAATAATACCATATTTTTCTCTAAACACTATATGGACATTATTTTTCAATGACGTCACTACTTTCGTTATAGAAATTATCAGCGCTTGGACATTTTGTATTCAAATAGATCGTTTTTTCTTTTCATTGCTTGCATTTGAGAATCTCGTCAGTAAGTGCGAGGTTAGAGCTCTGTAAAACCTGTTTAAGTACCCCAGTCGATCCATATTGCCGACTGACCGTTCCATATCGGTAACGGTCGGGATTGCTCTTTTCGTTAAATGACTCATCACAAATTTGTTCTTACTTTTCGCTTAGCTTGCATGTGAAATACCTTTGTTCTGTGCCTTTTCGAAATTTGGTATATGTTGCAATGCTCATAGGACTTTGTCATATATTCTTATTGTAATGTAACTCTTCGATGAAGCCCAAAAGACACCTTACTGACTGTAACCAGCACGGGTTCCTTACCTACTTTCGAGGCCAATCAAAAATGCCTAATTTAGTTTGCAAAGTACTGTCGTATGAGTAAAGCTTAAATCCAGACAAAAGGATAAGCTCAGTGTTTCGATTTTATTTTAGGAACAAATACTTTAAAAGATCAACAGCTTTATTTTTTGTTCGTTGAAATATGTTTTATGCATTTTCTAAAATTAAGTAAAACAGGTAAAATATATAATGAGGTGGATGCGGATTCTCTTTATTACATCCATCCCAAAATTATATCAGAAAAGACAAGAACATAGTCAAAATAAGATTAATATTTTCTGACATTATCACAAACTAGCAGTATTACCGTTTAAAATCGACTACAGGAATATAATCGTATATCAGCATATTTGTGGAAAATCTATCAACATCTTTCAGGCATACACAAAAGCTAAACAAGTAAGTTCCATCAATGTTTATCGGTATTACGTACAATAAAGAAGCGACAAAAACATAAAGCGTGTGATTAAGATGTATATACACACATAATTATCTTCTATACCACATAACAATATCAATAGTAATATCAATAAGACTACGATACTAGTTTTTTTTCCAATTCGGTGAGTAAAAATGGCAGAAAACCAATAATAAACCCTTTTTATTATTTGATCCAATCTAAGGTAAATTAAAAAGACAATTGTTGTCTGTCAGCAAAATGCTGGTAAAGCTATCTAAGCATATTACAATAATGTTATGAATGTGTCAAAAAAGTCAAGTGACCCTAAATTAGTAGCGTTAAAGTATTAAGATAACATTGACTTTTTATACATTTAACCCCAGACTTCATTTCAACTCGTCTCATGGGCAATATTCAGCAGGCAATGTTGCGAATATAAACAGCCTTTTAATTACATATTAACGCAAACGCGAAAGCTGATCTCATGGGATAAGAAAATAAAACATAATCAAAAAGACCCCTTTGGGGGGAAATATTTTCATTATCTGAGCATATCTTACAATCGATCTTTATTAATTCCTTAGTTTGTGCAGTCATAAATCTACCATTTAGATTACTAGTTATTTTAGTCGACAATTAGGCGGATTAAATATATTTATATATTTTATCTTTTATATCATGTGACTTCTATTATTCAAAAGCTAATAATTAAAGCTTAAAAACCACAAACTGATGAACAGTACCAACACACCCGTCATTTTATAAAAGAATAAATACATGTATAAAGGGATTAATTTTGACCACTTACCTAGTGTCCTACGGGATAAATAAATATCATAAAAAAAACCAAATTATTTTAAAATCAACTAAATCCAATGATTTGTTGCATATAAAAAGACGTTCATTTACAGACTAACATAAGCAGACATTAACATGAATGATGTTTCTAGACGTTCAACTTACTCATTTTATTATTAAACTTCTGACCATATCGTTACTTCGAATTTAAATATTATCGATGGCAATATGTTTCGTAGTTTACTCTTCAAGTGTCCGAACTATTGCACGCCGAATAAAATTGATTTTGGCCTTTGTTGAAAAGAATTAGCTAATGCAATTAATCTGTTTGCCCAACCCTGGTATAAGAGAGAAAAACATTGATACAGTAGCATTAAATACAGGTGGATATTTTAAGATAACTAATTAACGATTCAAATTATACCGAACTCACCCGTCCAGTTTACCAAAATGCTATTTATCACCTAACAATTCCTTTTCGATTAGACACGATCAATGTGTACAAGCGCATAAAGCCTCGGAACAGCATAGTATTTGTCTGTTATTCACCACCAGTTGTTAACACCAGTGTTAACATTCATGCAGTGACTGACACACACTGAAATATGTTACAATTTATTTCATTGTACTGAATTTCTTATCTTCACAAAACACCATACAAGTCACGCATCATAGGTCATGCCAGCTGTAGCACCAATGCTTAGATATCTGCCGTACATGTATTATAATTTGACTTATTTTTTTTGTATGATATAATTTTTAACAGTTTAACTCCGGATGCAGGTGCTTGCTGTTAACTGTCTCACTTTGACTATGATATTTTTATTTACACTGTTTGTTTCTGAGAAAAAAAAAACTTCATGACGTGCGGCGTTGGAGCGCTCCAAAAACAGGGTTAAAGCAGTTGGATATTTTGCTGACTTACAGTTCAAGGACGATAGCTGTTACCTATTCTTTATGTCTGTAATGTCTCTGTTTCTGTCACATTTACATTAAATCTGTATACATTTGTCTGGAGGTAGTCCAGATTTAATTGCCCGTTATAGGACTTTTTTTCTTATTTTCTCTTTTGCAAACCAACGGTAACATAAGTATATGTAGTTAAGTATATGAATTAAATCGGCGACTTACTCGAAAAGAAAAGTTGTTTGAAACTTTATTAAACGTAAAGTAATTAATATTCAACTAGTTGTTGGTTTTATTTAGGATGGCACATACGACTTGTAAAGCGTTAGACTTGAAGAAGTCATTCAGTGATACGATGTAACCATGCTGCCTTATTAATTACTCTAATATAGCCAAAACCATTTATTAATGGAACTACCAGTAATAGACCAGTTTCCGTTCTCTTTAAGAGAGTCTTCTTTCTACCAAATGCAAATATGAGAAAACATGACATATTACACAAGAATGAACAATGCAATACATTTGAAAGAACATGTTCAAATAATTAAAAACACAATCACTGTCGTTTTTTAGAGTGGTGAACATAATACATTGACATTATTGTTATTGTTATAATTATTATTATTATTATAATTATTATTATTATTATTATTATTATTATTATTATTATTATTATTATTATTATTATTATTATTATTATTATTATTATTATTATTATTCAAAACACCAAAAGTGCGTCCCTGTTTGAGTGATGGGCCAATTACATTGTTTTTGAATTGACTGTTTTCTTTGATGGGTGTATTTGTGTCGATCTTAATGTATTTTACATTTTTTGAAATGTCAGATGTATGTAATTTCGTAAAGAGACATATAACACCCCACATGTTTCCCATTTTCCAAATTGGTATCAAAGTTGACAAAAACTGTGACTTTCTGCACAGTTCTTGGATGTGTAAAGTATCCCAATAGCTTTTCAGTGTCATAGTGAAGAAGATTTTATTTTATCTGTATTTGCTTTAAAACAAATTAACACTATTCCAAAATATGACCAGGTTCTTTTAGAAATGGACGACCTAGGTGATTAACCGGTTTGACGAGCTCTAACCTTGCCCTTCATGAGGATTCTCTGAAAGGTATTACAGTCGTTTTTTGTGTGTGGAAGATTCTTTTCTCAACGAATCGCCTTTGTTTTACTTCATAATACTGAAACGATATTTGTATGGTCAGTTCAAGTAGTGACAATGCTCCTGCGGCTGGTTATAATATTATAAAAGGGGATATATGACAACGACGATGATTGTGACGTTAATGTTGTTGGTGGTGATGACGTTGGTGATGATGATGAAGATGACACAATACAGAGGTGGAGCAGTAGATTTGTAGAATAAAACACAGCTTTTGGCGTATTGCCATTAAAGTATTTTTTATATCTTAAAGTGCGCAACTATAGTACCTCTTTCAGTTTGTAGTGGATTGTGGATTCAAGATAGGATTTATACTTGGCCAGGGTTATGCTAGAAAGATTCTACCTCGAAAAAAATGCGTAACATATTCGAATTGTAGCTTTGTGTATGTCTAGTTACGTTTGGTCTTTTGCTGCTTTATGGTACGTATTTAGTTTTGCACGATTATACGTTTTGTTATGATTTGTAACTTCTACGGGGTGTTTCGTTCTGTTCTTTTAGAAATAAGAGTAAATGGCTTTAATAACCCTTTCTCATACTTTAGATTGAAAAACTTATGATCTATGTGTGATACCATATAATGTATATTTAATTTTGGTAACTTTAAGACAATATATATGTTATGTAAATGTAATAAGAACCACCATCACGAAATTATGTTATAATTATAGTAATCAAAATGTTGTTCCCTGCAGCAGGCTTCACAGGCACATCTTAATGTTACATGTACAAGCATAAGTTCTGCGTTGAGGTTAAATAATGAAAAGTACCCATTCAAACATATGTCACTTCAGTTCCATGTAGACAGATTGTGATACTGTTTGTTGTAAAGTTTCTAATGTTGATGATGGCTTCCTGGAATATGACGAGAAAAGAGTAGACTATGATTGATTCATTAGTTAATTCAATAAACATTATAAAGTTTATCATTTAATGGTAAATTAGCATGAAAGGCCACTGTGATTCAGAAGACAAGGTCATTGTAGTATCAACTGGCATGCGAATACATTTTTGTTCATCAATCACCTCAAACATTAGAATATACACAGATTTTAAGGGAAACAACAGATTACAGCAAAAACACTAGTTTAGAGGGATTTAAATCCCCTTGTTATTGTTTCATTTGTGTGAAAGGAAATCACATATGGTAACAAAAATTTCCTTGAAAAGTAACTTTTCTGTCAGCTTGTAACCACATGTTTAAAGCAACATAACTTGACGTTATTCACATAAAAATGCCAACGTACTAATGTACAATCTGGATTTGAGTTAGAGCAATGACAGGATTTGCAAATGTTTAGGTGTTGTTGTTATTGTTGTTTTCGATTTCGAGCAGTGTTAAATGAGGCTCAATCCAATGATCCGGCTAAACGTAAATCTGTTGTCTTTTCGATGCTATATGACATGTGTTCTAGCTTCTTAAATAAAGGTATGTACATGTACTTACATTTGTGAAACACCTGTGTTTGCGACTGAAAAAGGTGAAGTATTCCATCATGTTTTTTAAAGTTTAAACATTTTTTAGTTTTAACACTTAAATAAATTGCTTTCAAATCTACTAGGCTTTGATTTACAGACTGAATTCGCACAAGTAAACAGGAATGAATAACAATACTTTCGGGTGTTCAAATTGGCTCTGCTTCTAGTATTGGTCTGAAATAGTTACGGGATTGATGAGGATATAAGGGAACCATGAAGATAGAGGGACGGAGAGAGAAAGACTGAGAGAGAAAGAGAGAGAGACAGAGAGAGAAGGAGACGAAGAAGGTGCTAAGGCCAATATGCTGTTTCTCTCCGTCAGTAACATGTGCTTTATAATGTAACGTTAATATCGTTAAATGGAAAATATATCATAATATATTGTTACGAGTACGAGTATTGTTGGCTAAACAAAGTATGTCAAAAACTAGTAGTTGATCAAGATATGAAGGAATGGTAGTAGGAGTTGTTGTTGTTGTAATAGTAGTAGTAGTAGTAGTAGTAGTAGTAATAGTAGTAGTAGTAGTAGAAGTAGTAGTAGTAGTGGTAGTAGTAGTAGTAGTAGTAGTAGTAGTAGTAGTACAAGTAGTAGTAGTAGGAGTGGTGGAAGCAGTAGAAGTAGAAGTAGAAGTTGACCTGCGGAGCACCAATAGTTTTTCTTGGGTTAGGGGTTTTCTTTTTTCACTTGCTAAAAAAACGGACGTCGCTAATGATAATGATAGTAATTTGTCTTTGAGATGTATTGAAATAGAACAGTACAAGAGGTAGTAGTACAGAGAGTAGAAGTAGTTGGGGGTAGTAGTAGTAGAAGTAGTAGTAGTAGTAGTAGTAGTAGTAGTAGTAGTAGTAGTAGTAGTAGTAGTAGTATTACTAGCAGTAGTAGTAGTACTAGCAGTAGTAGTAGTAGTAGTAGTAGTAGTAGTAAAAGTAGTAGTAGTAGTGGTAGTAATAGTACTAGTGTTAGTAGTAGTAGTAGTAGTAGTAGTAGTAGTAGTAGTAGTTGTAGTAGTAGTAGTAGCAGTAGTAGTAGTAAAAGTAGTAGTAGTAGTAATAGTAGTAGTAGTAGTAGTAGTAGTAGTGATTGTAGTAGTATTAGTAGTAGTAGTGGTAGAAGCAGTAGTAGACGTAGTAGAAGAGGTAGCTGTAGTAGTAGTAGTGGTAATAGTAGTAGTAGTAGTAGTAGTAGTAGAAGTAGTAGAAGAAGCAGTAGTAGAAGTAGTAGTAAAGGTAGTAGTAGTTGTTGTTGTTGTAGTGGTAGTAGTAATAGTAGTAGTAGTGGTAGTAGTAGAAGCAGTAGTAGAAGTAGTAGTAAAGGTATTAGTGGTAGTAGTAGTAGTAGTAGTAGTAGTAGTAGTAGTAGCAGTAGTAGTGGTAGAAGTAGTAGTAGTAGTAGTAGTAGTAGTAGCAGCAATAATAGTAGTAGTAGTAGTTAAAAGTAGGAGTAGTAGTAGTAGTTGTTGTTGTAGTAGTAATAGTAGTAGTAGTAGTAGTAGTGGTAGTAGTAGTAGTGGTAGTAGTAGTAGTAGTAGTAGTAGTAGTAGTAGTAGTAGTTGTAGTAGTGGTAGTAGTAGTAGTAGTAGTAGTAAAGGTAGTTGTAGTATCAATCAATCAATCTTTATTTCCTCCATTATTGGAGATTTGACATAATATATACAACGTGGAATAAACACATATATACAAACATGTTATTACAAATAATAGCAATTAGATAATAAAAGTTTTATATATGAGGATGTACAACTGTTTCAAGTGTCACTAGTATGCATGCTTACAATTTTTTTATTTTTAAATCGTTCTATTTGGAACATTTAGCAAACAAAATATTTGAGAGTTCATAGCACATCAATTGTTATTTCCAAGCCTTATACACATTATTGTCACGAACATAGTGCGTTAAATTAGTGTTTCTGAATGCATATGCAGTCATGAACGAAACGGAACGATCTATGTAAGAATTCGTCATTGGCTGTCTTTTCTATGAACGGTACGATAGGAGCTCCCAGTAGTCGAAGTGAAAAGTTTACATTGTCCTGGGAGATCAGTTGCGAAACAAAATCTGATCCAAAGTTCCACAAAGTATGTTGTAGAAAGGCTCCCCGTAACTGTTCTGTTGAGTCACATTCAATAATACTATGAACTAGTCGATTATTATACAGCTTAAGACACTTTTTACACTCAGACACTTCCTTCTGTGTGGGTTCATACCACGCCTGTGAAACAGTTTTCATATTAGCTCTTGTGCAGCTGTACTTACATACAATATAAACAATGGACTGTTGCACCATGGGACACAATTTTTTAAAGTAATCAAATTCGTCTGATAGCGATATTCGTCTGTACCATTACTGTTCGTCTAGTGAATACACTTTTCTCTTGACAATCTGCTTCCATGCGTATTTTGTCGGCAGGCGTGTATGATTAATAAGGACACTGTTAACAAATGAGTCCAGTCCATAATGGTGCATTATTCCGCAAATGTCGGGTATTAACCCAAGAGTAACAGAGTTCTTTTCAGAAGCGTATGACAAGTATCTTGTAAGGAAGATATTTCTGCATGTACTGTTTGTGTTTAAACTTAGTATTTTATGAAGAAACATGAGCTTTCTAACAGAAATGTCGCAAGTAAGTTTGTGCAAACCGACCATTGCTTCGGCCATGTCAGACCTGGTACGAGGTTGAAACCCTTGTATCTTTTTCACTACAAAATGTTGGAATCTGTTAATAATTGTCGTGCAAGATGGTGGTAAATTGCACTATAATTCGCAGCCATATAGTGCGATTGGTTTTACTATTTTACTGTAAATGTTTATAGATGTCAATGGGTTTACACCATCTGGGGTGACGCCTAGAGATGCCATGGTATAAAACGAATTTCTAGCTTTTTGTAACCTTTCATCAATGCGTCTAGTTAATACAAGATTAAAGTCATGACGTATACCTAAGTGGATAACGTGATCGGCTTGTTTGATGTTTTTATCACCATACATTATGCATATTCGCGGGGCAGAGCGTTTCTTTGTAAACACAATCGTATTCGATTTGTCTGCGTTCATTTCGATTTTCCACTTACGACAATATCTGAGGACAATATCAACTAATCGTTGTAGTCGTAGTGGGGTGTTTGCAATAAGGGAGATATCGTCAGCGAATGACGGGTTACCTCCCTTGACCGAATGTACCATACAGCCATAGTTACTTTCTTCTAGATCATTTAGTAATTGATCTATGTAGACGAGGTACAAAAAAGTTGATAACACCCCTCCCTGACGAACTGATCTCGCGATATTCAGTGCTGTTGAGGTTGTGCCGTTGGAACGTACTACGCATTTTAGACCCCTGTACATATCCATGACAGTTCTTAGTATTTTCCCGGTAAATCCTATTGTTCCCAGTTTATAGAGTAACCCTGTGTGCCATACCGAATCAAAGGCGGCTCTCTGGTCCAGACACGCTACGCATGCATTGCTTCCTGATTCGATTTGTTTATAAATTGTTTCTTGAAAGTTAAAACATGTACAACTAAACCCCTTCTGAAACCCCTGCTGTTGGTTGTTGGGAAAAGGTATGCTATTCGATTTTAAGTAAAACAATACTCCCTGTAGCAATAATTTCTCGAACAGTTTGCACAAACAAGGTATAAGGGACACTGGCCGATAGTTACTCGGGTCTTTCTTTGATTTACCGTTGCCTTTAAAGATCGGAACCAGTACGCTTGTTTTCCATGTTTGGGGCAGACGCTCGTGATAAAGAGAAGAGTTAAAAAGAGCGGTCACTGCGTAAACCAATTTATCCCCGCCATTTATAATATGTTCATTTAGAACATTATCGATCCCGGGTGCTTTGTGTTTATTTAAGCACTTAATTGCACTTTTTATTTCCGATTGATTGAAAGGGGTTACCAGTATTGGATCAAGACACTCTGTTGTGAGAAATCGATTCAATCCTTCAAACACCTCTCTGTCATCGCTTGTAACGCCAGGTTCGACACTAAACATGTGTTTAAAGTATTGACTAAATCCGTTTGCAATATTTTCATCACTAAACCGTTCGTCATTTACTAATATTTCCGTTACCGAGTTGTTACTTTTCCCAGAGCGTTTCTTTAAAATTTTCCAGAATTGTTTGTAATCCAGCTCTGAGGTCCTAGTAAGTTCGTCGAGTTTATTGTTTTCGTTCTCTAGCACTGCACGTCTCTGCGTTCGTCTGAAGTCAGCCTTTGCTTGCTTATACCTAGCATATGTAATGTTGTCGGCATAACGAGGCTGATTTTCATTCAACCACTCTCAGCGCCATTGTTTCATTATTACATGTGTAGCTTTTACATCTTTGTTCCAATAAGGCTTTGCGCTTGGGTTAAATCTGCTGCGTGGTATTTGGTGTTCAGCAGCCTTTATCGCGTTTACTATAATTGTATTTAAAAAATCGGGTTCGCATTTATCACAGTTGATGTTAAGTATGCAATTCAATTCTTGATTTAAGACTTGTTGGTACGCGGTTAAGTTTTCCTGGGTACATTTATCCCATGAAAGTGTATACATCGGCGGGTTGTGTTTAGTGTATCTACATTCAGCCTGATATGTTACTATAATTGGTTTATGGTCAGACGTAGGCACTTCCGAGCTGTCTAGTACGTGATATGATATTACATTATGACGAGAGTCAACGTCAACAAGCACGTGGTCGATGTAGTTGAAGTAGGATTAGTTGGCGTTTTTGTTGTAAATGTACTAGTGCAATTCTGTTGTCTAAGAAAGAATATGTACAGACGTGTCCCGATAGTGTGAGCGGAGTATAATACCTAAAGTTTGAGTTTGAAGTCCATTCTCCAAGCAGAGGAACACATGAAATAAATTTTAATGTTAAACGCCTGTATTTATTTTAGATTAATCTCCCCCCTTTTTTTACCATGCGCATACTTTTTTACGGCTATTGACCCGGAAGTAAAAGTCAAGATCATTCATGAAATGGTAAATTACCCTATGATGGCTGACTTATTATAACTTAGGATACAGTTTGTAAACACAAGCTATCGCTAAAGACCCTATATATCTCCATGTACCCTTATGCTTCTGCGCACACAACTGTCCTCAGTTAAATTGTGTGATTGGTGTACGCTTGAATATACATATTTACACATGAAAATAATGTCAACTATATTTATGTACTGAGACATACACATCTGAATGTATAGAGCAACAGAAGTATATGTATCGTTTCTAGGCAGGTATAACAAACATTATGATTGATTAACATTGTCGTCACATTATGTTACTGAGGTAAGGTGACATTGGCCACTTTCTATAGTTTTAATGTAAACTATTAATAAATATGAACAGTTTTCGTTTGATGTTATATTTAAAACATCAAGATTAATGCTTTTACTTAATGCTTACTTATGTCACATTTGCTATAACACCTCCGAAAGAACGAATAACGCACCGTATTTCAATCATCGATGGTTATAATTTTCTTGGACAATATTGTATTTTTCCACAAGAACCATGTTTGTTGTATGTGTTCATCCTAATCACGATACTAGACATGCTCAACGTTGCTAGTTAACTTATGATCGGTATACATAATATTTTAATACGTCTCAAACATTTATTATTATTATTACTTTATTATTATTTTTATTATTTTATTATTATTATTATTACCCTCATCTGTTGCTAACTCTTATGTCTATTATATGCAAACACGACAAGGTTTATAATAAAATTCGGAGATTGTATATACATGTTAAAACTATTAAATTGCGTGAAATGGCACACATATAACGATCAGTAACCCAATAAAATTTCCGAGATGTTGCTAACTGCACCAATATCAAAATTCTAAAGTACCGCCAATAATGGATTCGAACCTTAGCTCTGATCACCAGAATTCGTACGAAACCTGCTGGAGTCGTGGCGAGAACCTTTATGTGTGGTGCGCCGGTGGTTCTGCCGAGAGTCAAGTCCAGGGACGTCATTCACCAATAATTAGAGGAACATCGCCGACATGAAAATGTGTCGTTGAGATTTAAGCAGCATACTACACCTTTGAATTACGCATTTGAGATTAATTAAGTCAATAAAGTCAATTAAAAACAAACTGCTCGACACTATGTATAAGGCGCGGATCTCGTGCGGATCATGTCACTCAAAATTATGAATATGTCGCTTTTAACTAGAACTCAGTTGTGTTATTAAGTCATGCTTTGTTTCAGTTCTGATACTAAAGAACGTAGTTCTACTTCATTGAATGAGATTTAAATCTTTAGATACTACACCAACAATACGAATAGATGGTTATCGTGTGACGTCACACATTTCCCAGCATGCAACGCGGTCCGCCATATTTGTGGTAAAGCCATTGCTTACTGATGTCTGGTTACAATTCGAAGATTAAATTGATCAGTTCGCAAAAGATGTTCTGTGTAATGGCTACAAAGTGCAAAAGGACTTTATTAATACACTGGAGCTATTGTGCGTGAAAAGGACTTGAATAAGACTAATTTGATCGGTTTTGATCCTTACTAGGCTTTGACGACAGCCTGATAATTTGCAGCCGGACATTGCTTATCCAGATATAGTGACCTATCTAGTGTTTCAGCAAAGTGCGACATCCAGCTGTTTAATGGTGGAGCTAGATCCTAGACTTGTGACTGGGTAGAACCAATGCGCACTGCAGGTTAGCTGGAACACCTTCACGCCCGGGACTCGAACTCATGCACTGAGAGGCTGAGGAGTTGCAAGTCAGCAACTGCTTGGACAAGGGCACCGCTGAACTTTGGTTTTAAAACAGGGTCATTTATTATTTGTTCTGTTTTCAATTCTTTACATTATGTTATACTATTTTTGTCATTGCTTTTAGTTCCTTAAAACCCATTTTATGATTGTCATATTTATTATATGTAATCGAATATCATTACATGCTCCTATTTCCTAAGCAGTCTTTTTATTTCTTGACTGTTTTTGCTTTTGTTTCTCCTGTTTATTGAAAGATGAATTTACTGTAATTAAATATCTGTTACCGTAAAATATGGGTTGTTTTTAATTAAGAAATTGTGTGGTTCTAAATTAAGAAGTGGAACTTAAATTCAATATTCTAAGAAATTATTATTGTAATGTAATGTAAGTTTGTTAAATTTGCTGAAAGGTAGGGCAATAATAAAGAGAAAAGCACTGTGTGCTATCATTTATTGACAAATGTCAATTTGAAAGTAAAACCATTTTTAATAGTTAACTGTAACAGCTAGTTTAGGCTCGTTCTACAGTTTGTTTCTGACACTTTATTAGAGGTGGCATCCGGCAGTTTGGACTAAACAGTTTTCTCTCATGCATTCAAATAAATAAGTGTTGCCTGTGAAGATTCCGCAAAATGCAGTCTATATTCCGGCCGGGATCTCCCGGCTTTAAGGTGAATAGTAGCTTGGTAATGGAGTGAAGTTAAATGTTACTCAGGGATGAAGCCATACAGTTGACACTGTAGCTCATGCCATACCCAATACACAACCTTTTATTTGTACCAATACAAGCTGTCTATGTTATGTATGTCATTTAACTTTTGCCCATGTTGCCCCTGGCTATTTACAGCCCCTTGTCTGAAACTTGTTGTTTTAATAGTCTAGACCATAAAGCGTTGCTTTGAGTGTCAAAGGTCAGGTGCTGGTGGATTAGCATTACTTTCTCACATGTATTTTAGGTTAAAACAAAGAAAATGTCCGAGTAATTTGATTATCATTATGATTATACATTATTTAAAACAAAGTTTTAACAAAGTTCAAATTTTTGTATATTTAAAGCAAACAAAAAATCATCGCTGTAGTATTTGCCACTTTGGGGAGTATTTTCCAGGTAGGTAAATACCAATAAATACCACTGGTTGATACCGGGGTTGAACTGACCGCCCACCTTGCTTGTACAGCCATGTAAAAAGTAAAACATAACACATTGCCTGTCATAACAAATAGGTATTTCCTATCTGAGATAAGCTGAAATCATCAAAGTGCCTATTTATAGATTTAAAATAATGGACATTTAATGCGATATTTTTAAGATTCGCACTGTCAATCAATAAAGTTAGTGTAATAACAGTCTTCACTTTAACTAAAGTATAAGCTTATTCGATTCGAGCATTATGTATGAATTTCCCAAAATTTCTTTTGACTTTTAATGCAATCCAAAACACTTGAAAACGCTTAGCTACAATGAATGCTCTGTTCAAGCGCGAAAGCATGACGTCCGAGAAATAGAAATTTCTCTCGTCCTTTCCTCTGTGTAATGTTGGCTGGTATGGAGAAAAAGATTTCTGATTCGGATTAGATATTTTGTGACAATTCACAACACTACAAGAATTAATAATTGTCTTTTACCCTAGTTGGCCCTTTTGCCGACTGACCGTTCCAAGGCGGTAACTGATGGTTTTTCTTTATGTGTGTTATGTCTCGTCTCTGTGTTTATTTGTTTTTAACATTTGCATTTACCTTGTTTGCCTTTATCTACGTGTAGATAAAATTCAAATATCTGTTAGAGTTTTGATAGGACCTTTTCTTATTTACAAATTCATTGTCTGTAAAGATAAATTAAAAAACAACAACAACACAACGTGCGCTTTCACGCTACTGACGTTTTGATCGCCTTACCACAAAGATGGCGGACAAACTGGTGCGCGCGCACCCTGGGGAAAAATCTATAACCATCTATATAGTAATATATGGTTATTTTATAGGTTAATACTTGTATTTTTATAGTTTTAATTAAATAAGTTTGTTAGAACCAACCAGGGCGTGACTTGATGATTGTGTGTGTGTAATCAGAGAGGTCGTCAACAGAATCGCATTTGGAGAGACTAGAGTGTTTAACCAATTATGCAATCAAATATTTCGATTGCATAACTAGCATTCGCCTTAAACAATGTGTCTTTTTAATGTTAACATATCAAAATCTAACACGTGTACCCAACATAAACAAGTGCCTGTAAATATCTTATGTGGCAAGGCATGCCTTGCCATTTCATTAAAGATCCACCATTTTAGGTTGTGTGAGTGGACATTTGACCATCTATGAATAGTTATTGTTGTTGGTATTGTTGTAAATATCAAAAAAGGCAAGTATTGAATGCTACACTTATGTGTGTTTGTTTATTGGGTTTATAGTCCCACCAACAGTATTTCAGTTTTCTGGAGACGATGCCACATACATGCCAATAACTGATATTTACACTATGTCAATCACAATGCCATAACAAACGAACAGGATGTCTGGTATTTAGATGTATTTCGTTAATGCTTTAATGTTAATTCAGTTAATAAAAGAATATACAAAAATAACGATAGTAAGGTCTTTTTGGATATATAACATTTATTACGATTTGAGCAATATAACAAGGAACATACCATTTTTCATTTGAAAGTAAAGACGACAAAAACACTACAACATGAAACCACTGTTTTGATATAGGCAATACAACGATTCACGAGAACGTAATGATTGGTAGATATTCAATAATCGTTTGTTGTGTTATATTTAATTGCCAAAAACAGGTCCTAAAAGGGTCTGTCGGATATAATGTCAACAGGATTTAAGCTATACCAAACACACATTGTAAATCATTGAAATGTATTATCAATATTACAGGTTTGGTTTGTATCATTTTTTCTTGTACACAGTTCAAGAGTTGATGTTTTAAATATGTACACTATATTCATTAGTATCCAACTTTAACTGAAAACATTTGACAACAAGTAATAAAATGTAATTAGTTTACAAATGTATAAATGGTATGCAGAGTGCGTGTTCATGTACAATGGTATTCTATTCTAATAAAACCCGACATGGCAAAAGCACGTATACCATGCAAGTGAGAACTGATTGGATGGATTATACAAGTGTTCATATATTTTGTAATTTCTAAGCTAGGTCTGAATATATTTATAAGCGTAATTTACCCATAAGGAAGATAACTAATTTCAAATGATTCTTAAAAAACCCAAGCAAAGAAAATAAACGGAAGTTTTAGCGTGGTCCGTTAAATAACTCAACAGGCATGTGCGTTACTATACTATCACCAGATTAAAGCGATATCAAAGTCTGCGTATACGGGAGAAATGTTCGAGATAATACAGTTTTATTAACTTTTAATTGTGTGACTAATTCGGCTGTCAGTAAGCTTTTAAAGTCTGAAATATGTTCCATTTATCTTATGATTATCTTATTGAGATTTCGGAAGAACTGTAATGTAATATTAATTAGTGTTCAATTATATAATGATTAAATGGATAATGGTTTAGTTAAAGAAAAAAATAATAATGCTTAGAATACTTTAAATACTAAGATTTCATACAGACTAAACTATTTCGCCGTTTTATCCTCGGATGTGGAAAGCATGACATTAATAATAACCCAAACGATACAATATAAATTGTGTGCACCGATAAACTAGTAAAATGGCAATAGAGAGGCACTGTTCGGACCATGATTGATGCATACGTCAAAATATAGGCGGGAATCGTTGAGACGGTGAACTGTGTGAATGACACAATTGTAAACAATATATGCGAGCTTAGTTTAGATGACAATTAGTGTAGACTATATATATATATATATAAGGCGTGCAGAATGAGAGAGGAGAATAAATTAAGGAGAGCTTGGGGGCGTAAAGTGGATTGAGACGAGATAGGGGGAGTTATTATGGTACGCTGTTGTTAGATTGTTAAATGTAGCTTTCACTTATTAAATTGTAATGATGGGATGATGTTGCGTTCTACCATGGGGCACCGATACGTCACAGCACGACGGACTATCCCATCAGTAGCCAGTCTCCATGCCTCGGTGAGTGAAAGTAAGGGGTGTACACAATAATCTATGTCGAAGAAGATTAGATACATTAATATTGTTCAGGCATACTTTAAATGTTAACATAAATATTGTAATCGGGTTATACATTGAGGTGATTATATAAACAATTAAGCTAATTTAGGAATGAACACCGCCGCCCAGAGATATCAAGCAGTAAACAATATTAAGTTGCAAAATGAGTTACATAACTGTTACTAGAAGTAATGTTGACTATACATTGTTTATTATGGTGAGGTCTTTCCGATATCACACAACGGGCCTCACTGCCTTTTTGACACTATACCACGTCTGTAATCTAAATTTAGATTCAGATCACATTTTGTATAAAGCTAAAGAAATAAATAACTGGGAGTTAATGTTGAGGTCAGTGTATGTTGGTTGTGTCCCGTGGCACTAATGAGAATACATTTAAGTCTTAACTTGTGTAAAATGAAATTATATAGAATGTTTTGTTTGTTTTATGTAATAAATGTTGAAGTCCGATGTTAGTGACTGTGTTACCAATGAACGATCAATATCTAGAAAAGATGGCTGTTTGGCAGCTAAATACTTGTCATCTTATCAATGCGTTGTGCATTCGTTTTACTACTGAATAACAGTAAGTGATCAATATTTTCATGCATTTAATCACTTACTGTGCAAACCTCTCACCGCCCAAACAGTCTATTCTAAAGCTTTCATTTTCTTTAGAGTTTGACGACTTTAAATGCATATATGGTGTATAGACATACATCGATGCAGTGGACGCTGTGAAATTTACACTATACTTGGAAGATTAAAGTATTTAATACTATTACAAAAGCATTTTCTCGTCAATATAAAAAGCGTCACATGCTGACGTAAATATTCGATATACGGTTTAAGAAATATTTAAAGTAGTTTATATTCCGAACTTCGAATGTGTGTGTGTGTGTGTGTGTATGTGTGTGCGCGCGCGCGCGCGCGCGTGCGTGTGTGTGTGTGTGTGTGTGTGTGTGTGTGTGTGTGTGTGTGTGTGTGTGTGTGTGTGTGTGTTTAATTTATAAGATTACCAAATATGTTAATTATTTTTGAAATGCTAATAATCTGGTATGATCTGCCAGACATTGTTTTATTTCCAATATTTTAATAATTTAGATGTTAAGCACAATGCTTACGACAACGAACCAAAAAGCAGAAAATAAGATAATAAGAAAAAAATATAGTATTCATTTATAAGGCAATACATACATAAGCATACACCCATCAGCAGAAAATAATATCAAAACCAGCAGTTATCAGGAAGGTGACCATTTAAATATAGTTATGCTCGGTTATACATATATAGGACAATGTTGTGATACCATTAACAGACATTAAACATAGAACTCATTTATCCCGTAGGAATTCGATATTATGTATATTATGTATGATATTATGTATAGTATAATACACTGTACACATTTAAACATATGTTTGTGTTCCTGGCACGTCAGTTGATTTAAAAACGTTCATATGAAATGTAAGATCTACTCTTTTGACGTACGTATTTTAACAATACAATCATTATCGAAAAGAAATACAAGCAGAAAAATTAACATAGTTTATACATCAACATTATACATCGAGATTACAACTTTTAAACAAAGCACGTCTTCTCTCTCCGAGCTGAAACCACGGACCGTGTGACCGTGTAACCATCCAAAGGATTTAATGAATCTTGTAAAGATGTCCCAAACCTTTGTACATAGATCAGAACACAAGATTAACTTCAGTGACACAGGAAGACAAAAACGTGTAACAAAACTTGAATCATTTATGTTTATACATGACAAAGTCATGTCAAGGTGTTTTGTAGCTCTGATTTTGCATATGTATGCCTTTTCTATTACTACCTTAACTTAAAAGTTTGAAGTCCTCAGTAAATATAATGCCTATAGTGAATTTACTCAATAGAAAAATCTCTTTAAATTCTTCATTTAAAAGATGTCTTGCTTAATCACTTTGTGAATATTTACATAAATAATAATTGTAGTTATGTATATTCGTGTAATTATAGTTTTTGCGGTAAAAGGATGAAGACATATTTGGATTCTGTGGATAATCGACAAACAAGCACAATGGTTATTTGAATGATGATTTGTCTCACTACTTCGTATAATACATCAATGGGTGTATACGGCACTTATCCATTCATATTTGCTACATGTTTGCACATGTAAGTCGATTTTTGCCACAGTGATAATATGCATTCGGCATGTGCAGAGTTAAAGGAGACAGGTCGTATTCGGAGGAAATTTCAAAATGTCCTGACTTCAAGATGATGTTGACTTTTTTCAAAGCTTTTAATGGTTACGTCACGCAGGTATTACGGTGTATTCTAGCAACTATGTAGACCTAACGGAGTATGTAAGACATGACATACCTGTATTTGCCTGTTAATTTGCTAGTGGGGCTGGGCTGTTGGGTGAATGGTGTTCTTCAAATTATTGAACAACATATTAAATAGAACTGTTTGTAAATAAGAATGTAAGAAAGAAGTAGGAAATACACCGACACTCTTGGTGTATTTGATACAGCGTAATAGCTCTCTTTAACAGTTCAGACTCTTACCGCGTGGTCCTGTTCTGGGAGAAGACATGGTCCTTGGCTATCGTTTTTTATTCTTTAACATATTGATTTCTTATTAATTTGCCGAAAACGAAACTTTCTTGTAGTATAAAGACAAAATTTTAAACAGCCGTTTGAAAGGCACAGCAACATTTATTCGCGGCAGTGTTTTCCTGCCTTAAAATATTACTCTCTTCGCGAAACTACTGGTTCGCTTATTCCATTCAGTGAAAACAACACAAATACGGAAAGCTCGGAAATAGATTTTACTTTTGGTTTATTTTGTAGTTTACACTACAAGCATTTTAATTAATAAAATGTTCTGATGATAAATCTCATGTTGCCTTTGCATATTCCTTTTGAGAAATGTCCATCAATGTATTATGTAATGCCAATACATGAACACAGTCTTTTGTATAATATTTTACTATCTTTTAGGATTAATTTATTACTGTGCATTCTAAAATACGGCACTGTAAAACCGGTTAAAGCACCACAGTTGTCCCTCTTTTGCCTACTGACCGTTCCAAGGCGGGAATTATTGGGGTCGCTCTTTTAATTTAATGGCTCATCTCAGATTTGTTTAAACTTTACAGTATGCTTGCCTGTGAACATATATTCACTGGTGCCTTTCAAATTTCGGTAAATGTTGCGATTCTCACACGCCTTTTTCATGTATCCTTATCCATAAATAATTTATTTAGTGTGTGCCTTATACATATATGTAAACTTCTAAATATCATTTAATGCACGCTTTACTTCTAGACTAGTTGAAACATATGATATAGGATCATGTGCATCACTGGATATCACTGGAAAATACTTTATTTGCATACTGCATTTGCCCCCAGAGGTTCCACAAAGTCAATGTGCGTCCTCTATAATATCAGATACGACCAATACCTGCACTTAAAAAGTAGATGTATGTCTAAGTTTGATAAGGTAAATACACATGTATATGTTCAAGGCGAATAATTGTGATGTTATACGTGTATTAATATTCGTTGTTTTATGAATGAAAGAAAATACTATGCGCATTTAAAGGTATCCCTTGTGTTTTGTTTTTACTTGACATATGCAAATTACAAAACAGCCATGTTTTCTAGGAGTCGAATTAGTGATTATTATATACATTTCAAATCGATATATACACCGATATAATGATTATAAGTGTACACATTCTAAAGAAATATTCCCAGGTATTTCACGGTTTATCTGAGTCTTAAACAACATCATTTGCAATCCTGGTATGACGATTTTACTTAATTTAATATTGAAGTACAATATATGTTTCTGTTTTGTTAAATGAATGTAAACGTACTAGAACAGAGTTTAACAATTTTATATACTTGCAAAAAGGTTTAGAATCGAAAATACGCTATCAGTTGTTTTAAGTCTGAAAGACGAGATAATTCATACATTATATGTGCTACAAGTACAGTGTTTATATCGTTATTGTAAAATGTGATATAATAGCGGTGTTGTCATCTTAATTGTAAATAGGGACTATCCTTCATGTAAACAAACAGTGCGATCTATAAAACTACCTACATGGGTACCAAGCAAAAAGATATTTAAAAACACCGCAATGGTGCGAAACGCTTTCTGTACATGAAGACATGTGAGTTTACACCAATTTAAGAAGAGCGTTCATTGACTTAACAATTCTATCACTGTTACGAAACGCACTCCAAAACCTCATCAGCATTGGGTATAATTCATTGTTTCTTCAAGTTTTCGTACTCTGTAATAAAAGAATATTATAGTCTTACCAACTCTATCAATAAATACTCTATAATTATTGAGCTGTTTTGATAGGTGCTTCACTGCACTTAAACGCCGATAAGGACTGGATAAATCTGTTGGCTTGTTTGTTATATTAGATCGAAAAAGAAGAATTACAACGCATAAAGTGACTTTAAATTTACCTCTGATAATTAAGTGGAAGAAAGGATAAAAAAGATAAAACATGACTCTCTAATAGAAAAAGACTGTAATGGAAACCTACATATAAATGTTAATTGTCATAGCCAAATGAAAAATTTCAATATAATTACAACGATATTTGGCCATAAATTTAACAAGTATTTTACTAACCATTGAAAGTTCGCATGATAAAAAGTACTACTACAAAATATATCTCGCACCTGTTGCTTCGAGGCTGGTATAAACGGACTGATCTCTGGTCTGGTTCAAGGACTCGTATGCTGGAGCAGCCTCTCTTAAAAAAATTGCAAATCAGATATTATATCAACAGTCTCAGTAGAATAATTGAAAACATCTGGATACACAATTATCAATGTACAGCAACTACAAACGATTAATTTGTCTACGTTTGTTAAAGGTAAATATATTTCACAGCTTCACATGTATACAACGTCTTTGTTTTTATACCACACCGACACAATATGGTCATATTTCCGATGTCTAGGAAATTAAAAAAAGGAGCAAGACCCCATAGTTTTGTCTGGGTAGATCCAACGGTGCACCGCTGGTTAGCTGCAAAATCTATCCAAATGAAAGTTCTCGCCCCAACCGGAAAAATGAACCAACGAGAAGAGAGGCCAAGGACTTATATGTCAGCGACTTTAACCTTACTGAGGAATCTTTGTTCCCTTTCATTATTTGTGTTGTTTAGGTGCATACTTATGGGTGGTGCGTGTAATAATGAAGCTATCATCTATCGTAGTCAATGTTGGGCGATCCAAAAGATGAAATGCATTGCAACCACGCATTAGAAGGAATTCCGTGCATTGATAGTCTGCTAAATACTGGCTTAACTCTGTCATTAATAAAACAAACTCTAAAAATACGTTATGACTAAAATTCGATGTGTTGTTATTATTATGTTTATACATGATTTATAATATGAGTTTAATACGACTTTGTTATCATATCAACAGTAGCTGACAAAAGCTACCGGCAATTGTCTGATATTAACGCTTATATATATTCAAATGGAAACAATGTATTTGTTGTTGCTGCTGCTGTCGTTATTGATGTTGTTGAATTTATTGTTTATGACCATATTAATGCGGTGACACTGGGTTTGTACGAAAGTTCTCGACTTCATCGATTGGACTGTTTTATTTCAAAATACTCTTTCTTTTTGAACTTGAAGGTTTACGGGACTCATATATTCTGTACATTTGTGCATATGTTGCTAGCTGATTATAATAAGAGATATCTTATTTTTATATAATATTCTTTTGTTTAGTTTTAACACCCAATGCCGGTGCTGGTTATTTGTTTCACTTTGATGGCATGTTATTATTTACACTTTTTATTAGAAAAACCGCCAGAAAGTGTGAGGTTGGTCAACAAACCTGGTTTAAGCACCCCAATCGACCCATTTGCCGACTGACCATTCCAATGCTGTAACTGCCGGTGTTTTGCGTGTTGTGTCTCGTTTATGTGTTGTTGTTGTTTTAATCTAAGATTAACACAGTTTGTCTTTATGAATAGGTAGTTTAAGATTTTATCGGACCTTTTTTATATTCAATTCATGAAAGGTAAAGAAAATGTTATCACAATTATTTCGTATCAACGATTTTATTATTCTAAAATATAATAAAAGTATAAAAGTACTGCAGTAACGCAGAAGATATCCTTCATTTTGTGAAATTGTTTTATATGAATATGATGAACAAACTGTTTCTGTTATTTTTCTTACGTCTTTACCAAACTTATGAGAAAAATCTTGCAGACGATTACAACACGGAAATCCTTAAATGTACTGCATTTTTGGCAATTGATTATTTTACTGTTAAGAACTTGCAATGCTACAATGCTTTTAAATTACACGATGGCCGAACAGGTCGCCGAGACTACATAAACATGGTGACCCAAGCAATAATTCGGACAGCAACTGCTCAAATTTATGTCTTTATCTCTGCAGTTGTGCTCTTGTTTGTTTGTTTGTTTATTGGGTTTATCGTACTTTAGTTATCTGGAGACGGTGTCCATTTATATATATATACATATATATACATAAATAGTGCTGCCTTCACTGTGTATAGCATGCCGTGAGCACCTGGCATGATAACACACCAAGTCACATTATCCTGAAACCGGGCCAAACAGTTATATTTTCTTGAGCGTTAGCAAGAGAGCTATACCACGACCATTTTAACGACTTTGATATGTTGCGACCCGGGATTGAACCCGGGGCCTCCCGTATTTGGAGCCGACGCTCTTCCGATTGCGCTACCAGGTCTGGTCGTGCTCTGGTGTATGCCTTTATTAAATATAAATCCTCTGCTGATTATAACATTACTTTAAGATTCTATAATATTAATAATGATGATAATGATAATAATAATAATAATAATAATAACAATCTTTTGTTTTTGGATTGTTATCTAACATTCAATAATTTCCTCCATGTGTTTTTGGGAAAAATTGCACTTTTAAGTTTTGACACATGACTTCGCTGCATTTTTATGGTTCAGGGTCATTAACTTGTACTTACTATATGTAATCGCTTAACATGTTGTATGTGTTGCTTTTAGTGTTGTTCCATCGCAACGGCAACATAATAGCTATACAGGCGACGTCCAGCTTATTATTAATGGATAGAGACCCCAGACTTTAGTCTGGGTAGAACCACTGATGCACCGCCGTTTTTGCTGGAAAACTTTGCCAACATGCAGTTTTTTGCTACGACGGGGACTCGAACCCATGCGGTAAGGAAATGAAGTTACAAGTCGGCGACGCATTATTTTATCTTACACCACTCTCTTGTTGCAAACGGTTTTTTTGCCGCGTCTTTTATCTTCTGTACATCTAGTACAGTTGTTGATAGTTTATTATAATTAGAGTAATTTTGTTTTGATATAATATTCTTTGATCAGTGTATAACAAGAATAAACGCAAATGCTTTCATAAAACGCCTTAACTGCCTCACATGTTTTATATCATGGCATGTTGATATCGGTTTGGTTTATTTTAACTCTTCACTTTATCCACACCAATTTATACCTGTTTCTTTCTCTAACACGAGAGTATTTTGTCAACAAAACTCCGCCTTGCAAAACTTGAAGTCGGACATAAACTGCTACTTACACGTTTTCTCCTCTAGTAGGATTTTCTGTAAAATAAGATGCAATTTATATTAATGAGGCTTACATATTTGATTAAACATGCTTTTATAGACCAGATACACTGTATACTAAGGGAATATAATTAAAACGAAAAACTTTAATAGGAAATAAATGATATTCAACAGATTCATTTCATTATATCATTATTATGTAAAGAAAGAACAAACGTTAAAACATATATATATATATATATATATATATATATATATATATATATATATATATATATATATATATATATATATATATATATATATATATATATATATATATATATATATATATATATATATATATATATATATTGCAACGTTACATACCTGCTGCCACAAGCGTCGAGAAGACCATTTGTCTTTCCAATCCTGTCGAAGTTTGAGACTGCATAACTGTATTTCTGAACAGTAATTGAAACCTTTTAAACAACTTGCATAGTTCTGTATGAAAAACTGTTAATTTATATAAACAGAGAAATGTATGGTTATGGTTTTGTATCTATATTTTCTAGCTGCGATTCCAATATGATCATCATAGCAGATATTCCTCAGACATTTGACTGGAAAGAACCATACAATTGTGCAGTTTGAAAATTACCCCGCCAGTGCAATATTCGAACCTACACGACATGTAGAGCAAAATTTACACAAGGCCTACACCAACCACCTCATATGTATATAATATCCAATTAATTATATCGTTTTCAATTTATTTTATTTTTATTGGTTACCATTCAATCGTTTTACAGAAAAGAAAATTATTGTTTATGTTCATTAAACAGAAATAAAACTATAACAATGTAAAATAGCAGATATGTTTAAATTTAAAATTACGTTAATGCATACTTACGTTTCATTACCCTTCGGTACGTTGCCTGAAGCAGAAAAAAGGTAGACTTAATAGTATATATGAGTTTATTCCGCCAAAAGCAAATGCATAAAATACATATGTCGGTGAATAACAAATAATAATTTTGACTTCAAGCAAAACGTACATAAAGCAAGTCACACAATATGATCATGACCAGTTAAAAAGTAAATGCCATCATAAAATGAAAGTATTTGTTTCTGTTTTGTCACATGCATTTAGAGACACTGACAGCAGAAATTAAGTCATACAACTGAGTGTATAGATATAGTAACATGAGATACCTGCACGTCATAATAGAAGAGGATTGGTAATATATGTCACAAACTGTTTTCTTATGTAAGCAAATGTTATGCATGCGTTATAACAGGACTTGATAATTAAAGTCAGACAGATATAAGAACAGACTGGCACTAAAACAAATACAGCGAGATGATTTTACTCATTAAACAAGTGTTGCCAATTGCAAAATAAAATAGCATGCTCAATCATCAGTTACATACCTGGACAAGTATGTTGAAGGATTCGCATGATAAGGTTCGGATATCTTCTAAAGACAATGACAATGACGACGATACCGAGGATGATTGTGATGAATGCGGTCGTAGATATAGAAACAGCGAGCGTCGAACTGATGCTTGAGCAATATGTACACTCGTCTAAAAAAGAGCAGTGGTAATAGAAGGAGTGTTGGCTGTATATAACCTTCTACTCTTCTTGTAAACATACAACTATTGTAATTAATGACATGAAAATAGTAATTGTAAAAGCAGAACGTGTTTATATGTAATCCTCAGTCCTTTACGGAATTGGAAAAAAAAGTTTCCTTGTAAGTTATTTTTCATTCACATTTGAACTTTTCCATAGGTGATTTGTTATGTATACAATTATAAAGTTTTAATAAATTTACCTTAATAAGTGATTAGCGTGATGTTTTAAAAATGGGGAATCTAAAAGCGTTCCAAGTGATACATAACGCTAAGATGTGTACATGACGTTTTAACGCGCGTCAGAAACTCCGTGTTCTTCAAAAGATTAAGTTGCTAGCTAATCTAAAAATGTTACAATGACAGTTACATCTTTTTTTTGGTTTAAGAATATATAATACAAAGTCCTATGAGCACTGCAACATATACAAAAAATGATTAGGCACGGGACAAAAGTATTCACATGCAAGCCAAATGTAAAAGTACGAACAAATCTGTACTGAGTCATTTACCAAAAAGAGCAAACGCGACTGTTACCGCATTGGAACCGTCAGTCGGCAATATGAACCGACTGGGGTGCTTAAACCAGAGTTATTTATTTATTTATTAAGAATCAATCCGAAATAAACGACACTTGACATGTCTCAGGTATTTATTTTTACCTTACTTACTGACACAGAGTAGTAATCTTTTACATGCATTACCTTGCTTTACAGCAACATTCAGAACAGCAAAATAATTCTGACTTTGCCCCTCAGAATTAAATGCATAGGCACGAACGTAGTGTAAATTGTTGGGTTGTAGGTTCGATATTTCAAGCGTTGTATGACTGAGAACCTTGCCGACGTTGACACTGGAGCTGTTGTGCCACGTTTTGTGATCGGTGGAGGTCTGTACAACAATTGTTTGATTCAGTCCCCCATGATATCCTGGAACAACTGTCAGTTTGACTTGACCAGCAACGGAACTCAGGTCGGTTATCGTCGGTGTTGACGGTGGCCCTTTAAAAACCATAAAGTACGCTAAACACTAATAGGTTAAAAAGCCTGGTTTACAATCTTGCAGCATAATAAGCAAAAATAAACTTGAAGATGAAACATGATCAGTGACTTTCCCTAATAACAACTGAAACATCTAGAAGAGTATGCATGGACGTCATTATTAACAACTCGTACTTACAGAGAACATCTAGGCTGACGTATGAGCTGTCATTGCCGTAACCGTTGCCAGACCTACATGTGATCCTATTACCATCCATATACCTGGTCAGTGTGATGGTCAGGATGTTAGATGATATCACTCCATTGTTGATCCCAGGCCATCTTGTATAACCTGCTGTATTCGGAATTACCTCAGACCCGTTATACCACGTGATATTCGAGGCGGGGTTAGAGGAGCCGGAAGTACAATTTAGTAGTAACATATTGGCGCCTGTAGCTGATGTTGTCTTATTTCCTGATATGGCCACGGTGCCCGGCGTGGGACCGACTTTATGAAACATATAAATTTTAACTGCACTGTATTCGAATTAGATTATACACTCACACATATGGTCTTCTACACATATCATTCAGACAGTTTAAACAATATGATACACACGGTGTTGATAACAAATTGTAGAACACTTCCTTTTAAACCAGAAAAAAAAGTATTTATGGGTTTTAAAAATTAGCGTTCAGAGACACTCTGTAAAATAAAATAGGCATGTTGCTATGTGCCGAAGTTTCAATAACTCATGTTAACAAATATAGTTAATTTATTCTATATACATTTCATTTACAAATCAATTCAGTTGATTTATATAGCGGGATCATTCAGAACTAAGTTGTATTGATCAGTCCATCGTCTAAATGTATTACGTTAGTGGACGCTAATCTCAACATCTCGGACACAAGCAATATACGATAAAAGCCGTTTATGAATTAAAGTTCTGATAATACCGATGTATGCAAGTGCATTAGATTACACAGTGTTTACAAAAAGATGAAAAGATGAAAGCGTAAGTCTGCGTTCCAATGTAAGCCAAAATAACGCATTTGTCGGAATACTGTCAGAGGAAGACATAAATGCAAGACTAAGATTGATTTACATGTCTGTTACTTATAAATCCAAATAAGATTTAAAACGACTGTGTTGTTTGTAAGTCCGAAGTACGCTAAGTATAAAATATGTAGAGTAATAAGTACAGAAACAATTAATAAATAAAATGTCATTTTACACAGAAGTGTCCAGTATAAAAATATATTTCGACGCATGCTCAGATTGAAGAACTACTACTACTACTACTGTTACTACTACTACTACTACTTCTACTACTACTACTTCTACTTCTACTACTACTACTACTATAAATACTACTAAAACTATCACCACTACTACTACTGCTACTACCCCTTATATTACTACTACTATATCTATTACTACTACTAGTTTTACTACTACTACTGTTTCTCCAAATATTACTTATACTACTGTAACATAGGGAGAAAAATGTGCAGCCAGTCCAGGACTTCGCTAACAGGGCGAATGCTCTACCGACTGAGATAAGCGGACCGCTTAGACATTCTGCACCTATTATCCGGCTAGATACACCCCGGGCATTTTGAAAATCGTCCTCGAATTTCCACAGACCAAATGTTTTACATGCAACTAACAAGCACTTCCCAAGCACTTGTACCGTACCGACTGCGGGCCATTTACGTTGAGCGCCATTGTAACATAGGGAGAAAAATGTGCAGTCAGTCCGGGACTCGAAGCCGGGACACTTTGCTAACAGAGCGAATGCTCTACCGACTGAGCTAACCGGACCGTTTACACATTCTCGCTCTATCACTCGGCCAAACTATGTAGACGAGTACTACTACTATTTTTACTAACACCAGATTTTATGTTAATTACATCAGCAACGACAGCTACAACACTACTACAAACACACGGAAAAATGACAGCTAGAACAGCAACAATGTGATAAGTTGGATGCCCTTTCCACACAATATCATCTGTTTAAATTCAATTTGTTTTGCGTTCCAAAAAACGCTGCGACGATTATTTATTATTATAATGAAAAAAAAAACGTACACGATTCTAAAGGTAATGGTAACAAACACTTATTTATATTACTTTTTCCTCGAGTTTTGAATGAAGTCATAACTTCAAACAGAAACTAGGTACTTAAGATGGCAACTTAATGATACAGTTGCTATAAGCAAATTGTTACAAATTAGTTATAGCGTCATTACCATGAAATATGTTTCGTTATTTAACTAGAAACAATTTACTCTGCATAAAATGTATTATTTTTTATAAAAAATGTCAATGTAAGCATGCATTTTTTGAAATTACAATTACATTCGATCTCATATATTACAAACACTAGAGCACATGTATACATTTACGTAGAAAAAATACAAACCAAGAGACCTAATAGAGCTTGTAAAGTCATAAAATAAACAGGGGAAATGGTTTTCTTACATTTGACATCCACATTAATGTACGAAGCGATGGTTTCAGAAAGTAATGTGTGATCCACGCCACATATAGCTAATTGTCCGTTATCCACAGCACTGACTGGTATCTCTACCAAGGACCACATGATATATGTCTCTGATGTCCCATTAATGGTCCTGGCCCTGGTAGGAGTCGGTGTCTGATGTAAGTAGACCCACCTGATACTGGGAGCAGGTCTACCATTGGCTGATACACATTCGAGTGTCATACTTCCTCCAGATACTGCCTCACCTGTCTGTAATATTGTCGGCTTATCTGGTTTTACTGTATCCAATCATCAAAACAAAAACTTTAAAATATATAATATATAAATGGATTCAGTGGGTCAAAATACTAGATAAAACTATGTTCGTGAAATTATAGAATGTTAGAATGCATGCAGATTAAAATGTTTAAACCATCTTAATATTAAATGAATTGTGAATACTCTGAGTATTTACCAGTATTTAAAATATCGCCACCGCTAACGTTCATTCAGAAAAAGAGAAATGAAACCTAGCCTGCTTTGCTAAAGCACATGTACCTTCAAAACATTATTTTAGTGTGATTTAAATCTTTCTGTCCTCAAACATATCAGACAACATCACGATCTGGTATCACGTTTGTCAAGGCTCACACTGGCAATTTAAGCATATGTAAACTTAATGAGACACATTTCTGTAAGTAATATATCTATTATCTAAACTGTAAAGGGCAGACATGTTGTTTTATTTTGTGTTTTGTTGTTAAATTGAAATGCGCTTGTAACCTACAATCGAGGTACAAAAGTATAGATGCAGGACTCGGATCAGGTGAAGCACCAGTTGTAGCTCCAGGATAAAACGCTCGACATAGAAATGGCGTCAGGTCATCGCTTCTACCGGGTGTAAACGTATGGATTAACGTCACTGTATATGTGACATCTGGTTGCTGTACAGAGGCTGATGTAGTTGACTGTACCAGTGGAGGTGTACTCGTGTTGCCCCTGTACCAGGCTAGTATTGGAGCGGGAATCCCTCCACTGGATACACATTGGATGGTCAGCGGCGTGTCTTGTATACCACGGACGACTTGACGGTCGTTGGCAATAGTCGACGGATTTAAGATAGTTGGAGACTGTGGTGTGACTGTAACATCATAACTGTTTTATAAACAAATGGTGGTGTGAATACATTACAAGTAATAAAATGGACATTTTAAGCAATAATAGAAAATTTTCAAATGTATTAGAAGAATATATCCTGAAATATATAAGTTGCATATGACAGGGTTTATAATTCTATTAGGCATCAAAAGAAAGACAACTTTTTTATTTACTTTCTGAAGCACTAGGTACAAAGTCAAATATAGATTAACACATATTATTTTGCATCAGTTAATGTTTAAAGTATTTTACTGATTTAATAGCTCAAGGAAAACAAACGGCTCGAAATTTATTTGGCTAAGCCAAATTTAATCATGCTGATATATTTCAGTCTAGATACAAGCTCGGATATAGAAATGGCCATTTAATATTGTGAGCAAAACTTATGAATCAGCTTTCATGCTACATTGTACCTAAATTACTCACTAACTGCTAAGAACGGATTACCTTAAATTTGGTGTATGTTGTACTTGTGTTTAGTAAGGTAAGTTCGATATTTGCTATACGAATTGGTGTTTTGTTACGTGTTATAAGTTTAATATTTAAGTGTCTGCTGTTGTTGATGGGAATGTTTGGTACTTACAAATCAAATGCTCCTTCCACTGTTGATATTAACGTTAAATGACCTTACAAACAAATATTTCAATGATCCCTGTTTTAAAATGAGCACCGGGAACGATATCTTCGTAACGAAATGATTATATCATTTGAATTTTGCTCATTTTAATATATGATTAAAATGGCCTGAAAATAAGTTACCCGAAAACAATGAAATACGAAATTAAGTTATGGCTATTGCAAGTGTCCCGGTTTGAATAGTCGAGAGAGAGAGAGAAAGAGAGAGAGAGAGACATACAGAGAGACAGACAGACAGACACGTAGACAGAGACAGAGACAGAGAGAAACAGAGAGAGAGAGAGAGAGAGACAAAGAGAAAGAGACACACAGACAGAGACAGAGAGGGAATTAAGCAAATCCATACATCTGATCGCATTGTATTTATAATGCATAGCAAAGCGTTTGTATCCGGTAAACTCTTGGAGCGGTTATTGCCAGTAGGCTTGATTCGTACCCCAATATCAGTGCACTCTCTGAAGCATATCAGAGTGCGTATACCCAGCTTTGTTCGACTGAAACAGCACCCCTTCGCGTTCAGTCTGATATATTCAAATCATTGGATCAGTGTGATGCATCTGTTTTGACTATGCTCGACTTAGCAGCCTCCGACACTTTGGACCACAAGACACTTATTGAACGCTTAAGATTAGGTTTCGGTATTTCCGGTTTGACCACCTTGCTCCAATTCTTGTGGATTTCGACTAAAGGTTCTAGTGCACATTATCCCTGCGATCAATGGCAATGCACTTGCCTACATATCAGATATGATCAATATTCATCAACCCAGCAGACCTCTTCGCTCCAGTGATCAACGACTCCTGATCACACCCAGGAACAAGTCGAGACTCGGGGAACGATCCTTTTATTCTGCTGCCCCGAGGCTATGAAACAACCTTCCTGTTAACCTCAGGGCCCTTTCAAAACTGACAAGCTTTAAAGGGGCTCTGCAAATGAACCTTTTTTTTAATGCTCATTTTTACTAATTTCTTATATATTATCATCTAAATGTATTATCTATCGTTGCTACACATGTTTAAATACAATTTTATATTGATAAAAGCAACTTAATATAATAATAATTAAAATAATAATAATAATAATAATAATAATAATAATAATAATAATAATAATAATAATAATAATAATAATAATAATAAACTTGTGTGTTATAGTGGTTCGCTATTTAGCCATGGTTAGACTTAAAAAAATCTAGAGGCGCCAGTGGCGTATTGGAAGAGTCGACAATTTGTAACTCTTCTGCCTGCTTAGCCTCTCACCCCGTGGGTTCGAGTCCCGTTCTTGCGAAAGATTTCATTTGGCAAGTTTTTATAGCTGACCTGCGGTGCGCTGGTGGTTCTACCCAGACATGTTTTTCCTTTACCAAAATAGGGGGACGTCGCTATTATAATCATAATTGGTCTCTGCGATGTATCTCAAAAACAAAGAAACAAAAACTTACAAGTCCAGTTATATCTGAGGCTTATAGTGCGGTATGATATGTAATAAAAACAGCTCCCGTAGGATTTTTGTGCTAAAATTGATTTTTTTGCAGTTTTTGCTTAAGTAGGGACCAGACTGTCAGAAAATGATGGGGTTCAAATTTTCAGACCCCCCCCCCCACTACCTATATGGGGTCCATATATGGGGGGTCATATCCCTTTCGGACCCCGATCCCCCGCAGCTCCCGTAGGATTTTTGTGCTAAAATTGATTTTTTTGGAGTTTTGGCTTAAGTAGGGACCAGACTGTCAGAAAATGATGAGGTTCAATTTTTAAGACCCCCCACTCCCTATATGGGGGGTCATATCCCTTTCGCCCCCCCCCCCCACCCCGCCCCGAATTGTCAATGCACCTATGTCGGTCATTAATCGATCGATTTTCAAAATTTTAGAGTCATTTTGTAGATTTTCCAGCGTGCTGAGTTGATTTGTTACTGATAGAAAGCCACCAGCGGTGTCATTTTTTTACTTTTAGTTTTGCAGGTGGGATGTCTCTCCACATTACGACCAAAAATGGACTGACTGACCGCTGCCCATATCGAAGTTATCATTACATTCCTCACCAGACCCTTGCTTTTTTCAGCCAATAAAACTTCTACTTCACAAATATCCAGTGGCATCCAGTGATAAATAACCTCTTTATTGCAGTTATAGACCATTTTGAGGACATCTCCTGTTTAATTATTGCAAAACTAAGGCTTGACGTATATACGGTAATCATTCGCTTAGTATCCACATTAACTCCTCCCTTTTTTATTTACTTTCAGGCACTCTAGTATTGATCCAGTATTCCAAACAGTTAAGCCTTAACAACATGTACCATCTTTTTCAGGTGCTATTGATAGCAGGTAGAGCAAGAGAAGAATAAAGCGTAAGATATTGGTTGTTCTCTCAGTGACAGATTGCCAAAAACTAACACCCTTAGACGTTCCATTGTGAAACTAAATGGACTAAAGACAATCTGGTCAATATGTCAGAAGACATTAAAGTTTGTGTGATTTGCAAAAAGGGGGTCACCCCCAGTAAGAGACTAGTGAATGATGCAACTATGATTATGGACCTTCTAACGTGTTGCCGGCAGAGAGTATCTCTGGGTCAAAGTGAATATCAGAAACTAACTGACCACTTGTCTGGCTTCAACGAACTGGAACTGAAATCTGTTTATTATCACAGCGAGTGTCGCAAACCTATTGTAAACAAGAGCTTGATTGAACGTCTCCGGGGTAAGCGAATCCGACCCGACTGTCCTGTCCCCTGTTCTAGTCGAGGACCTGGCCGCCCTTCAAGTGCAACAGGACCTGTTCGACCCAAACGATCAAAAACACTTCCAAAGGAGGAGGTCTGTCTGTTTTAATCCTGTGACTTTTGTCCCAAGGCTGCATCAGAGCCATTGCATCGTGTAGTTTCTGATGCAATGGGCACTACTCTCATTGAAGTGAAGCGGTTGACCCCAGATGACCGAGTCAGAATTTGTGTAGCAGATCTAGAGGAGTCAGATGAAGCTTCAGCTCTAGAAAAGTATAACCATAGGACCTGCCTGCGGTCTGCACAGCGCACATTTGCAAAAAACAATCACGGGGATGTTTCACTCATTATGTGATGAACAGTTGGTCCTTGCCATACAAAACACTCTCTCGGACGATGATGTTACACTTAACATGGCTCAGGTGAATGATGCCTACTTGTTGATCTTGAAAAGATATAATGTAGATGTTAATGAGACTAAAAACTATCGCAAGTATCTGAAAAAGTTAATTGCTGAATGGCTTCCACATGTTCAGTTTGTCAGCTCACTGCGACGAAATGAGCCAGACATGCTTGTCTTGTCAACGGCAGTAAGTAAAGCTGTAGATCTCAGGTTGTCGATGATGGATAATGATGAAATAATTAGTAACCTAGTAAATGCTGCTAGCCTACTACGAGAGGAGATCATGTCAAAGCGAGACTGGTCATTTAGAGGCACTTTTGATAATTTTGAGAATCCCTCTTTACTCCAATTCTTCCTAAGCCACCTTCTCTTCGGTAATCATGTTGGCAAAGTGTCCCAAATGCGGGATGAAGGAGTGGACACAACAGTTGACGTCGCATGCCAGTTTCTAGTCCAAAATACTCATACTGATCGTCAGGTGAAGCATCAGCCAAGGACTGATGAGGCTTTCCGGCAAACTGTCAAAACACCCCTCTCCATTGGGCTGCCCCTTGCTATCCATTCTAGAGTACGTGACAAGACCCTTATCCAGAACCTCTCAGATGTCTACATCGGAAGCCAATACCAGAAAATCATTGAACTAGAAAAAAAAGTTGATCAGTGTGTTCTTCAACGAATGAAGGATGCTGGCGGATTCTGTCTCCCTGATTTCGTTAAGAGAGGCGTTAATATCTGGTTTGCTATTGACAACATTGATCTCTTGGAAGATACGCCAACTGGGCAAGAAACATTCCATGGCACGGTCGTGGTAATCAACCAGCAGGCTAAAGATGGAGACCCTGTGAATCAACCACTCCTTATAACAGAGAAGATTCCCACACAGGCACCTCTAAAATTGGAAGTGAAGTTGCAGCAAGAGCCAATCATCACAACAACTCCATTGAGATTCGATGTCTACCCAATGGGAAAGCGTAACGAGCTTCTCTCCACCGACTTCACTCACACATGGGCACTGGCTAACTTCCTTGCAACTGATGATGACTTGGAGATACCCTTGGCTGAACCTGAGCTGGCACAGGAAGACACCCAGGACAATGAGGAGGAGTTAGGTAATACTGAGTCTTCGGTGGACAGGGATCAGTCTGACCTTATTCTGTCGGTAAAAGGACATATGCACAAACGAGATAAATTCGCAAAGGAAGATGTGATGCCAACTTGGGCTGCAACTAAGTCCCTTTTATTATCACACTCCTCTAACAGCCACAGTCGCATGCGTACAAACACAGAGGTGATAGCTCCACTGTTCAAAACCTCACCAACAGATTATGGGACCCTCTATACTGCTCTGCTGTTAACGCAGGGCATCTCAGCCACTGTTGTTGGTCCTCAGAAGACTCTTATAACTCTTGATCTTGATCTTTACGCCCGTGCATTAAAAATTCAGCAGTCAGTTGGCAACACCAATTGGATCCTAAGAGCTGGAGCTCTCCACATTGCATTTGCTGCCCTACATGCTCTTGGTAAAACAATTGATGCAAGTGGACTTGACACGTGTGCCATTGAAAGTGGTGCATACACATCAGCAGCTCTACGTGGAATTTTTGGTGGCAAAGCTTACAAGCGAGGTCTTGAGTACCACATCACAACCAGCCTAGCAATTATGATGTTGCAGTTTGATGCCATCTTGTCCACAATGCCAAAAGGTCCAGTTCGCATCCAGTGCCTTACTCTCAAGGACAAACTTCACAAACGCAATCCAGAGATGGTAGAGACCTTTGAAGAAATCCAATCATGGTATGCAGAAAATATCAAGCCCCTTGAAAATGAAAAAGGCATTGGCGAATTTGCATAGTTCCTGACTCAGTACATTGGCCAAGTGGAAAGTCTTCTTCAACTCATTAGCTGTTGTCGCATAGGTGACTGGGAGAGCTACTTGTCTGCTTTAGAAAACCTTATCAAGTATTTCTTTGCCCATGATCTTCTTAACTATGCTCGACTGATGCCAGTCCATATTGCTCGAATGAATGTCCTTGAAGAAGATGACCCAGAGACATGGGATGCACTGAAATCTGGGGCCTTTGTTGTGGCAAAATCGGAGATACCCTTCACTCATCTCTTCACCGATCAGGCTCTCGAGCAGGAGATAAAGAAACTCAAGGGACATGGAGGAATGGTTGAACTCAGTAGAGATGAGGCAGCTCTAGACCGACTTGTCACTACCACACCTCATATTGCCCGTCTTGTAAATCAGTACCTCAACAGATTCCCTAAAGCTTCCAGATCTAATGCAAGGACAGAACATTATCAGCTCTCAGGAGAGATTGCTCTGAGGTCAAGAGCAGATGCTCTGAAGATTCGACATTTAATCGATGTGCACTGTAAAGGCAATCCATTCAAAGTAAACACGCCATTGAAGTGTCTGGTATCGTCAGCGCTTGTGTCAAATGATGCAAAGCAAGACATTCTGAATTTCCCAGAAAAGGGCCAGAAAGGCTTTGAGGAGTTTGTTTCTCAACGTTTGATATCTACATCAAGTCTCTCAGTGTGGGACAAAATGAAGAAACTCAAACTGAAGGCTTTTTCCGACGGGATGGAGAAAACAAAAGTCCGTATTGGAGAAAAGGTCATAAAGTTGCGTGAGGAGCGTGAATTGCTGGGAAGATTTCTTATCATCCAAAGTAGCCGACCAAGTTTAGTACCAAAACTTGAGGAGACAATTGGCGAATATGAGATGTCAACGATACCCCGTTCCCTTTGTGCTGTTGATGGGTCTCTGTACATCCCAACAGACAAAGCCAGTCTGATGCATGCAGTTGAAGATGCCACAGCAGAGCCGATTGAAGTTGCCATACAGACACACCAAGTGCAAGAGGAAGTTTCTTCTTCAGTCAGTGTTCTGATAGTTGATGCCATGGGTGTGCTTCAGAGTATGAAAAAACACAAAATATGCTGAAGCTGTCATATCTTCAGGATGCATTCAACAAACGCATTGAAAAGATGATGGCCGGCTATGATGAGGGTCGAATTGTCTTTGACAGATACATGGACCAGTCGTTAAAGATAAAAACTCGGCAGAAGAGAGCAACTACATCTGTGGAATATGAAATCCATCTAGAAATGAAGCTCACTATGTCCATTAAGGAACTTCTATCTGCATCATCAACCAAGAAAAAGCTGACATGCATGTTAGGCCAGGGACTGCTTGAATACTTTTCAAGGGACAGTTCTTTCCTGCTGGTCGTTGTGTATGATACCATCACCAAGGGACATGATCTTGAGGAGGTACACACACATGAAGAAGCTGACACCTTGATTCCTCATCAGGTCCTTTCTTCTGTGTCTAATGGTGCCAGAAGAAAACTGTGTGTTTGGTCTCCGGATACTGATGTGCTCCTGCTGCTTGTTGATCTAGTATCTCATGGACGCATTTCCGCTCCCACTTGCCTTAAGTTTTTAACAGGCAAAGGCACAAAGGCTCGAGAAATAGATATATTCGAGAGTTAAAGTCATTGGACATCACAAATGACAAGGCCTTCTTGGGCTGCACAACTTCTCTGGTGCTGACTGGGGAGGCAAATTTGTTGGAATCACCAAAAAGACATGGATCAATGCCTACCTGAACTTGCTGCTGATGATCAAGCCATAAGCTGTTTCAAGTAATTTGGAGAACGATGCATTCCTGCAGAGCTTGTCAGTGGTGAGCTTCCTGCACAGGTGAAGGCATTGGAACAATTTGTGTGTCATGTTTATAGTCCAAAAGGTCCCACAACCTTGCCATCATTAAGATGGGAACTATTTCGATCAAACAACTTGGAGGGTGAGATGCTTCCTCCAACTCGTGCCACATTGTTACCTCATATTCTTCGTGCCAACTATATCACAATGCGAGATAAATCGTACCAAACGAGCTACCCAGAGCTTCCTCCAATTGAAGCAAATGGATGGAATTTAGAGAAAGGACTGTATGTTCCAGTTAGGTGTCTTGCTCTTCCTGCCCCACGGGCAGTAATTGAGCTCATTAAGTGTCACTGCAAGACAGGTTGCAAGGGGCGATGTAGTTGCTCTAGCAATGGATTGCCTTGCACTCCTCTGTGCAAATGCTATGGTGAAAACTGTGAACACTTAATAAGGGAGGACATTCAAAGTAGTGATTCGGATGACGATTAGAGTGTCCTGATCTTCAGTGGACCACAGATTTGAATGACGGAGTGAAACTAAATATTAGAGACCGATTATAGATGTTGGGACAGCAACTATACATGAGTCAATGACATTTCAAATAAATCTGCAAGTGGGAATTTGAACTGTACTAAAACTGATCATTAAATTTGACTGATTGCTCCTTAAGTTTCTGTGAAGCAGGTGGTGAAATAAAGGGGCCACATGTAATTCGTCTTGTTAATCTTGGAGGGGAGGGAGGGGTCAGCTTACATACCGGAAGTCGTTTAAGGACACCGGGAGTCGATTAAAGACACTTATGGTCGATTTGAAAGTCAAATAAATCAACTTAGGACAGTTTAAAACCTATAAAACAACTTTTACATTATTTAAATTGGTTACCAAATGGAGGAAATAGGTACATAATCTACTCTGTGGGGCCAAAATGGAAATGACCCTGTCAAAAAGGAAGGAGGGGCTGGAAAATTTGAACCCCTTCATTTTCAAATAGTCTGATCCTAACTGAACCCAAAGAAGCAAACAAAATCAATTTTAGCAAAGAAATCCTACGGAAATACATACCATACCGCACTATAAACACAAGTTTAAGACTGGACCTTTGGTGGAGGCTTTCATTAAGCTAAGATTTGAAGTTACTAATTATGCAAATAAGTGCTCGTGAATATTCAAAACCTTTAAGCTTTGAGCTAACTGTGCCCTTTATCACTAAAGCAGGTATACTAGATAGAATTTCGGTCATTATTAAATTTATTTTCTTATTACTATTTTGTTCTTCTCTTCATACTTATAATTGGACTTTAAGCATGTGTCTATAATACTTTGCTTTTAGATAAAAGTTTTAAGTAATTATTTAATTAGTGATTGTATGCTATACTTTCACATCCTTATAAACTATTTATTGTGGGAATTGACAATTTTTTTATAAACTTTATCAATTCCCTATCATTTTCAAGTTCACTTTATATTGACATTTGATATTGTATTTTTCTCAGACAGGTATTTCTCTTGTTAACTATGCAGCGTAGTATATTATATAGTTGAAACTAATAAATCAAAACTTTTCAGAGTTTTTCAGTATTACTTAGAGCACGAAGTCTTGTCATATGTATACTTTTTTCAATACGACATGACAGTTTTTCTGTTGTATATGTCTGTTCTATGCGTATGCAAGGTCTTAAATGGTTAAATCTTTAATTCTTTAGTATACAATGTGGTGCCTTCTCTTTCAACAGAATTATGTCAAAACAAGCTTATCTTGTTTCCATCGCACTTTCAAAGCATACTAGTCTGTCACAAAATAACATAGTCGTGGCCTTATTTTATATAGTTATTTTGTGTACGAGGCTAATGTCACGTAGGCCAGAGCGATACTGTAGAGTTCGGGTTTAGTAAAATAGGGATAACCTTAGGGTTATTTTGTTGCCTTTTGTTGTGTAAAGGGTTTTTAGAGGTTCTAATTAAGTTTTCTTTTATTATACTTACATGAAAAGAGTGTTTTTTATTCATTTTGAAAGGGTCTTGAAAGGTTAACCCATAGTTTATTTACGTTAGGCCTTTTTTTATCTTAAAAAGGTGAGGCGTACTAAAGGTTTATGCAATTGGTTTTTTCACGAGAAGTCTAAGGAATCACGGGTTACAAATTCTCGGGTTTCTTGAATTAAGTCAGGCTACGGGGCTGTCTATTAGTATAAATACATGTACGCTCCAAGTGTTGGTGTCAGTTATCGAGATGCGTAGATAGGGGACGTTGATGATGCTGTACCATAACACTACGGAATATGTGTCAGTATTTTTTTTTAATTTTTGCATTTTGTTTTAGGAAGTTTTGATTTTTACAGAATTAATTGTTGTTAAAATAATTATTTAGTAAGATTGCTGTATTGTTTTCTAGAAAACAAGTGTACAGTCATTTAATACAAGCAATTTTACATCTAATTGTCGCCAGCGTAATTTTATTTAGTAGATCGTTAAATTGTTTTTTGAAGGAAACAAGTGTACGATCATTAGTGATATCGGCTATTTTTTAAAAGCTTTTTAATGTTTCGTAGGCCGAGGGTTCTAAGTCTAAGTTTATATGATAATGTTAGGACTATGTATGTAGTAAGATTTGGAAGCCATATTTATTTTCGGTTATATCTAAATGGGATAAATATTTCGATACTTCACTAGAATGGTAAACGTAAAGTTAAAGGTTTGACAGTAGGTCTGGTTTTATAGTTGAGTGAGACTTTTGCACTGTTTAAATGCACTGTTTAAAGGCACTTATGGAAAACCATAGAGCAGACATATAGTTCAAGTACGATGGTATTTTACCATTGGTTTACTATGTGATAGATGCACTATTATGATGCAAAATGATCGATATGGTCTAAGTGATATGAAGAAAGACATGGGATATTGTATAATTGTTATGTAGGAACACGTGTTATATGGTAAAGGTGTTGTATGTTATGTAGAAACACACTAAATATTTGATTTTGAGAAGTAAATTGACGTCATTTGTCATTTGTAGCCGTATTTAGGCCAGTGAAGAGCCGTATTTAGGCCAGTGAAGAGACGTATTTACACGTAGACAAGCAGAGGCCCATAGGTGGACAGCGATACAAGGTCGACTTGTACCACGCACTCGTTACATGTACGACGGGGTAGACTCTGTGTGGGAAACGGCAAGAGAGATACCATATTGGACAGTTTCCTCGCAGTAGTGAGCTGCACGAGCTTCGTCGCAGGAGTGAGCTGCACGAGCAGATACCATATTGGACAGTTTCGTCGCAGGAGTGAGCTGCACGAGCAGATACCATATCGGACAGCTATGTCGTAGCACATATACTAAGGATTGTGTGTCAGAGAAGTGTTGTTTGCTGTGTAGGACGTATAGATACAGTGCACAGTTAAGACCAGCGGACAGTTATCAGACGTAATATAAGCCGGCGGGGTTTTGTTTTTTATTGTATTAAAATCGTTTTCATTTATCTTGTATGTATATTGTTTTGTATATAAAGTATAATATGATTTTAAATTGTCTTTTGAGTTTTATATTCTACCCTGGTGAGTCACCTCTTGGCCATTTTGTCACATAGTCACATTAAAACCCTGCTGGTGTTTCCTTTAAGGTTTAGTTTAACAAAACATCTCCTTGACCCTTTCCTTACCAAGAACTGTTGTTGTTGTTGTTGTTTGCCATAAATATTTTAAAATCTTATGAAATTTGATCTGATATGTCCGACACTTCAAAACATTTGTGGACAACACCTTTGCATGTTTAAGGGAATCTTTCCGATAGTTTTCTTAATTGATAGGAAAAACCATATCTATTAATGCAACAAGCATGTAGTTTGTTTTGGAACAATGTTTATTAATGCTTCAAGTTCCTTATTTATTCAAAATCTTTGTAGCAGGACCATTTCATATCACATTTATTAACAACGTGTGCCGTCAAGTGCTGTTTTCTGCTATAAGAATGAAGACATTCATTTTATCAGAAAACAATCCTGAGCTTAATGTCAATTTTAATGTCAACATTGGTTTCTTTGTAATGTTTAACTCGTTTATGGCATCATTTCTATATTATTCCTTTCATAACACCATGTCTATTAATTAACACTGTAAAATGTGAACATTTTGTGTAATCTACAATCCCAAAACAATCCAGCTTTGTTGACTGTTGCAGCATCGCACCATTAAACTGAGCAGTTTACGACTACTGTATTTCTACCAAACTTGGCCATATGGGCTGCCTAAAGTAAATTTTATATCAAGGCTTTTTAACAATAAACCGCTGAGTTATAAACAGTTGTGGTCAGGCAGTTTTGTGTGCCCAATTAAAACATTATTGCCTTCCTATCTGACGTTAAACTTCCCCCAACCCGAAATGTCATAACGTGGTAATTGCTTTTATGCTCTGGACACATATCGGGTAGGCAATGTTATATGTTTGGACAGAATGTCATCATATTGAATAAATTAAAATCTAACAAATGCACCATGCGTAATAATGTAGATGTGACACCCACTGAGCGATTCAAGGTGCTGATTTCAGTAACTCATCTCAGGTGTTGAACGCATTATGAAACACCAGGTATATCCATACTGCGTAAATCACATGACTAGATTGTAAGTAGTATAAAATTAAGGGGTCCTCTTATGCTCCTTATGCTTGGGGCTTCTCTTATGCTCCTTATGCTTGGAGCTCCTCTTATGATCGGGGTTTCTCTTATGCTCATCTCATTAAGAGCTCCTCTTATGCTCTTTATGCTCCGGGCTTGTGTGCTCTCTAACCTCGTCCGAGAACGAGGTGACATTCAAGAACGAGGTGACATTCAAGAACGAGGTCACATCGCTGAACGATGAAATCGGGGATGATCTTATTTTAGAATAAGTGCTTATATTTGATAATTTGAGTTTTAACGTGTTCACACTGTGACATATCCTGGATTGTCACTCAGAGTCGACCTGTAAAGGGCACACACGTGTCAGATAAAACGGGTTTCATGTTCATCCACTTTACATAATAAAGGCTACTCTGCTTTTTTACCATTTCAGCCGTATACACCCATGTCACCAGGTATAAGTCATTAATCAAATGTTTGATTTCATTGAATGAAAGCTGCACTTTAAAAATGAGCTGAATCAGAAAAAAACCAGCTGAATCAGGAAAAGAGCTGCAAGTATTAAGCATTGCAAAACAATGCATATGCATTTAAGCGGATTATAGCGTAAAATAATAAAGTTAAATCTTAGACTTGTAAAGCAATAAGGCTCAAACACTTCATTTGTATAATTTGTGCGAAAACAGAGTGCCTCTAGGTTGTACGTTTTCACTTCGAAACAACCTGCGATAATTGCTGTGCACTGCATATATACCTGCGTTTGCATTTTAATGTGCAATAACGAGTAATCTTAGAGATTTTCCCGCAAAAGGTCGCGAGTGTATTATTCATGTTAATTGTGCAAAACAGTGTAGCCACTGATTATAAGTCATCAAGGCTGCAACATTTGTAATGGCATCTTTTTTTTCTTTTTTTTTTAAAAAGAAAAAAATGTTTTTTAAGAAAAACAGGTTTTTGCTGAACTGCTTTTTTAGCATATGGTGCGACTTAAAAATTACCCAATTATATTAAGCCCCGTCTGCTTGATCACGGGCGTACCCACATCCGAGGAGTGCAGGTTCGATTCCCTATATAGAGAGCCCGCTCCTTTAATGTCAAGTCACAACTTGCTCATAAAGCGGTTTTGCGCGAACAAAATAAACGTTAAGTATAAATATGTCTGGAGTTGAAAGTTTTATAACAGTGTTAAATTTCATGATAACAATGTGGAATCAGCAGCAACAGACTGCTGAAAATCAGCAGCACAGTCTATTTGATACTGTGAACAAGTTAACGCAGCAGCTGGCACAAAAAAAAATGAACAAGCTAAGAATATTGATCGGTTGTCTGACGCGCTGCAACGGACATCAAATGTGCGTAATGCGGTGCTAGAAGACGCTGCTCATCTACGAGCAGAATTAAAGAAAGCAAGAAATAGTTGTACAGCTTAAGAGAAGAGAACAGACGTCAAAGCCGAAAAAAGGCCAGCACGCCCATTCTAAGGTAAAGTTCTAGATCCGCTCCTGATACCCATCCCTAACGTTAACGACTCTTCCCGTAATGTGATGCTACTATTAACTGGGCCGGGTACGATTTAACTCGATTCCCCTCCTTTCAATTCACCTATCATAAACACATTCAAACAAACCATTCTCAAATTTTATGGCCAATAATCATCTGAATTCATTTCGTTCATTGAAGTCCGCTATTGCACTATGATGCCTTTTCTTTCACAACTTTTTTGTACATTAAAATACAGATGAGCAAGATGAAAGGACGTGGGATCTCATGTCGCTAGATGAAGCGGTGGGTATATTGGTTCTGTACCGGTGGGGCCGATCCTAAACCCCCCTACACATTGGTCTGATTTCACCTTGTCTGCACCTCAAGCATCGGCACGAACACTAACCTGACTCATCGACTCAGAATAATGAAGTCCTCCGGCTCAATTCAATCCGTCACTTCCAATTTTATACTGGTGATACTCAAAAAAATAACCCCTGTCACGCTTCTTTTTATAAAAAAAATTGTCGACTCCTTAGCTCATCACCACGCGACTTCAATTCCCAGAAGAGGCTAGACCCCTCATTTCAAGTGATGAGATCTTTCACTTGGCGACTGGACGAAATTCCCTCCCCGGAAAAAATCCCTTCCGTTCATTTAGGCTTATGTGGACAGAATCCCCCCTCTTGTGAATTTTCCAAGGTGGACAGAATCTCCCATCCCCAACACCCGTAAATTTTACAAGGCAAAGAAAATTCCCCTCACATCGACCCGCCCTCAACAAGTTTTTTCTGTATGCAGCATGTTCTCTTTTACTTTTATTTAAGTACCAGTTTGAGAGAAACCTTAGTATTCCCGGTTTCCTAAACCTCTTTCAAATGACCAACACTGTGCAGCTGGTTCTGCACCGAAATTTTGTATAAGTCTTCCTCCATCAATAATAATTAGTCGTCGCTAATAGGCCTAACTTTTGCCAGTGCGGTGGAACGAGAAAAAGCAACAATAAACTTAATACAATTCGTGCTTCCCATGCAAGTAATTCAAATTGTTCATTGCGTTGGCTGACAATAAAGGGATTTATGCAGCATTCTCAAAAGAATTGTACATTTTAGAATTTCTAGACAGTTTGACCGAAAATCGGACACGTTCTAAAAGAAATGTAAATAATTAATTGACAATGGTTTCGAAGGAAAACGTGCCTCAAGCCCGTGAATGTATTTAGCAATATATCTTGACAAGCAAATATATGGGTTTTTGTTGTGATTTGTGAGACATGTTATTAAAAGCGACCAGATTTAAACCTTATTATGTTACAATTATGATTTAGCAATACAGAATTGCAGTAAATTGTTCGCAACTTCAGGCCAAGGTAACAATACAATTGCAAGAGACTTTACAACGACTAGTACGGATCCTGAATATGGTCATAATTAAAATGCGAAAAAGTATATAGATCTACGTTCACCACGCCATATATTTTGAAATTATCTTAATTTGAACACAATAACATTCTAATCTTTTTAAATGACGTAAGCGACATCAGCGAAGGCGTTGTTTTATTACGGTCTCATAAAATTGCTTTAATTTTGTGATTCAAAGTGTTATATTGCGATATTGTGGATATTCCAGTTTTCTAAAGTAGACAGTCGATGAAAGGTAAGATACTTAATTTGTTTCTGAGAAGATTCAAGTGCAAATGGCTGATAAAAAATTCGAGTGTTAGTGAAGGTCATGCTCAGACAGGAAATAAACATGGCCTCCCTCTGCTCTTCTTGAGAGAACGAGATTTGTTTGGATCACGAAGGCCAGAAAAAAATTAATGGCTAACTCATGTTGAACTCTATCGTGCTATTGGTAGAACAATCCAAACATCACATATTACTGGCCTTCAGCGAGTTAATAGTATGGGGCGGATATATTTAGATAATTTGGAGGATAAAGTCAAGTTGATGGCGGAAGAGGTACAATTAAGGGGCAAGACCTTGCAGGTGCTCAACACAAATCCTGATCGACTCGATGGCAAAGAGACCATTAGAGTGTGAGTGAAGAACATTCCCCTGTCCGCAGATGACGGTATCATAACACGACAATTTACATTGCTAGGTTTAGAAGTCATACAGTCATATCGCGAAAAACTGCGTATTGACAACAAACTGACCAATTGTGAAACTGGAGATAGACTCGTTATTATTAAAACAATATCCCTCAAGTAGCCTCTACCCAGGACCCTTCAATTTGGTCAATTTGTAGGACGTGTGTTCCACTACGGACAAAACAGTAACCAGGGTACACAGCAGGAAGCAGTCTGCTCAAAGTGTCACAAAGCAGGCCATCGATTTAAGGAATGCCCGAACGACTGGACTTGCAATAAATGCAAACAGTCTGGACACAGACAAGCCGACTGCACCGCTGCAGACTGGACATTATCAGACAACGAATCTGATAGTAATTTATCGGAAGACGAATAACCTAACGAGTGTCAACAAACCCACACGCCACGTAAACAATCGCGCACGAAAGTTACGAGAGTACGCTGAAGGTTATCACCACACAGCTCGAGCCTTAACTCTAGACAACAGTCCATAGACCGATTTGTCAATACAGCAGGCAAAACAAATGCAAATAACACGTCAAACAAAAACAACAACATAATAACTGAACAAAGCCATTTACCAGTCAAAGAAGTACGTGCTAAAGAAAAGTCAAACCACGAAAGCTTCTATGAGGTGCAAAGATAAGTATTGCATAAAACTTTGCCCTATTCAATGTCTGCTTACGCTGTCATGTTTTTCTTTTGCCGCCCGACCTTTTGAAGATAGGTAACTGATTGTTGCTTTCACATGTATTGTCTTCTCTCATGGTGTTTGACACATCTACATTAACTTTAAGGTGCTTCTGTCTACCGGTAGTTAAAACGGTAATGCCTGCTGTATTTCTCATAGGAACTTGTCATAGTGTTAACAATACAAGGAAGATTAGATATTGAAGAAATATATGAAAATGAAACGTTCATGATAAAGTAGATTATTTAAGCAATGATGGATGTACATTTAATATTAATAAGGGATATTGGTCCAGGTACCTAGTAGTAATGGTAGTAATAGTGGTTGTAGTAGTAATTGTAGCAGTTGTAGTAGTAGTAGTAATAGTAGCAGTAGTAGAAGCAGCAGTAGTAATATTTGTTTTAGCTATAGTTATTGTTGTTGTTGGTCTTGTAATAGTAGTAGTAGTAGTAGTAGTAGTAGTAGTAGTAGTAGAGGTAGTAGTAGTAGTAGTAGTAGTAGTAGTTATATATGCAGACGTGTCCTTATAGCAGTATTGAAGTTTTATACTTACCATTTGCGTTTGAAAATACAATTGCCATTATCCAAGTACAGCAACAAATGAAATACATTTCCATGTTATATTTCTTTTTTATTCAACACGAGCCCTTGTCAGCATACGCAGTGTATTTGTGACTGATATTGACGAAGAAGTAAAAGTAAAAGATGACTCATTCTAATTTATACTATACAGACTGTTAACAGACCATATCGCTATGAAGCGTATATATCTACATGTTCTGTCTTTGTTAGTTTGAGTTTCGTGTGTGTTTTGTTGTTGTTGTTGTTGTTGTTGTTAAGCATTGCAAAACAATGCATATGCATTTAAGCGGATTATAGCGTAAAATAATAAAGTTAAATCTTAGACTTGTAAAGCAATAAGGCTCAAACACTTCATTTGTATTATTTGTGCGAAAACAGAGTGCCTCTAGGTTGTACGTTTTCACTTCGAAACAACCTGCGAGAATTGAGCACTGCTGTGCACTGCATATATACCTGCGTTTGCATTTTAATGTGCAATAACGAGTAATCTTAGAGATTTTCACCAAACTTGTAATGCAAACGGTCGCGAGTGTATTTTTCACGTTAATTGTGCAAAACAGTGTAGCCACTGATTATAAGTCATCAGGGCTGCAACATTTGTAATGGCATCTTTTTTTTTTTCTTTTTTTTTTAAAAAAAGAACAATTTGTTTTTAAAGAAAAACAGGTTTTTGCTGAACTGCTTTTTTAGCATATGGTGCGACTTTAAAATTACCCAATTATATTAAGCCCCGTATGCTTGATCACGGGCGTACCCACATCCGAGGAGTGCAGGTTCGATTCCCTATATAGAGAGCCGCTCCTTAAATGTCAAGTCACAACTTGCTCATAAAGCGGTTTTGCGCGAACAAAATAAACGTTAAGTATAAATATGTCTGGAGTTGAAAGTTTTATAACAATGTTAAATTTCATGATAACAATGTGGAATCAGCAGCAACAGACTGCTGAAAATCAGCAGCACAGTCTATTTGATACTGTGAACAAGTTAACGCAGCAGCTGGCACAAAAAGAAACTGAACAAGCTAAGAATATTGATCGGTTGTCTGACGCGCTGCAACGGACATCAAATGAGCGTAATGCGGTGCTAGAAGACGCTGCTCATCTACGAGCAGAATTAAAGAAAGCAAGGGAAGAGTTGTACAGCTTAAGAGAAGAGAACAGACGTAAAAGCCGAAAAAAGGCCATCACGCCCATTCTAAGGTAAAGTTCTAGATCCGCTCCTGATACCCATCCCTAACGTTAACGACTCTTTCCGTGATGTGATGCTACTATTAACTGGGCCGGGTACGCTGTAACTCGATTCCCCTCCTTTCAATTCACCTATCATAAACACATTCAAACAAACCATTTTGTTTGTTGGTGTTTTGAGCACTACTGTCTTTTTTTTTAAATTATTTGATTGCTCTTCCCGTGTATATACAGAATATACAGTATATACAGTGCATTGTTGCTAGACAGGTGTGACATATATCTAGAAGGAATAACATTGTAGACACAAACTGTTACTGAGGTAGAGTGTTATTGCGAAGTTTGTATATTTCTAATTCAAAATAATATGCACCATTTTCAGGTTTTTAAATTGAAGAATGCACATGGCCACCTCTGTGTACATTTGCTAATTTGATATGTTGTTATAAATATAATGTATCGAATAACAATGTATTAAATCTTACAGTTATGTCAATGACTGACTGATTGTATTTTCGACGTTCAGTTTATTTCAAAACTTAAGTTTACAGAAGTGCGAAACACAATACAATGAAAACCACGATATCTGGCATTTAGATCTGTAACAATAATGAGTTAATATTTATTCATTAAATGTAATTTATGAAAAAAGAATTGTGGTTCCTTTGGTTTCACCACATATGTTAAGATTCTTTACTTGAAAGTAAAGGTGACAAAACTAACACAATGTCAAACGACATGTTTTAGATACAAGTAATATTAAACGATTCCTACGGGCGTAATGTTTGGTGGAAAAGCCATACAAGTGTATTTTGTTACATCGAATGGCCAAAGCACGATCCAAACGGGTCAGTATAATATGATTTCATGAAGATATAACATTAACAAAACACATTTTGTATACACAGATTTTAAGTAAGTGTAAATTAATTAACAATATCAAAAGTAAAGTGTGCTTTTAAAATTACTAATATATGTATAACCATCCGACTTTGACTTTGTCATATATTTTAATTAAAACATTTGAAGACAAGTAATGAAATATATTTTGCTTAGAAATGTGTAATATGTATGCTGAGTGGGTGTCTGTGTACATTGCTATGATGTTCTAATAAATTCGGACATGGCAGAAAGACGTATATCATGCAAGTGCGAATGGAGGTTACACCTATACATGATGTAATTACTAATGTAGATCAGTATACGTGTACTTAATCCACAAGGAGGATAACTAATTTCAAAAGAAAGCTAACGCTCTCAAGCGAAGAAAGATACACGGAAGTTTTAGCGTTGTCAGCTGCATATCTTAACATGCTTGTACGTTAATATATTATCACCAGATTAAAGTTATATCGAATACAGTTATTGGGGAAAATGTACAAGACAACAATGGTGTGTTTTGGGCATTAAATTGTTTTACCAAATGGGGCATTACATTGTTTTACCAAATGAAGTGTCAGTAAGATTTTAAATCGTGAATTGCGTTCCCTTTATTTACCTCTGAATGAGATTTCGGAAGAACGGCGTAATGAACCTTCTTAAGTCAGTCTCCATGCCTCGGAGAAAGTAGTGTGTGTACAGAAACAACTCTTTATGTCGAAGTATATTAGGCATGTTATTTGTGTTCAGGCATCCTTCAAATGTAAACACTAATAGTGAACTCACTGATGAAGTCTACAGCTGTGCAGACTAAAATTCTGAGGTAGGAATAAGTTTTGTGCTTGTGACAAAATAACTTACATAGATTTAGTCAAACCAAGCTGATGAATCTGTTTGGATCTAATAGTGAACTCTGTTTAAACTTTATGTTATGGTGATACTATTATATAATGCAGCTTTATACGAAATGCAGATTCAGAAAAAAAAAACACGAAAATAACACGCAGTAAATAGAAGAAAGTGTCGAAAGCAGATACAGAATTATTTTTAGAAAGAGGTTTGGACTTACTTCATTTTTTATTAGGCCAGGGTATTTTCGATATCCCGGGCGGTGCCTCACCTTCATGTGTGGCTCTATACCATATCCGCCAACAGACGTTAGATTCAGATCGCATGGTTACGGAAGAAAATAACCTGGATTTAATTTTGAGTTCAGCTTTTGTTAATCTTGTCCAGTGGCACTAATGAGCTTTAAGTTTAGATCTTATTTTAGTAGAAATGCAATTATATAGAAAACCATTGCAATCAGATGTTCTCTTTAACTTGTTTATCATTCTGCGAATGTTGTCATTAATAATAATTGTAGTTATTTATATAATTATGTGATGTATAATTTGGGGGTTAAAATGATATGTTTTCCTCTTCTTCGTGTCTCCACATCGGTGGTTATATACGATTCGTATCTAAGCATCCTTGTCAAATTTATGTACCTGTAGGGCTCTATTTTACTACAGTGACAGTATACATTGAACATGTGCAGATTGTAAGGAGAAATATTTTGGCAAAAACCAAGCATGCTAGATCATGATAATTTCTTTTTAAAACTGTCAATGCAATAATGGTAAAAATGGACTCCATTCGCCCTGTTCACCTAAAATGAGAGGCGTATGTGCGACAGGACACAGACGTGCACCTGCCTGCTAATTGGCTGGTGGAACACGTTTGTGGGATCCATGCTGTTCTTCAAATTAATTAACAAATTACAGAATAGATCTGTTTATAAATATGTAAAAATCAAAGCAACTGATCTATGTAATCAACATTCACCAAAAGCAGTAAAAGCGTTTTCAAAACCACGTTATAGCACCGTTAGCCTCCCACCGCATGACCCCGTTCTTGGAGAAGATTTAGTCCTTAGATATGTTGGCATTTTCTTCTTTTTCTACAAACTAGCATATTACTTTCCTATTTATCGACAACAAAGCTTTCTGACAACATTAAAATACCATTGTAAAACGTTATTGGAAAGGCACAACAATATTTTACGATGGTGTTTTCCAGGTTTTAGCATTCCTTAATTAATCTTAATAACAGATGGTTGCGGTAGTTTCTGTAAGGGAAAGAGAACAACTCCTTAATATAAATTACTTTTGATCATTGATCAAATTACAGGATACATATTTTTGATAGAGTGTGTATTGATTCTGATTATGTCTTATGTTTGCCTTGACATTTCTCTCTCAATATCGTTTATATAACACAATGCTTTAGATTATGTTATTATGTTTTCAACATTATCTATAACATGTATACATGTACTATTCTAAAGCTCAGTTAATGCAATATTTCATTAGTTGAAACATATGTATACCTGGAGCCTTCAGGTACATCACTAGATGTCACTGGAAATGTACCTTATTTACATACTGTATTTGCACATTACGATCAACACGACTCAAATTGTGTCCACTATATTATCAAATACGATCAATGTATGTGCTTAAATGGTAGAAGTAAGTCTGTCTATGGTTGGATGGACACAAATTTATAGGGTAAGTGCGAACTAAAATTAACACACGAATATGTTAAAGACCTGCTAAAACTATCCATGACATAAACACAAGTTTAAGACTGGACCTTTGGTGGAGGCTTTCATTAAGCTAAGATTTGAAGTTACTAATTATGCATATTAGTGCTCGTGAATATTCAAAACCTTTAAGCTTTGAGCTAACTGTGCCCTTTATCACTAAAGCAGGTAAACTGAATAGAATTTCGGTCATTATTAAATTTATTTATTTATTACTATTTTGTTCTTCTCTTCATACTTATAATTGGACTTTAAGCATGTATCTATAATACTTTGCGTGTAGATAAAAGTTTTAAGTAATTATTTAATTAGTGGTTGTATGCTGTACTTTCATATCCTTATAAACTATTTATTGTGGGAATTGATAAACTTTTTATAAACTTTATCAATTCCTATCATTTTCAAGTTCACTTTATATTGACATTTGATATTGTATTTTTCTCAGACAGGTATTTCTCTTGTTAACTATGCAGCGTAGTATATTATATAGTTAAATACTAATAAAGCACAATTTTTCAGAGTTTTTCAGTATTACTTAGAGCACGAAGTCTTGTCATATGTATACTTTTTTTCAATACGACATGACAGTTTTTCTGTTCTATATGTCCGTTATATGCGTATGCAAGGTCTTAAATGGTTGAATCTGTAATTCTTTAGTATCCAATGTGGTGCCTTCTCTTTCACAAGCATCATGCAAGCTTATCTTGTTTCCATCGCAGTTTCAAAACATACTAGTCACATTAAAACCCTGATTGTGTTTCCTTTAAGGTTTAGTTTAACAAAACACCTCCTTGACCCTTTCCTTACCAAGAACTGTTGTTGTTGTTTGCCACAAATATTTTAAAATCTTATGAATATTGATCTGAGATGTCCGACACTTCAAAACATTTGTGGACAACACCTTTGCATGTTTTAGAGAATCTGTCGTAGATATTTCTTAATTGATATGAAAAACCACATCTATTAATGCAACAAACATGTAGTTTGTTTTGGAACAATGTTTATTAATGCTTCAAGTTTCTTATTTATTCAAAATCTTTGTCGCAGGTCCATTTCATATCACATTTATTAACAACGTGTGCCGTCACGTGCTGTTTTCTACTATAAAAATGAAGGCATTCATTTTATCAGAAAACAATTCTGAGCTTAATGTCAATTTTAATGTCAACATTGTTTTCTTTGTAATGTTAAACTCGTTTTATGACATCATTTCTATATTATTCCTTTCATTACACCATTTCTATTAATTAACACTGTAAAATGTGAACATTTTGTGTAATCTACAATCCCAAAACAATCCAGGTTTGTTGACTGTTGCAGCATCGCACGATTAAACCGAGCAATTTACGACTACTGTATTTCTACCAAACTTAGCCATGGGCTGTCTAAAGTAAATTTTATATCAAGGCTTATTAAACAATGAACCGCTGTGTTATAAACAGTAGTGGTCAGGCAGTTTTGTGTGCCCAATTATAACATTATTGACTTCCTATCTGACGTTAAACTTCCCCCAACCCGAAATGTCATAACGTGGTAATTGCTTGTATGCTCTGAAAACATATCGGGTGGGCAATCTAACAAATGCACCATGCGTAATAATGTAGATATGACACCCACTGAGCGATTCAAGGTGCTGATTTCAGTTACTCATCTCAGGTGTTGAACACATTATGAAATACCTGCTTTATCCGTACTGAGTAAATCACATGACTAGATTGTAGAAGTGAAAATTTAACAGGAAGAAATGTAACGATCATTATGTACACTCCCTGTTGAATAATTGAAGATTATAAGTTAGTGTTCCTTTGCTATTCTTAACCCTAATGCTTGTTTTGTGTCACACATTGTAGTCATATTGAAACATTTTCAAAGCAGATGTAAATCTGCATGGCTGTTTATTAAAGTTATTATACCTTAGTTTCCCTGGCCATAAGGAGAAAACCATTTCCATATATCACTTATTACAACCGTTGTTTTTGTTTTTGCTGAATCAAAATTCCATCTTGACAGGTATATTAGTTCGTTACACGCAGCTAATTATGTCTTGCACTTTAACATGCCCTGACCAACAACGGTCAGTTACTTGGGTGGGTGGGTAGGTAGGTGAGGAGGTAGGTGGGTTGATGTGTGGGTGATTAGGTAGGTAGGTTGGTTTTAGGTAGGTAGATAGGTAGGTAGGTAGGTGGGTAGGTAGGTTTATAGGTAGGTAGGTAGTTAGGTTGGTAGTTAGGTAGGTAGGTAGGTAGGCAGGCAGACAGCCAGGGAGGTAGGTAGGTAGGTAGGTAGGCAGGCAGGCAGCCAGGGAGGTAGGTAGGCAGGCAGGCAGGTAATTAGGCTTATACACGCATACCGATGAAAACAACACTTTCTAGCTACGCAAAAATGTATCAACGCATTTTCCTTTAATGGATACGATTTTAGTCAGTTTTCTGGCCAATAACTTTTTATTGGACCCTAATTTTGTTAGACGTCTGGCCAATACCTCTTTATTGGACAGAAGTTTAGTTAGTTTTCTGGCCAGTATCCATTTTTGGGATCCTAGTTTTTTTTAGATTTTTGGCCAATACCCCTTTATTGGTCCCTAGTTTAGTTTTTTTTTCTGGACAAAACCCCTTTCTTGGACTCTAGTTTAGTTAGTTTTTGGGCAAATACCCCTTTATTAGACACTATTTTGGTTAGTTTTCTGGCCATTAGCTCTTTATTGGACCCTAGATTAGTTATATGTCTGGCCAAAAACCCTTTATTGGACTCTAGTTTAGTTAGTTTCCTGGCCAATATCCCTTTATAGGACTCTAGTTTAGTTATTTTTCTGGCCAATATCGCTTTATTTGACTCTAGTTTAGTTATTTTTCTGGCCAATACCCCTTTATTGGACACTAGTTTAGTAAGATTCCTGGCCAATACCCCTTTATTGGACACTAGTTTAGTAAGTTTCCTGGTCAATACCCCTTTATTCGACAATAGTTTGGTAAGTTTCCTAGCCAATACCCTTTATTGGACACTAGTTTAGTAAGTTTCATGGCCAATACTCCTTTACTGGACACTAGTTTAGTAAGTTTCCTGGCCAATACCCCTTTATTGGACACTAGTTTATTAAGTTTCCTGGCCAATACCCCTTTATTGGACACTAGTTTATTAAGTTTCCTGGCCAATACCCCTTTATTGGACACTAGTTTAGTAAGTTTCCTGGCCAATACCCCTTTATTGGACACTAGTTTAGTACGTTTCTGACCAATATCCCTTTATTGGACACTAGTTTAGTTAGTTTTCTGACCAATACCCCTTTATTGGACACTAGTTTAGTTAGTTTTCTGGCCAATACCCCTTTATTGGACACTAGTTTAGTTAGTTTTCTGGCCAATACCCCTTTATTGGACACTAGTTTAGTAAGTTTCCTGGCCAATACCCCTTTATTGGACACTAGTTTAGTAAGTTTCCTGGCCAATACCCCTTTATTGAACCAACGAGAACAGTTTTCGTCGCACAATCTTCTTGCCTCGTCTCTACGCAAGCACATGCTTACAATACATTGTTCGTTCGAATGAATAGGAAAACTGTATTTTGACAACCTAGCGCCATACACTTAAAAGTTTAATCTAAAATTCAGTGATGGCTTCCTGGTGCGCATGTCCAGTAAACCAGATAATTAACATTGCTAAGGGTTTTTATTGTATTGCATGTGCAATTGCTTGGACCGAGAAGGCCACATCTGTTAAACATACCACCCTCTTACCGAAATGGGGTAGTACAGTGACTTTTTTGTGAGCAGACGGGAGACGTTATCATGAAATTACACCGAGTTGTGCAGCAAAGTATACTGTGTTTGGTACTCAAAAATGCGTTCATACTTAAACTAAACCTCAGCGCATATAATTATAGCCTTTGAACTTCTTATTAGATTTGTTTTCATTAAATCGTAATTATAAGATATAACTCTTTCCTGCTTTATATTTGCGACAGCAATGTATGATATCGTAATTTACTAGGCTGTCATAAAACGATAAACTCGAATATTTCATGTTTACGCCACACCGCAGTTTACAATGCCTATATAAGGGATGTAGAAACGGGCAATAGCGTTTCATGAAATTATACGAATTGGCAATATCGTATCTTAAGATCGCCGCAGACGATATTTCTTACGATATCATGAGACCCGTTTCATGAAGCTTGTCGCATATACGCTCACCGCATACACGTGACTTTTTACGTGGAAAACAACTCATCCTTGTCGGGTTACGAATGACGTAAGTGTGACAAGTATTGGTTGTGGGAAAATATCACGGAAATGTCAGTTATAAACAAATATTGAATTTAAGAGTAAAGTAAATAGCAAGGTACTTTATGATGTTTTGTCGGACTTTGGTTTCTTTATGACCTGTGGAAAAACAATGTAGCCTTTTCAAAAAATAAGATATCACTTTCATTTAAATATTATTATATGTTACGTTTGTTTGTTTGTTTGGTTTCTAATAAACATAATTGTTAAACGGTTATATAATTATGTTCCAATAAGCCGGAATTATTCTTAAGTTATGTTTAAATTTCATACGAATGCATTTGTTTTAAATAAAAATGTCAGGGTGGATGCTATTGGAGGAAAAGATACACAGAAGAATGAACTGACATGAAGGCATGTTTTGTGTATTTAAGTTGGTATCCTCAAATTGGACCAACATATTTTGTATTCTCTTACTCAACCTAATAACTATTGTTACTTTAAAAGATCTCCAAACATTTGACTGTCAATCCTCGGGGTGTTGTTCAAATTAATTAATCACTTTTCTAAATTAACATGCATTGAACTAGACATGCGGGTATGTTGCTTTTTTAATGCCTGAGAGTAAAAGGCCATGATACAAAACATCACTCTCACAACACTTAATGGTCATACGGCGCTGAATTTTAATGTTGATGATAATACATGCGACTACTGTAGAATAAAGTAGCTATGACTTAAATTATGTTTTTATTAATAAATTTAAGCATTTAGTACAAATAATGCATTTTTATTTTCAAAGTACAACAATAATTAGACTGAAAGCCATCAGTAAGGGTATTCGGGGCACCGAGGATGGACCTTCACCACCCTTTTACCACTGAAGGAAATGGTGAGCTGGAATTTATTGTATTCAGTATTATAAAATTAGTATTTCTTATTATCGTTCGCCGTTGTTGGTTTAAACCATCATCTCATGTCTTTAATCCTGTTTATATATTTACATAATTTATATATTTCATTTACTTCTAAATAAGATGTCTATTTGCATCGTTCAATAAGTAAACTATTCAACTGAAATACTTTTTGCAGGTCTCTACAGTGTTGCTCTATGTCACCTATAAAGGTGTTATAGATAAGGGGATACATGTTACTGGTAAGTCTAGTTTTAAGCACAAAGACAAAAAAGATAATAAATCATAATAATGACGTTCTCTTTTTATATTCAATCATAGAACTGTCAGCAATCAACCACTAAATAAGAAGTAAATACACACACAAAAAAATCATTATTTTTTACAGAAAATATTCAACATGTACAAGAAACTGTTCAAGAAAATGTACAAGAAACTGTAGCATGCAACTAGTCTTGCACTGAAGGTAATAGCTCACATTCTCTTAGTAAATGTACATAATATTAAAATAATAATTACACTAACAGTATATACCAAAAATTTAACTGTAAAGTAGGGTGTCTTCAAATCATACATTGTTAAACAATACAAGCAACTTCATGGTTTAATGTTGTTTATGAACCATTAAGATTGTATGGTGTGTTTATCAGACAGTGCGTTCAAAATATCAACTTAACTGACCACTGTTGGTAAAAAAAAATCAGTAAGATAACAGTTTTACTTTTAAGGTCAGTTATATTTTAAAATATACTCGGAGAGTTCTTGACAAACATAAATGCATGTTCAATATATTGTTATTGTTTAGTTTTGTTTTTAGAGATGATCCACAACAAACCACACATGTTGAAGAGAGTGATAAATGTAAGACACAAACTGGTAAGTTCAGCTGAAAAACCTTTGCACAGGAAAGTTTTGCCTCGATCGGAAATCAAACCCAGGTGGTGAGGAGATGAGGAGTTACAACTGTAACGCTCAGCCACAAGCGTCCACTTACAATACGTAGCAGCATGTTATAGATTTTTTTACGTTCAATGTCAATATAAACGTATAATGGTCAATGTTGAATGTGTTGTAACTTTCCTGTTAGACAGTTTAAAAATACCATACAAGACAGTGATGAGTGTAGCAAAAAATAAATAAAACAGCAACAAAAAAGAATAAAACAACTGCTAAAACAACAATATTAAAACCATCCTCATTTACTTAAGTAAATACATATAACATAATGTTAAAAACTGTTCGAAATTAGTGATGTACATTGTTAAGATACTCATAAACAATAAACAACTAAAATTTAAAATAATAATGGCAACATTCTTTTAGAAAAAATGTAAGCATTCTATGAAAACAAATAACTGACAGAAATTTATTTTATCCCATCACATTTTACTATTTTGCAGACAGCCAGGCTTTGATTGATAAAAAGCAAAGAAAAATATCAGTAAAAGAAATATGTACCACAAATGCCTAGCCCCTATACTAATACATTTATTTTAATGTTCAGGCATATCACCTAAAGGTTCATAGTGATAACTGTTTTACAATATTTGATCAGTTACAGTATACCTACACAGGGAACGACTTGTCCTGGAACTACCTGTATAGTTGCTTGAGCAAGGGAGCTATGTGTTTGACATATGAACAACTATGCATAGTATGAAACCACGACCTCGTGTACCTTTACCATTTGTACTACGATATCAGTTAAAATAGTTATTTATCTTCATTTGTAAATAAAACACTTGTCATTTATTCCAGGAAGTTGTCACTGCAGCAAGGAGCTAATTAAATTGTAAAAACGAATCCTTGAAAGTTCAGAAAATAGAAACAGACTTCCAGAAACAATAATTTGTCAAAACAATAAAATTATACAGTTAAAGAAACAAAAATTAGAAATCTTGCAACAAAAAGTAATATTCAAACAATCAGCAATTGTAGAAAATATATTAGTCAACAATAAACAAAAAATATAGCAACATTAATTATTCTTGAATTTGTTGCATTAGATATTGTTATTACTTAATATGTAAAAGAGTCTATATTATTGGTTTTATTTTTAGAAATACACTGAAACAATACGGAACACTTTTTAAAACGTCGTCCAGGTAATAATAGGTGGAGGAATTCCCTAGACATGAGCATAGGTTTAACTACCTGCGCAATCTATGTCAGCTGGAGCTGGAAGATCTACCCAAAAAGGTTCTTACACCGACAGGGACTCAAACCCACATTATGAGGAGCTGAGGAGTGTCAAGGCGGTAACTGTAACTGTTGGGCAATGAACGCCCATAGAATCATAATACGATTTGATGACATTTTTATAGTATAATTGAAAGAGTTCCTGTTAAAGTAAATTAAACAATATAACACATTAATTATTGACTGTAATTTGTTCAGTCCTTGTCCATGTGCCTCTGGCATGTGTAATGACTGGGTAGTTGTGTCTTCATCCTCATTAAGAATGGGCTCTGGATTGGGAAGTCCATGGTCAACACATAGGTTATGCAATCGTGCACATCGAATTAATAGCTGTGAGCATTTGTCGGGTTTGTACTACAGACAGACAGCTGATTTGTGTAAGCATCTGTTAATATGTATAAATGATTATTAAAACAAAACACAGCATACAAGACATTTTTCTCACAGTACTTACCTACAGAGGATATAAAGATTGAGAACAAGGTTAGGGACAAGCCGGCATTTTGGCCGATACTGTGCAGCGACATTTCTATCATTATAGCACAGGGTCACTTATGAGGTACCCAGATACTGAATACGGCCGGTTCATTATACTGACACCAACGAGTCAGTCGTAATGCTGTCCCCTTAGCCGCGAGCGTTAGGAGAAAGCCACTTCTACCAACCTTAAAGTATTTAGTTTAACCCGGCAGGGGTTTGAACCCACGACCTCCCGATCCGCAAGCCGACGCTCTACCACCTGACTTATTGCTGCCGGTTTGAGAAGAAGAATTATGTAGTATGCAAATAATGTCGTTTATAACAAAAGTTCATAAACAATGTTTATATATGTCGAAAAGTATTGTTCATACTTGGTATTTTTACTAAATTAAGAAAGAGTGATTTCATTTTTCTTTCATTTTAAATTCATGTTTGAATAATAAAGTAATTTATTTTTTATAAATCTAGCCTGCAGTTTCTTGCCTATGGCATATCGTTTTCCTTAGTTTGTATATTGTCTCTGTAGGTTTTATGTTTAAAAGACACATTATTTAGAAATACTACCTTTTGTTACATTTTATACTAACAATTTGTTGTTGTTTTTTGTGGGTAATATAACCTAAATCTGGCCATAAGTGCCCCAAATGCTCTTTTAACACAGACCTTTTCTGTGCGACATATTGTATGTGACATCTGCTGGTCGTTGAGATGCCAACACTGGTGTTATCAGGTATTCCTTCACAGGTCCCCCCTGTCACCAAGCAGATGGCCAACTGAAGCTTGTTCAAGATAGTCCTGTTGAATCCAAGCCAAATGTATTTCTGTTGAAATCAAACCAAATCTATTTGCATACTTTCTTCATTTGTTTAAGGCAGTATGATTATGATTGATTAAACATTGCTCAATGTATCTGTTGACTATTTATATGAATTGTCTGTGTAAAACAACTTTGTACTGCAATTTAACTATTAGAAAATTGTATTGTGTTAATAATTATGCTTCTGCATTATTTTCCTTTTCACAATAAAATATTTATATACAATGTAAAATAAAACTTACTTTTAAATCACACTTGTCAAATATTGAAGCATCATAATTTGCCCCAGACGATCTTGCTTTAACATCCAAAAAGTCTGCAAAAGAAACAATTGAACCCATTCATTATTTACATTTACATTAAATTTAGAATGAAAGTGTGAGATATATAAGTAACATTGTAGTTATTGAGATATGACGATAATTATTTAATTTAACAATAGTTCATTGTAATGGTAAACTTAGGAGATGTAAACACTGATCAATAGTCATCATATGCCATATAAATGGTGAATAGTGTTTTATTCAACAATTTAATTATTAAAAAAAGTTATTGCTCATCAAGACATTCTTCATCTTCTTGTCCCACTTATTGTAACATGACAAATCCCTAAAAACCTGCTAGATCTAATTGATGTCCTACATCAGTGTGAAAAGTGAAGTTTGGGACGATACTCTAAATTACAAAATATGTATTTCCTTTCTTAATCATGAAGTGCAGTTATAGAACTCGTTATTGAACTAAGTATACCACTTGACAACTTAATTCTGGACCCATCCGCAAACAACAGTGACCTGTTTTACACATTGAAAAATGTCGAACAAACATGTTTTCAGTTTCATTGATTGACTAGACTTTAAAGACAATTACAAAGTAAAAATAAATTTAAATGATTTTACAGTACTCACACGTTACTAAAAATACTACCTGATATTGCCAAGCCTACTGTTGATTGCGCATATGACTAAGGACAATCCTACATACACTTGATCTGCATACACCAGGTATATCTCCCACGTCTGATTAGAAGTCCCCTTCAGGTAACACTCACAAAGTGATCAAAAGCTGAAAAACTATTAACCACTAACAGAAACAATTGTACACAACAAGTATGTGAGTTATTACGAAAATTGATCTGGAAACTAATCGGCGGAACGACAGATTCCAATGTAAATAAACAAGACATTTGCGTGCCACACTTTTATATACAAATGCATTTTTATTGTTTTGTGAGATTTGTATATCGACTTTTGGCCATTAATAATGACTCACCGAGTGTCAGACAGTGTCTAATTATTGACTTGATGTGCTTTTGTAAACATATTTCTTAAAGGATATAGGTAATAGGCTTAACATCTATAATTTACGTCCATACGAAATAATATATAGCATCAAACTTGTGTGCATGCATGTTTTACTAATTTAATTACCTGAAATAATTTGTCTTCTGAATAATCACACAGTGAATCAACCAACTGTCCGTGTAGATTTAAATCATTGACATTTGTTGGGACAACAATGACCCAAAACTTGTGAAACGCCAAAGGAAAATTCACAGAGTTCCACAAGCTTGAAATCATGTTTGTCTCATCAATATGTATATCCAATGCAATAATGTAAAACGTGGGTACACGTTTTAGATTGTATCTAGATTGGTCTAATTATTAACTTGAGTAGTAGGTGGTATGTTCCTACCCCTTTTGCTTAGTACGATGTCATTTTAAATTAATGAGAACAGATAAACAATCAAATCTCATCTAGTCGTTACCGACTAACAATATCTGCAGTTCGCATCGATTCTAAAGACAATCTGTCTTGGAACATTCTAGGTATCGGCGTCTTCCGAAGTTTCAGTTGCCAGACGTGGCTAGCGGCCATTTGATCGCAATTATATACGACACACCAGTGTGTTGCGTACATTTGTGACTGATATTTGTAATATCGTAAAATACGCTAGCTTCATGAAAAGAGAAAATCGTATCTTTAGCGTTTACGCTAGATCGCAATTTACGAACTCACATACGACTGTTTATGAAACGCATCCCAGGAGCTTAAAATAAGAGTGTGTCCTCCGGGTTGTCCGATTTCAACCAGAGAAGTTAAACATGATAATACACTAATAAGGTGTAACTATTGTCTTTTCATATGTTAGAACTTGATCTCCTTTTTATGTTTCTATAATTCACATTTTTTTATATTTACGTGTTTTTATATATACTTTTACTGGCACATTATTAAAGTTTAAATTCCAACATGTTAATTGCAATTAACAAAACTTTGTTTCAATATTATCTTGAAATGAGTGTTTACTTTATGCTTCTTGAAAGAGTTATTTTTCTAACGTCATGTGCATATGTTTTATATGGATGCATGTTGTATGTATCGTTAATTGGAGAATAGTTGGACAATATTGAAACGTAATATGGTACGCTGCATTATGAAGTTACAGTATGTATTTTTCGAAAAAAATGCAAACTGCGGATAAATCCTCGGCATTTATAATTCTTTACATTAGCCTATTTTATTTGGATGCTTTGTTTTTTTCTTGAATTCGATGGTCGTTTTCGTATTTTTATTTTTTTCATTTTAATTTTCACGTCACTGCATTTTTATCGTATGGCGCCATCCGATTGCTTATTTTGTATTCATTACTGTCAAAGCTTGGGTTGTTGCATTTCTCTCTCTATCTTTCTCTCTCTTTCTCTCTCTCTCTCTCTCTCTCTCTCTCTTAAAAAGTATAGGTTGCCGAGGCAGTTGTCTCCTGTACATATGTTGAAAGTTCATTATAATAAAACAATATTTTGTATATGGTATTCGTTCATCAGTTTTTCATTCTCTATGTAGGTACTTGCTGCGTTGTCTCATTTTGATGGAATAGCGTTATAAACACTGTTAAACAACATCAAGGTAGCGCAAAGTAAGAGAGCTCCATAAACCAGGTTTAATCACCCCAGTCGGTCTTTTTTCGTTGCGTGTGTGCGTGATCGAATGCGTGCGTGCATACTTCCGTGCGTGTATGTGTGCGTGCATGTGTGTGTGTGTGCGTGCATGCGTGCGTGCGTGCGTGCGTGCGTGTGTTAGCGTGCTTGAGTGTGTGTGTGTGTGAGTGTATGTGTGTGTGGGAGTGTGTGTTTGCGTTTGTGTGTGTGTGTCTGTGTGTGTGTGTGTGTGTGTGTGTGTGTGTGTGTGTGTGTGTGTGTGTGTGTGTGTGTGTGTGTGTGTGTGTCTATAATGTCTTGTCTCTGTGTTTTTTCACCTTTCCCTTTTGTCTGTATGTCTATGACTAGGGTTTGTTCAAATTAAAATATCTGTTCTCATAGGACATCTTTATAGTTTGAATAGAAAGAAAAAAATAAATGTAAACGATCATTATTTTGGCAAGGACTAATTTCGTAGTAGCATTATAACAGATAAACGTTGCCTAAATACCAACTCAAGAACTGCAATAAATATACCTTGAAAATCAAAAGCTCAATTCAGTATATTGATAGCTACACAAACATTTGAACTGAACAACGACTCAATATGTCCTATCTTTTATTTAAAAATTGTCTGCCACGAAAAAAGTGGAAATAGAATGTAAGAAAAAATGGAATTACAATTCAGTTATGAAAAATGAAACAAAAGCAAGGTAAAGGCTACATAATTGTAAGTTTTGATGAAGACAAAGAAAATGTGCATAAAATGTATGTGTCTACACTAGTTCAAGTATGCCGCGCGCAATGCAATTCAATAAAGTACATTAACACCCCTCCACAAGGCACCTCTGTGTAGCAACAACCTCTATACAGCAACTATTTTATTTCCCCTTATAGGTGTTAAGTGTATTTACCCTCTGATCAGCACCAACTCTAAGTAAAAGTAAACGGTCATTTAAATAGGTGCCTAACGACTGTGATAACCTCTGCTGAGCTTCATCTGGAGGCTACTTAAGAAGTTTCACACTTTTATTCATGGAAAATAAATAATGGCTGAATGATTTAAGTATTTGTGTTAATCTAGTGTCGATTTGAAAGGTAAAACGTTAGCTGTGAAAAACACATGATAACATAATTTCAAAGTAGTGTTAATAGAAACAAATTTCAGGTTATCGGTAAGGATTAATGACGATATTTATTTTTTCCAACAAAACGTTTTGATGGTTTGTAAGAAGTAAAACATGCAGATTACTACTCTGTATCTGCAGCTTACAGTTCAAATTTATGTTGACTAAATATTGAGGCATTTATCTATATTTATATCTTTAAGGCACAGTTTGCATGTACTTAGTTTATATAATTCAGTTCTGTTTTATTTAAGATTTATGATTCTACTAATAAAGATATTTAAAATTACACTTTGTATCCTTTGTATGTTTGTATGCTTTTCTCTTCCTCCTTCTTCAACAAAAAGACAACTACATTATAACCATGTGAAATAGTAACTGTTGATATTAACAAAATACCCATTAAATAACGTTGAAAAATAATGTTTCCTATAGGGTATTTTAAGTTAGATTTACTAATGACCTCTCAGCAGCAACAGTTGTATGTGCCTCCGCAAAATATTGCTGAATATTATGTTCTATCTCATTAGCACTTCTTATTTTTCTCTTGGACAGATGCATAGGCTTTGTTGATCCAGTAAATGTTGTCTAGCATGGTGGAATGCTTAGGAAGAAAACTACCATATAAGGTTGAGTTATCCACTTTTGCCAGAATGTGTTGAGACTGGAGCTGGATGAAATGAAGTTTCATTGTCTGAATAATCCCATGGTCAATGAGATGAGTAACAGGTGCTGTGTCTGATGGTTGAAAAGCAATTTCACATTCTCCATATGCAAATTTGCGTGAAGAAATTAATCTTACTCTTTTAGTGCCGCATTTGTTTGTCTACACTCTTTACTCATTCTTCAAACAGGGCACTAGTCATTCAGCTTTTTTTTGGATATGTACATCACTGAAAGAGTCTTCACATTTACTCTGCTGAAGCTGTCCTATCATTAGAGGTTTTAGCTTTTCATCAGTCATATATGCGCATAAAGCAACGGTAAAACGGTCCTTCGCCTGTTTATCCCCTGCTAGGTCAGTCCGAGATGCACACATTTTCTTGTTTAACGAGAACAACTGTCTCATCCATGTTAAGCACATACCGTGGTTCATAACCTTTACACTTACTTGGCAAACGTTTCTTCAAATCCTTAACAACTACCTTATTCTCATTCCCTCTTTCACCACTTACAGTTCGTACATTTCTGATACAAAACATATGATGCTTTGAAATCTCTTATGTCAAGTTCTGATGTACTGCATTGCTTGCAACTGACCCTTTTACAGTCAAGAACTTGCATTGCTTTTAAATTACACAGTGACCGGACAGGTCGCTGAAACTATATGAAAACAGTCACTTAAAGCTAAAATTAGAAAGTCACTGATGGATTTCTTGTCTCTTCATTTCTTCATTCGTGCCCTATTTAGGTGATACAGCTTACGCAGTTTCCTTGCCAATACATGAGATTGTACAGTAGGTATAACATTGGGATTTTTATAATGAATAATACCGACTGCGGATAAATCCTCGGCTTTTTATATGTTAGTTTAAAACTTATAACCCATTAGCTTCTAACAATACTACATTATTTTGTTGGTTAGTGTTGTTTTCCAAAATTCGATGATTTCTTTCGTACTTTTTACATTTCACTTTTGACACTTTTGTCATATATGCCATGGCTATGACGTCATTAAATTGTTAAACTACTCATTTAGTTTTAAGTTGCCGGGGTTGTTATCTACTGTACATACTGTACATATGTTGATAGTGAGGGATTAGCCGGAATTTTTGCCGATAGTGCGCAGCGTCATTTCTATCATTATAGCACAGGGGCAATTATGAGGTTCCCAGGGACTGAACCCGGCCGGTCCATTATACTGACACCGACGAGCCATGCGTAAAGCTGTCCCTTTAGCCCGAGCGTTAGGAGGGAGCCACTACTACCAACTTTAAAGTCTTTGGTTTGACCCGGCCGGGATAAGAACCCGCGATCTCCCGATCTTCAAGCCGACGCTCTACCACCTGAGCTATAACAGCCGGTATATGTTGATAGTTTATTTTATTACTTGCCATTTTGTCTGTATATAATTTCACTGCAGGTGCTTACTCTTAGTTGTCTTCCTTTGACGTGATATGTTTATTTACACTGTTTGTCGGTCCTTTTGCCGACTGACCGTTCCAAGGCAATAATTGATGGGGTTTTGTTGTGTTATATCTCGTCTCTGTGTTTGCGTCGCATTTACATTTGCCCTGTTTGCCTTTGTCTAGAGGTTAATTAGATTCAAATATCTGTGGAAAGTTTGATAGGACCTTTGCTTGTTTACCTATTCTAGACTTCTCTTAAATAAGAGGACCGGATATTCAATACAGCGGCGTAGATTGCAGTCTGTTATCCACGTAATCATGTCTAATACGTTGTTGCCACTAAGAGATCTGCGCTTGCATTTCGCATGGCTGTTTGTACTTCCTTCATACTATACCATGTCTTCTGCCTTCCGCAAACTATGAAGCATAAAACATGAGAATATAAAATTAGTCTAAGACTCAGTAAAATAGCAAAATACTCGAATTTAATACAGTTTGAAATGTAATAAGCTAGATGTACAGCATATGAAAGAAATGTGTTTGAACACATCAGCTTAAATGTTCAATCATCGCGTACACTGTTTACCTCATGATTTAATAAAGACCAAATTGATTGCTCTTATTGAGAAAACATTTGCTCGACAGCTCGACATGAAAGTAATGCATTTTTACCAAGACTTTCTTAGAAAAGTTTAATATGTGGACTTACACGGATGTTTGTAAAGCTTTTTTATTAGACAATATTTACATAAAATGTGGTGACACTTTATTTAGACAAGTTATTTGTATCCCTATGGGAACCAACTTTGCACCACTAATTGCAGATTTGTTATTATACTGCTTTGACCGTGATTTCATGTTAACTTTATCCCCTTCAAACTAATGCCACATTATAGATACGTTCAATTTAACGTCACGCTATCATGACGATATTCTAACTATAGATAATCCTTTCCTTACTCAAATGATCCATCTGATTTACCCTGGAGAACTTACCCTTAAAAAAGCAAATAACCGACATTTAAATGCAGCATAAAATCTATGACAAGAGAGATGAATTCAACTTTAGTATTGTGAATTATTTATACCTTGATGGTGATTCACCACGTGCTACCTCCTATGGAATTTATATATCACAACTTACAAGGTTTTCACGAGTTTGTACTAAGGTAGAAGATTTCACTGCTAGAAACCGGATTATTTCTTCTAAACTGTTACAGCGAGGCTTTCGTTTACATAAATTAAGAAAGGCGTTTTAAAATTCTTTCACCGCAATGGTTTTATTGCTTCTAAGTTCAATAGCAGTATGAAAATACTCATGCAGAAAGGCATAAGGCATCCTGCATTTTATGGAAATGTTTTATACAAGTTAAAGAAAATCAAGGGTCTCAATAACTTTTCTAACCACTTTACTAAACTTATCAGAAAATGTATTGCAGACGGTTACAAAACGGGAATCCTTCGATGTACTGCATTGCTTGCAATTGACCCTTTTACAGTCAAGACCTTGCATTGCTTTAAAATTACACGATGACCGGACAGGTCGTTGAGACTATATGAAAACAGTGACTTAAAGCCATAATTGGACAGTCACTGTTGGATTTCTTGTTTCGTCATCTCTCCAGTGGTGCCCTATATAGGTGGGAAAACTTGAGCAGTCTCCATACCCTTTACGTGAGATTGCACAGTAGGTATAACATCGGGATTTTTTGTACCTTTATCATATATAATATGTCAACTGCGGATAAATCCTCGGCTTTTATGACATGTTTTTAAACGTATTAGGCCGCTATTCCACGTTTCAGTATCCGAAACAGGATGCGTATCAGTATACGTATGCGGAAGAGTTCAATGCGGACACCCTATTCTTGGTGTCCGTATACGTATAGCGTATCTTTCTTTTGTGAACGTATGTTGAAGAGAACACATGCCAAATGAGGAAGAATATCAACATTTTTTATTAATTGGGGATGCCAGAAACGTTCGCTCCAAAAAAAAGACACAGGTGGTGGGAACGGGCCATTATAACACGCCGCAAAATGTATGTGACCTACCACCATCTTGTTAAAGAATTCAAATATTCCCAGTTACATCTGCATCCCTGTATGTGGTACTTCTTTGGTCATAGAGTACCGGGTACTCCCTGACAACTTCAACTATTTTTTCTGTAGTTTTCGTGGATGTTAGCTTGCCCTTCATATTGCTAAATATCGTCCGTATGTCATCCGCAAGCGGATAAAATGGCTCACTGAGCGATCCTATACGCACCCTGTTTACGGACGAAATTTATCCGGACACTGATACGGACGACAAGAATTGCCCCCAACCTTATTTAACATGCTCCATTTTGTATCCGGATACGCAATGCGGATATTGATACTGATCCGGAGACGTGGAATTAGGGGCCTTAACTTCGAACAATACTACGTTTTATTTTGTTGATTCGTGTTGTATCTAAAATTCTATTATTTCTTCCGAAAATTTCACATTTCACTTTTCACACGTTTGGCATATGACGTCATGGCATTTATGACGTCATTATATTGTTATTATAACATATCAGTGCTTGTTTTGCTTTATTTTATTTGAAACTACTCTCTCATTTGGAATTTCTTGGTTACCGAGGCTTTTATCTACTGTACATACTGTACATATGTTGTTACTTAATTTTATTACTAGTTAGTATGTATGTACATAAGTTCATTATATCTGTTTTAACTCCCGATGCATGTGTTTACTGTTAGTTGTTTCACTTTGACGGGATATTTTTATTTACACTGTTTGATAGAAAAACCTTCAGGAAGTGTGAGGTTGGAGCGCTCCACATACCAGGTTTAAGCACCCCAGTTGGCCCTTTTGCCGACTGACCGTTCCAAGGCGGTAACTGATGTTTTTTTTCTTTTTGTGTGTTATGTCTCGTCTCTGTGTTTTTGTCACATTTACATTTACCTTGTTTGCCGTGGTCTAGAGGTAGATAAAATTGAAATATCTTTTTGATAGGACCTTTTCTTATTTACCCATTGAAATATTAAAAGAGTACAGTTTCAACATTTTAAAAAGATTAAAATATATTGAAAACAGAAAATAGATTGTTACCGATTTGTTATCTGACTATTGATGAAGAAATAAATGATGCATAATCAGCATTCCTGTATCTGAAATCGGTAGTAACAGACTGTGCTGATCATTCTTGTTCTAACAACTTAACGGAAGTAACTTTCTGCTCTAACGTAATATAATCCTTCTTTACAGCCGACCTTTTGTAGACAATTCGACGGATACCGATGTATGCAAAGACTGATTAGCTTTTAAAGTTAAAGAAAACTCGAATTTAAAATCAGATAGCTTGAACGTTGACAATTTGCATCTAGCAGTTACAATAAATTCCTGTTTTTTAGCAACAAAACAATACATCAATATTTTTAATCTTTAAGGGTAAATATGGGTGGAAGGGAAACCATACATACCGTTAACATCAATAGCTGACAGTTTTTTTTAATCTGTTGCCGCAATTCCCTAGATCTAAACTAACAGGTTTATCACAAACAGCTGACTCCCCTTGAAACTATAACTTGGCTGGCGTATAAGACAGACTGTTCTAAATATTATATAAAAATGTTGTTTCTGTGCAGAGGTTGAACTTGCCTCAGGAAATTTATTATTATTAAAATCACACGGCCGTTTATCGCTACTCGGAGAAGGTGCTGCTTTAGAGTCCAAAATACGCTAAAAACCTTTCGGGAAATACAGCCGTTACTGCTAAGAAGAAACCGCTGTTTGCAGGAGACGGTTTGGGAGGCTTTACTGTACTCTACTGCCTTATGTATAACAGATACACGGTAGACCATTCTACATTACTGTTTTCCTCATAATAGATACAAATAACAAAAATATTTTTACTGTCTTATTGTAAAAAGATACACAGTAGCAAAACTACTTACTTTACTGTATTTTTATGAAAGATGCCTTACTTACAAATATTTAAAATCGATGCATGCTTTGAGAACCAAAAATACTATAGTCCCTTTAAAACCATGTTACACAGGATGTTAACAACACATTTATAGCCAATAGATATACAAATGTTTGCTCGAAGGCAAATTTAGGAGCCGCTTGTTTGGAGAAGAGAGAGGCGTAGAAGTTAATGCATACAAGGTAAGTGCTGTTGGCGTACCCGAACTCTACTGGCTTAACAACAAATATGTCCATTTCGACAGTATTCAAGATGGTTGATGGGTTTATACTCTGCGAATCTAAAACTGATCTTGGGACTTCAATTCTTGGACATTCAAAAAGAAATTTTGCATTACTAAAATCAATTACGTCGCTGCATCTGTTAAATCCATAATGTGATATCAATTTATGTGCTGTCGATTTTTCAAATTTGAACAATTTAACATGTGTAGCAATGTCCCATGTATCAGCACCCATTATAATGGAGCCTTTCAACTGTTCGACAGACGAGGATTTCAACCTTGCAACCAATTCAAATCTGTCACAATCATCGGTAGTGTAAATCGTCCAGTTAACATTGAGCCTGTTGTTTGAATCGCTGTTAGTGTCCTCATAGATAGCTATAGAACAAACTCCGCAGCGCAATGACCCGAGATTGAAAACACGCATTAATGCATCATTGAATGCCGTGGCACCGGGTTTATTTACTCGGGGTTGACCTTTCATGATATCAACAAGCTGCTGGCTGACTGTAACGACGATGTGAACATTGAAGGTATATCCAATGGTAGATATGTCAAGACGTTGGCACTCGTGATCTTTTGCTACAAATCCCCGAGGACAGTATAACTTTCTGCAGTCAACAGTGGCCTGCAATGAAACAAAAAGTGAAATGGCAGTAAATGTACATAGAATATTTTATTATTTACCATTAAGTCTTATAACACATTACTTCAATTATAATGAATGAACTGCTTTTTACATTATACAAATAGACACACCTATATTGACAAAAGGCAATACTCTTACTTGTAAATATACTGGGATTTTAATTTCTACAGACAGCAGTGTAATAACCTTGTACATACTGAAAATGGGTCAAGAATTTCATCTGTGCTGCACTGACCATCTAATCGTTTGCCGGACACTTCTAATACTTTATAGTTCAGTATGGACCTAAACGAACTTTGAGAAAAGAGTTGCTTATGGAATAAATCCTCATCATCCTCGTGACACGTTTCAGTGGTGTCCTCCATCTGGGTATTGCACGTGAAACAGTAAGCATTTTTATAAATGTTTGTATGAATTGACTTTATGTGACTATTGATGTAAATTTGTTGGAAACTTTCACAGAGTTTAGCATGCCCTTCATTGTACACTTTCCAATCTCTAGTACGATTACACTTGTCAACGGCACCAATACTAGGGAGACACAGCGATTGAATTCCCGTCAGCGACGAGGGAGGAAATGATTGAACTCCGCAGTTTGACAAGATGTAATTGTTTAGAGTTTCAATGGAAGTCAATTCCATTTCTACCAACACTTTGCACCAAAACGCAAACGACCATCGAACTACATCGGTGAAGCCATTACACGCAGCACATTTCCGGTTCTTGAATATGAATTCTTCTTTAACGTCCGAGACGGTGATGTAGTCCTCCAAAACAGAATTGTCAAAGCACGATTTGTTGGTTCCTTTCATAAAGCAAGAATCAATCACGCGATAACTGACAAATCCAAGATCGTTGTTGACGGGAATCCTTCGATGCTGGTTATAAAGCTCGTACTGAGTTTGACATGGAACAGTCAAGTCACGCGAGTGCGTGTTACGACTGAGTTTCTCTTCTAGCATGTCAGGACAACAGGTTCCTATGGTCCAGCAGTATGGGTGGCAGGAGCACTCCATGCAGCACGACCGATTGGAAGCAGACAGCTTAGCCTTAGGACCTACTGTACAGAACGTGCTGTACGGGCACATGTCCGCCAGACCTTCCATGTACGGTGGTTGGGGGGTTATTGTAAGAGAGTCAGTTAGTGAAGGTAGATCTTTCGTTAGTTTAGTCGTTAATGGATCTGATATTGTTGTAGCAACTTCACTGCATGAAGCCTTCCAGTTAAGTAACAAGTCGCCTGTTATTACAGATAGGCAAATCAAAACGCATACACTGGTGACTGGCCCAAATCTTGGTTTCTGCTGTCTTTCCATCCCTATATTCAAGTAAAAAATATGTAAATTATAAATGCATATATCAACTCAACGGAGCATTTTAGCTTGCACGATGATGTCGGATATTTATCAAAAAAAATATTTCCCTAACAATCGGAGTGAAGGCCATATAGGGGTTTGTTTTCGTCGTGGAACGTGGATAGCCACTGGCAATGTTTGGGTAGTGGGGTGATAGTGATATCTTGTAAAAAGGTTTCGAGGGGAATATTCGCAGTCTGCCAACATTATTTTGTAGTTACCATGGCATGACAAATGACCAATCTGATTAAAATCATATTTTGAAAACTGCTCCGCTGTCAGAATCTGACGACGAGTCAATAACACCGTCACAACTAATCAGATTGTCGCCTACACAATCGCAAATGTAAATGATGATCCGAAGCGTTCCGAACGTATCATTTCAATGGCTGCGACCATTTACAAATAAATGTAAACAATGGACCCTCCGCGCAAGACTGTGTTACTGTAGACAGGTGCGTTGTATGCGGTATCCCATTACTTCACCATCAGTAACATCTTAAGGTCGAAAGCAAACTAACGAGCGAAATTTGTCAAACACTTTTCTACTGCAACATCGATAGCAGCCATTTTGCGACACTTACCGAAAGTGTTATGCATTACGCTCTCAGATTGGCTGTTATAAAAGTAGTAATCGGTAAAAACCATTCTTGTTTATAGATGGTACTTGCGGGCCGTCTTCAGATCTAACATTGTGTAAGATCTGAATCTAGTGAGATTGTACAAATGACCATCCAACCCTTTATAAGTACTGAGCAATAAAACCTCTCAAAGAGAGTTGTGTTAATAAAAATAGAATCAAGGCTGATTTCCTTAATTTGGACATTGGATATGTTACATATAACGACACATAAACGATCATCACATAATACTTGCACATATATTCCTTTTTAGAATTAAGAAAATATGACAAAGCCCTACGAGCGTTCTTTTGTTTTTATAATACGGTTGACTGTACCGTAGCTCACTACCAGGGTGGTAGTTTTCGTGTAGACTTTAGCGCTGGTCTTCATCAAGTGCGCATCTGCCAAGTTCAACGTCACTTTCCCTACGACACGAGAACGGATGTCTGCTCCTCTCGTCACCACAAATGGTTTATCTTCACTCGTTTAGTCTGCTGTCCACCTGTCTACAAGCGATCTGGCATTTATAGACTTTCAAGAGCAGCTTTCATCATTTCGGTGGTTTGTATCTTACCCACATTCGCACAAAATTGTAATTTAAAGGACCCAGTTTTAAACTTATCATCTTGCGTCATTTGTACTCAGCATCAACAGATGTCAGTTTTTAAACATTAAATAAATTCAAAACTAAATGGCGCACTTTAAAAAATGACGTCTTCATAAACAATGTCGCAACATTGTAATTATGCCGTATCCCACTCATTTTTATGTTTGGCTTTTTATATCGGTGGAATGTATACATGTGCAAATGAATGTTGAAATATTTGTCTTCAAGATGTCAACATATCAAGCAGATTGACTGCGGAAAGAAGGCTTTTGTCCAAGACCATTGGAGATACCCGTGTATATCGATTTTATTAATATTATTTAATTCGACCTTTTTGGTAATTCGTTTGCTTTTATTTCATTCCTTTAAACGGTTTTAATATTGTAATCGACATAATGTTGTTAGGTTTTATATGTGTGTGTGTGTGTGTGTGTGTGTCTGTCTGTGTGTGTGTGTGTGTGTGTGTGTGTGTGTGTTTGTGTGTGTGTGTGTTTATTTAAGCACATTTTCATGCATGAAGTCATCATAGAGCGCCGATTTCGCAGTTCGTTTTTTTATCATACACTGGTAAGCATCAAGACACGTTTAGTGGATGGAGCCAAATCAGTCCACGCCGATATGTGGGTTTCGCGTCTTATCGCATGCGAAGATGAGCCAGAAAACTAAAAATAATTATTATCGACCTTACTTAACAATTAAGGAAGCCATTTAAAATTAAGAGGCCTCCGATAGTCCGACAGACCTTGGCCAAATGAAATTGAACACTGAAAATAATAAATGATAAAGTTACTCAGTGATAAGGAGATCTGGTATTTTCATATTTTCGGTCTTCTAATTAGCCGAGAAACTGGGGTCTGAGATTAAACTCCAAGGTTGAAATTGGTAACAACTGTGATCAGGCCTGAGCCCATTTTGTTGTGGTGACGGATAGATTCTCAAATGAGTTCACAGAGAAAGTTGACAGAGTTGATATAGATTGACTGGTATTGTACGAAGAAAGGACTGAGAGTATATAATTATAGCTTAACACGCTAGCTAGAAATGCAGCTGCCAAGACAGAGGTCATCAGATCATGAAAATTAAATATCATTTTAATAGACATTAACAGATATTTGTTTACTGACTGCATTTACTATGTTTGCCTTCGTCTAGAGATATTTCAGATTTACATGTGTTTGGTAATACCTATAGGACATTTTCATATTTTTATACGGCTGCTGATTTGGTCACTTTTTAGGTATTCTAATAAAGAAGAGTGACTGATACTTGAGCTTGGAACAGTTAAATGATTCAATTTTTAGATATATCTCACTTATATTTATATTGTATAGCAGCTCGATACTACTCTACAGTATATATACATACTACTATTCCAGGTAACAAAGCTGACCTACCGGCTGAAAAATACTGAAACAGTGTTGGCGAGACGGTAAACCCAATAAATATAAAAAAATATGGACATTAAAATATGCAATATTATTAAATTGTGTTGCTTGGTTGATACTCTTATAAGGATGCACATCATATAAACAAGAATAGACTGTGACATAAAGCGTTCTGGTCAGAGTAAAGTCATGGCGAATCAAACGAGCTTTTCCCTAATATTTTTAGGTTTTATTTTTCGGTACAAAAGAGCCAATTAGTGCACAGTTTATGGGTGACGTATTTCAAAGACGTATAATATTGCATGTGGTATAATAGTGTATGTGTTGTTTGATCGGATAGATATAGCTGAAAACGACGCCGTGGCTTTGAACTCTCCCAACATAAAAACAACGTATTATTTTGAAGAACGTTTACTGGTAAAATCTGGTAATATTGTTTATATTACATTATATTTTAAACAAATTATGCTCGCTATTAAAATAGTTAAAAATGCAAAATTGACCATCTGTAAGTTACCTGTAATTAACAATGCAATTACCAATTAAATATAAACAAACAAGTAAAAATGTATCTTGATATAAAGTACCCCTACTTTTCCATCTATTTATACATAGATTTGCCCACCTACCTGAAATAAACTGCACACGGACGCAAGTCAACTTTCGATGCAGTTATGCTCCTTCACGATTCACATGTACGTATTGTTTTCGATAATCCTAAATCATACCATACTATCGCGCACTTGGTTGGTGAAGATGAGGCTGGAATGCTACCTGACATTTATAACACCACAAACTTAGTGGATAGTGTTACTTGTGACGCGCATCCCCTTATTGTAATTAATTAAATGATCTAGATAAATGAGATACTAATGAAACCAAATAATCTCAAATGTCTCTCCTCACTCAGATACTGTTCCTTTGGCATACGTAACGGAAGCGCTTTTTTCTAATTGACAGTACTAACTATTCCTGAGAATATGTTCTGGTTATTCAGGTTTATATTTATATGTAAATAGGTAAATAAGAAAAAGTCCTATCAAAACATCATTTACCGCCTGGGAACGGTCAGTTGGCAAAAGGACCGTTTGGGGTGCTTAAATCTGGTTTGTGGAGCGCTCAAACCTCGCACTTTCTGAAGGTTTTTCTATAAACAAAGATTGTAAATACAAAATATCCCGTTAAAGTGACACAGCAAACAGTAAGCATCTACATCAGGAGTTAAAACAGATACAATGAACTTATATACATACATAATATCCAGCAATTTAATTAAACTATCAACATATGTACAGTGTGAACAGTAGATAAAAGCCTCGGCAACCTTAAAATTTCAAATGAGGGAGTAGTTGGAAATAAAACAACCAAAGCGCTGACATATAGTAAGAACAAATAAAACAGCCCAAGCGCTGACATATAATAAGAATAAATGAAACAGCCCAAGCGCTGATATATAATAAGAACAATTTAATGATGTCATACAATGCCATGACGTCATATGCCAAAGGTGTCAAAAGTGAAATGTAAAAAATACGAAAGAAATAATCATACGATAGAAATATTCGAATTTAAGAAAACCAGCTACACCAACAAAATAAAATGTATAATTGTTAAGAGTTCATTAGTTTTAAAATAAATATCATAAAAAGCCGATGATTTATCCGCAGTTGGCTTATTATATAATAAATAGGTAAATTAGAGAAGGTCCTATCAAAACTCTAACAGATATTTAAATTTTATCTACACGTAGATAAAGGTAAACAAGGTAAATGCAAATGTGAAAAACAAATAAACACAGAGACGAGACATAACATACATAAAGAAAAACCATCAGTTACCGCCTTGGAACGGTCAGTCGACAAAAGGGCCAACTGGGGTGCTTAAACCTGGTTTGTGGAGCGCTCCAACCTCGCACTTCCTGAAGGTTTTCTAGCTAACAAACAGTGTAAATAACAACATCCCGTCAAAGTGAAACAACTAACAATAAGCACCTGCATCGGGAGTTAAAACAAATACAATTAACTTATATACATACATTACAAGTAGCAACAAAGTAAACTATAAAAATATGTATAGTATGTACAGTAGATAAAATCCTCGGCAACGTAAAAACCAAAAACACATATTCCGATGTTATACCTACTGTGCAATCTCACGTAAAGGGCATGGAGACTGCTCAAAGTTGTCCAACCTATACAGGGCACGACTGGAGAGATGAAGAGACAAGAAATCTAACCGTGACTGTCCAATTAAGGCTTTAAGTCACTGTTTTCATATAGTCTCAACGACCAGTCCGGTCATCATGTAATTTAAAAGCAATTCAAATTCTTGACTGTAAAAGGTTCAATTGCAAGCAATGCAGTACAACGAAGGATTCATGGATTGTAGCCGTCAGCAATAAATATTCTGATAAGTTTTGTAAAGAGGCCAGAAGTTATTGAGACCCTTGATTTTGTTTAACTTGTACAGAACATTTCCATAAAATGCCGGATGGCATATGCCTTTCTGCATAAGTGTTTTCATACTGCTATTATGCTTAGAAGCAATAAAATCATAAACGAATCGAATTTTGAAAACGCCTTTCTTAATTTGCGAAAACGAAAGCCTTGCTTTAACAGTTTAGAAAAAATAAACCGGTTTATAAGCAATGTTCATTGAATATTACGACTTCAATTATGGAAGATTGTTTGATGTTCACATTTTATTTGATAAACTCGACATTGTCGCTCCTGGTGTAATTTGTTCTTTTTAATTATTTTTAAATGGAGTAGTATAATTAATACCTCTGATCCCTCGATTACATGTATATGTGACCATGCTGTTTTTAAAAGTGTTTGCAACTTTAGGATTCATGGATTGTAACCGTCAGCAATAAATGTTCTGATAAGTTTTGTAAAGAGGCCAGAAGTTATTGAGACCCTTGATTTTGTTTAACTTGTACAGAACATTTCCATAAAATGCAGGATGGCATATGCCTTTCTGCATAAGTGTTTTCATACTGCTATTATACTTAGAAGCAATAAAATCATAAACGAATCGAATTTTGAAAACGCCTTTCTTAATTTGTGAAAACGAAAGCCTTGCTTTAACAGTTTAGAAAAAAATAAACCGGTTTATAAGCAATGTTCATTGAACATTACGACTTCAATTATGGAAGATTGTTTGATGTTCACGTTTTATTTGATAAACTCGACATTGTCACTCCTGGTGTAATTTGTTCTTTTTAATTATTTTTAAATGGAATAGTATAATTAATACCTCTGATCCCTCGATTACATGTATATGTGACCATGCTGTTTTTAAAAGTGTTTGCAACTTTAGGATTCATGGATTGTAACCGTCAGCAATAAATGTTCTGATAAGTTTTGTAAAGAGGCCAGAAGTTATTGAGACCCCCTGATTTTGTTTAACTTGTACAGAACATTTCCATAAAATGCAGGATGGCATATGCCTTTCTGCATAAGTGTTTTCATACTGCTATTATACTTAGAAGCAATAAAATCATAAACGAATTTTGAAAACGCCTTTCTTAATTTGTGAAAACGAAAGCCTTGCTTAAACAGTTTAGAAAAAATAAACCGGTTTATAAGCAATGTTCATTGAATATTACGACTTCAATTATGAAAGATTGTTTGATGTTCACATTTTATTTGATAAACTCGACATTGTCGCTCCTGGTGTAATTTGTTCTTTTTAATTATTTTTAAATGGAATAGTATAATTAATACCTCTGATCCCTCGATTACATGTATATGTGACCATGCTGTTTTTAAAAGTGTTTGCAACTTTAGGTTGGAAATATCAGCAGGAAGCTTTTAATTTCAATATCCGTTTGGTAAATTTTATCTACCGATATTGACAATAATTTACATATAAAGTGCGAATCGATGTGTCCACGTACACGCACAAACGGTAAAGATGTCGCTGCCTATGCGTTTAGAAAATGTTTTTGTCTTTCTACAGTATTATTGAAGCGATTTCCATATTAATTATGAAAGTATACCATTCTCAGTAGCAGCATTGGCGAGCTGATATGACGATTGAAATGAAACGTTACCTCGACCCCGCTGACTTTGTATCACAGTTAGATACGTAATTAGTTAATTAATTAACGAAATACAAACCAAAATGCAATAAATCACGGAGTCTTAATTATTTCACAAGTGACATGTGATCAGGGCTCACCTTGCTTGGCATATGATCTTCGCAGTTCATTAGTGTCCATAACTCACACCTGATAGGGATTGGTGTTGGTTGTGGAGAAGGGGGGGGGGGGGGGTGCCCATGCCATAGTGGTTGACTAACTTCTCACCGTTTAAGTGCAGATTGTTGCAAATTACTTAATGTGTGGGAGATTTTCTAGCTACCTTGGTTCTGCCCAGTCATTTTTCTAGTTTATTCTGAAATCAAAATAGCAGGACAACGCTAAAATGATTATATTTTTGTCGCTACTATCTGGCAATTTTTTTAGCAAAAAAGGAGACGAACTCGTGTAAGAAGTGACAGTCCTGCCCCACAGACAGGAGTATCTTCAGTTTCCAATTATTTATTGAAAAAAGAAACTTAATAATCAAGCTTTTGACTATAAGTGTGTACGTCAGAATAATCACATAACAATATACATCTTTAGGTGAAAAGGGCTTTTTATTATCTATCGGATAGGTAAAAAGTAAAGGAAAAAAATGTGTTACAAGAATATTTGATTGGAAAATATAATCGATTGTAGATAATGTTTACATACACCCACTTACTCATGTATTAAAAATGAAAGTATCTTACAGTTCTTGAGAGAGACGAAGAGATCAAATGGTTAAGTTTGATTACCGGACATTTATTATGTATACTGTCACTATACAAATCACTGCTTATAAATCGATTATCTCTGCTTTCCATTTGTTAATGTCAGACACATGTATCTAGTGACATTTTCATTTGCACACATGTATATTATGTAAGCCTTAATAACACCTCAGATTTAAGTTCAGATTGAAGTTGAGTGTAAGTGAATGGCGTGTACGACTTAAACCTCAAACCACATGCTTTATAGCTGAGGTCCAGCGGTTAGTTTGTGGTATGTGTGTGAATGTTGTTGGAAATATTCATAGATTTATTCGTGCTTATTCATTGACTTCTATCTGTAATGTGAAAACTCATTGGTTGAGAGTAAGCAATGGTCATTGATGATTAATAACCTGATTTGGCGTGATTGCCCGAAAAAATAGCAAAAAACGTTTATGTGGCGATGCCCACAAATGCATTTAGTCGGTTTCATCTGTCTCTGCATCTCACACACTCTGTCTCTGTCTCTCTCTGTCTGTCTCTCTTTGTCTCTCCTTGTCTACACATTACTACACATGCAAACTTAGTCGCAATAAACATGTACGCAATGTTAGCATAGGATTATGGCACTATTGAAATGGCAACTAGGGAGTGGTCAGTTAAGTCCGTTTTTTTTTCACAACAACATTCAATGAAAAACCGAGAAGTTTTATTATCGATATGTGTAATTGAACCCTAGAAATATTTAGTTTCAGTAGAAATTCGGATAAGCGTGCAAAATAGTTTGACATTGCATTTTTTATAACTGCATTCAATGAATAGTCGACAAGGTCTATGGACCTTTTATCAAAATGTTCTCTTTGAACACTAGATATCTATTAGGTTCAGCAGAAAAGGGGATACGCGTGCAAAGTGACCGAAAACTATCATAATTCCATTGGGATCTTTTTATTCAATAATTCACGTAAAACGTATGTCGCATAACTGATTCTAACAAGCGACTTTCAGTGACAATTTATCCTTTTTAGAACATTTAATGACTATTAAAATTTGTAAATTGGTTATTATTATTTATTTATTTTACAAATAAGTGTTAAAAAGCATCCAGTTAGTTAGATATCCGAACATAAAACAATGTCATGTTCAATGTTGCCAAATAGTATACATATTATGAAAGGAACGGGAAATTAAACAGAATGGTGCTGCGACTGTGCAGTGCATTTGCGTTCATTTCAATATCTTCCAATTCCCATTGTATTCAGATTTTATGAAAGTGTAAGCTAAAATGTATAATGAGGTCCTCGGTGGTTTCTCGAAATACACGTGTAAGCTCAGTAAAGTCTAATGGGGTACTCGGTGATTTCTCGACGTACTTGTGTAAGAAAAGTATAGTATAATGTGGTACTCGGTGACTTCTCGATATACTTATGTAAGCAAAGTATAGTATAATGGTGTACTCGGTGATTTATCGATATACTTGTGTAAGCAAAGTATAGTATAATGGTGTACACGGCGATTTATCGATATACTTGTGTAAGCAAAGTATAGTATAATGGTGTAATCGGTGATTTCTCGATATACTTGTGTCAGCTAGGTATAGTATAATGGTGTACACGGAGTTTTATCGATACACTTGTGTAAGCTAGGTATAGTATAATGGTGTACACGGTGATTTCTCGATATACTTGTGTAAACAAAGTATAGTATAATGGTGTACTCGGTGATTTCTCGATATACTTGTGTAAGCTAGGTATAGTATAATGGTGTACACGGTGATTTCTCGATATACTTGTGTAAGCAAAGTATAGTATAATGGTGTACACGGTGATTTATCGATATACTTGTGTAAGCAAAGTATAGTATAATGGTGTACACGGTGATTTATCGATATTCTTGTGCAAGCAAAGTATAGTATAATGGTGTACACGGTGATTTATCGATATACTTGTGTAAGCTAGGTATAGTATAATGGTGTACTCGGTGTTTTCTCGATATACTTGTGTAAGCTAGGTATAGTATAATGGTGTACACGGTGATTTATCGATATACTTGTGTAAGCAAAGTATAGTATAATGGTGTACACGGTGATTTCTCGATATACTTGTGTAAGCTAGGTATAGTATAATCGTGTACACGGTGATTTCTCGATATACTTGTGTAAGCTAGGTATAGTATAATGGTGTACACGGTGATTTCTCGATATACTTGTGTAAGCAAAGTATAGTATAATGGTGTACTCGCTGATTTCTCGATATACTTATGTGAGCTAGGTATAGTATAATGGTGTACACGGTGATTTCTCGATACACTTGTGTAAGAAAAGTATAGTATAATGTGGTACTCGGTGACTTCTCGATATACTTATGTAAGCAAAGTATAGTATAATGGTGTACTCGGTGATTTATCGGTATACTTGTGTAAGCAAAGTATAGTATAATGGTGTACACGGCGATTTATCGATATACTTGTGTAAGCAAAGTATAGTATAATGGTGTACTCGGTAATTTCTCGATTTACTTGTGTAAGCTAGGTATAGTATAATGGTGTACACGGAGATTTATCGATACACTTGTGTAAGCTAGGTATAGTATAATGGTGTACACGGTGATTTCTCGATATGCTTGTGTAAACAAAGTATAGTATAATGGTGTACACGGTGATTTCTCGATATACTTGTGTAAGCTAGGTATAGTATAATGGTGTACACGGTGATTTCTCGATATACTTGTGTAAGCTAGGTATAGTATAATGGTGTACACGGTGATTTCTCGATATACTTGTGTAAGCAAAGTATAGTATAATGGTGTACTCGCTGATTTCTCGATATACTTATGTGAGCTAGGTATAGTATAATGGTGTACACGGTGATTTCTCGATACACTTGTGTAAGAAAAGTATAGTATAATGTGGTACTCGGTGACTTCTCGATATACTTATGTAAGCAAAGTATAGTATAATGGTGTACTCGGTGATTTATCGGTATACTTGTGTAAGCAAAGTATAGTATAATGGTGTACACGGCGATTTATCGATATACTTGTGTAAGCAAAGTATAGTATAATGGTGTACTCGGTAATTTCTCGATTTACTTGTGTAAGCTAGGTATAGTATAATGGTGTACACGGAGATTTATCGATACACTTGTGTAAGCTAGGTATAGTATAATGGTGTACACGGTGATTTCTCGATATACTTGTGTAAACAAAGTATAGTATAATGGTGGACTCGGTGATTTCTCGATATACTTGTGTAAGCTAGGTATAGTATAATGGTGTACACGGTGATTTCTGGATATACTTGTGTAAGCAAAGTATAGTAAAATGGTGTACACGGTGATTTATAGATATACTTGTGTAAGCAAAGTATAGTATAATGGTGTACACGGTGATTTATCGATATTCTTGTGTAAGCAAAGTATAGTATAATGGTGTACACGGTGATTTCTCGATATACTTGTGTAAGCTAGGTATAGTATAATGGTGTACTCGGTGTTTTCTCGATATACTTGTGTAAGCTAGGTATAGTATAATGGTGTACACGGTGATTTATCGATGTACATGTGTAAGCAAAGTATAGTATAATGGTGTACACGGTGATTTCTCGATATACTTGTGTAAGCTAGGTATAGTATAATGGTGTACACGGTGATTTCTCGATATACTTGTGTAAGCTAGGTATAGTATAATGGTGTACACGGTGATTTCTCGATATACTTGTGTAAGCAAAGTATAGTATAATGGTGTTCACGGTGATTTATCGATATACTTGTGTAAGCAAAGTATAGTATAATGGTGTACACGGTGATTTCTCGATATACTTGTGTAAGCTAGGTATAGTATAATGGTGTACACGGTGATTTCTCGATATACTTGTGTAAGCTAGGTATAGTATAATGGTGTACACGGTGATTTCTCGATATACTTGTGTAAGCAAAGTATAGTATAATGGTGTACACGGTGATTTCTCGATATACTTGTGTAAGCAAAGTATAGTATAATGGTGTACACGGTGATTTCTCGATATACTTGTGTAAGCAAAGTATAGTATAATGGTGTACACGGTGATTTCTCGATATACTAGTGTAAGCAAAGTATAGTATAATGGTGTACACGGTGATTTATCGATATACTTGTGTAAGCAAAGTATAGTATCATGGTGTACTCGGTGATTTCTCGATATACTTGTGTCAGCAAAGTATAGTATAATGGTGTACAGGGTGATTTATCGACATACTTGTGTAAGCAAAGTATAGTATAATGGTGTGCACGGTGATTTCCCGATATACTTGTGTAAGCTAGGTATAGTATAATAGTGAACTCGGTGATTTCTCGATATACTTGTGTAAGCTAGGTATAGTATAATGGTGTGCACGGTGATTTCCCGATATACTTGTGTAAGCTAGGTATAGTATAATAGTGAACTCGGTGATTCTCGATATACTTGTGTAAGCTAGGTATAGTATAATAGTGAACTCGGTGATTTCTCGATATACTTGTGCAAGCTAGGTATAGTATAATGGTGTACACGGTGATTTATCGATATACTTGTGTAAGCTAGGTATAGTATAATGGTGTACACGGTGATTTATCGATACACTCGTGTAAGCTAGGTATAGTTTAATGGTGTACACGGTGATTTATCGATATACTTGTGTACGTAAAGTATAGTATAATGGTGTACACGGTGATTTATCGATATACTTGTGTAAGCAAAGTATAGTATAATGGTGTACACGGTGATTTATCGATATACTTGTGTAAGCTAGGTATAGTATAATGGTGTACACGGTGATTTATCGATATACCTGTGTAAGCTAGGTATAGTATAATGGTGTACTCGGTGTTTTCTCACTATACTTGTGTAAGCTAGGTATAGTATAATGGTGTACACGGTGATTTATCGATATACCTGTGTAAGCAAAGTATAGTATAATGGTGTACACGGTGATTTCTCGATATACTTGTGTAAGTTAGGTATAGTATAATGGTGTACACGGTGATTTCTCGATATACTTGTGTAAGCTAGGTATAGTATAATGGTGTACACGGTGATTTCTCGATATACTTGTGTAAGCAAAGTATAGTATAATGGTGTACACGGTGATTTATCGATATACTTGTGTAAGCAAAGTATAGTATCATGGTGTACTCGGTGATTTCTCGATATACTTGTGTCAGCAAAGTATAGTATAATGGTGTACAGGGTGATTTATCGATATACTTGTGTAAGCAAAGAATAGTATAATGGTGTGCACGGTGATTTCCCGATATACTTGTGTAAGCTAGGTATAGTATAATAGTGAACTCGGTGATTTCTCGATATACTTGTGTAAGCTAGGTATAGTATAATGGTGTGCACGGTGATTTCCCGATATACTTGTGTAAGCTAGGTATAGTATAATAGTGAACTCGGTGATTCTCGATATACTTGTGTAAGCTACGTATAGTATAATAGTGAACTCGGTGATTTATCGATATACCTGTGTAAGCTAGGTATAGTATAATGGTGTACACGGTGATTTATCGATATACTTGTGTAAGCAAAGTATAGTATAATGGTGTACACGGTGATTTATCGATATACTTGTGTAAGCTAGGTATAGTATAATGGTGCACTCGGTGATTTATCGATATACTTGTGTAAACTAAGTATAGTATAATGGTGTACACGGTGATTTATCGATATACCTGTGTAAGCTAAGTATAGTATAATGGTGTACTCGGTGATTTGTCGATATACTTGTGTAAGCTAGGTATAGTATGATGGTGCACTCGGTGATTTCTCGATATACTTGTGTAAGTAAAGTATAGTTTAATGGTGTACTCGGTGTTTTCTCGATATACTTGTATAAGCTAGGTATAGTATAATGGTGTACACGGTGATTTCTCGATATACTTGTGTAAACAAAGTATAGTATAATGGTGTACTCGGTGATTTCTCGATATACTTGTGTAAGCTAGGTATAGTATAATGGTGTACACGGTGATTTCTCGATATACTTGTGTAAGCAAAGTATAGTATAATGGTGTACACGGTGATTTATCGATATACTTGTGTAAGCAAAGTATAGTATAATGGTGTACACGGTGATTTATCGATATTCTTGTGCAAGCAAAGTATAGTATAATGGTGTACACGGTGATTTATCGATATACTTGTGTAAGCTAGGTATAGTATAATGGTGTACTCGGTGTTTTCTCGATATACTTGTGTAAGCTAGGTATAGTATAATGGTGTACACGGTGATTTATCGATATACTTGTGTAAGCAAAGTATAGTATAATGGTGTACACGGTGATTTCTCGATATACTTGTGTAAGCTAGGTATAGTATAATCGTGTACACGGTGATTTCTCGATATACTTGTGTAAGCTAGGTATAGTATAATGGTGTACACGGTGATTTCTCGATATACTTGTGTAAGCAAAGTATAGTATAATGGTGTACTCGCTGATTTCTCGATATACTTATGTGAGCTAGGTATAGTATAATGGTGTACACGGTGATTTCTCGATACACTTGTGTAAGAAAAGTATAGTATAATGTGGTACTCGGTGACTTCTCGATATACTTATGTAAGCAAAGTATAGTATAATGGTGTACTCGGTGATTTATCGGTATACTTGTGTAAGCAAAGTATAGTATAATGGTGTACACGGCGATTTATCGATATACTTGTGTAAGCAAAGTATAGTATAATGGTGTACTCGGTAATTTCTCGATTTACTTGTGTAAGCTAGGTATAGTATAATGGTGTACACGGAGATTTATCGATACACTTGTGTAAGCTAGGTATAGTATAATGGTGTACACGGTGATTTCTCGATATGCTTGTGTAAACAAAGTATAGTATAATGGTGTACACGGTGATTTCTCGATATACTTGTGTAAGCTAGGTATAGTATAATGGTGTACACGGTGATTTCTCGATATACTTGTGTAAGCTAGGTATAGTATAATGGTGTACACGGTGATTTCTCGATATACTTGTGTAAGCAAAGTATAGTATAATGGTGTACTCGCTGATTTCTCGATATACTTATGTGAGCTAGGTATAGTATAATGGTGTACACGGTGATTTCTCGATACACTTGTGTAAGAAAAGTATAGTATAATGTGGTACTCGGTGACTTCTCGATATACTTATGTAAGCAAAGTATAGTATAATGGTGTACTCGGTGATTTATCGGTATACTTGTGTAAGCAAAGTATAGTATAATGGTGTACACGGCGATTTATCGATATACTTGTGTAAGCAAAGTATAGTATAATGGTGTACTCGGTAATTTCTCGATTTACTTGTGTAAGCTAGGTATAGTATAATGGTGTACACGGAGATTTATCGATACACTTGTGTAAGCTAGGTATAGTATAATGGTGTACACGGTGATTTCTCGATATACTTGTGTAAACAAAGTATAGTATAATGGTGGACTCGGTGATTTCTCGATATACTTGTGTAAGCTAGGTATAGTATAATGGTGTACACGGTGATTTCTGGATATACTTGTGTAAGCAAAGTATAGTAAAATGGTGTACACGGTGATTTATCGATATACTTGTGTAAGCAAAGTATAGTATAATGGTGTACACGGTGATTTATCGATATTCTTGTGTAAGCAAAGTATAGTATAATGGTGTACACGGTGATTTCTCGATATACTTGTGTAAGCTAGGTATAGTATAATGGTGTACTCGGTGTTTTCTCGATATACTTGTGTAAGCTAGGTATAGTATAATGGTGTACACGGTGATTTATCGATGTACATGTGTAAGCAAAGTATAGTATAATGGTGTACACGGTGATTTCTCGATATACTTGTGTAAGCTAGGTATAGTATAATGGTGTACACGGTGATTTCTCGATATACTTGTGTAAGCTAGGTATAGTATAATGGTGTACACGGTGATTTATCGATATACTTGTGTAAGCAAAGTATAGTATAATGGTGTTCACGGTGATTTATCGATATACTTGTGTAAGCAAAGTATAGTATAATGGTGTACACGGTGATTTCTCGATATACTTGTGTAAGCTAGGTATAGTATAATGGTGTACACGGTGATTTCTCGATATACTTGTGTAAGCTAGGTATAGTATAATGGTGTACACGGTGATTTCTCGATATACTTGTGTAAGCAAAGTATAGTATAATGGTGTACACGGTGATTTCTCGATATACTTGTGTAAGCAAAGTATAGTATAATGGTGTACACGGTGATTTCTCGATATACTTGTGTAAGCAAAGTATAGTATAATGGTGTACACGGTGATTTCTCGATATACTAGTGTAAGCAAAGTATAGTATAATGGTGTACACGGTGATTTATCGATATACTTGTGTAAGCAAAGTATAGTATCATGGTGTACTCGGTGATTTCTCGATATACTTGTGTCAGCAAAGTATAGTATAATGGTGTACAGGGTGATTTATCGACATACTTGTGTAAGCAAAGTATAGTATAATGGTGTGCACGGTGATTTCCCGATATACTTGTGTAAGCTAGGTATAGTATAATAGTGAACTCGGTGATTTCTCGATATACTTGTGTAAGCTAGGTATAGTATAATGGTGTGCACGGTGATTTCCCGATATACTTGTGTAAGCTAGGTATAGTATAATAGTGAACTCGGTGATTCTCGATATACTTGTGTAAGCTAGGTATAGTATAATAGTGAACTCGGTGATTTCTCGATATACTTGTGCAAGCTAGGTATAGTATAATGGTGTACACGTTGATTTATCGATATACTTGTGTAAGCTAGGTATAGTATAATGGTGTACACGGTGATTTATCGATACACTCGTGTAAGCTAGGTATAGTTTAATGGTGTACACGGTGATTTATCGATATACTTGTGTACGTAAAGTATAGTATAATGGTGTACACGGTGATTTATCGATATACTTGTGTAAGCAAAGTATAGTATAATGGTGTACACGGTGATTTATCGATATACTTGTGTAAGCTAGGTATAGTATAATGGTGTACACGGTGATTTATCGATATACCTGTGTAAGCTAGGTATAGTATAATGGTGTACTCGGTGTTTTCTCACTATACTTGTGTAAGCTAGGTATAGTATAATGGTGTACACGGTGATTTATCGATATACCTGTGTAAGCAAAGTATAGTATAATGGTGTACACGGTGATTTCTCGATATACTTGTGTAAGTTAGGTATAGTATAATGGTGTACACGGTGATTTCTCGATATACTTGTGTAAGCTAGGTATAGTATAATGGTGTACACGGTGATTTCTCGATATACTTGTGTAAGCAAAGTATAGTATAATGGTGTACACGGTGATTTATCGATATACTTGTGTAAGCAAAGTATAGTATCATGGTGTACTCGGTGATTTCTCGATATACTTGTGTCAGCAAAGTATAGTATAATGGTGTACAGGGTGATTTATCGATATACTTGTGTAAGCAAAGAATAGTATAATGGTGTGCACGGTGATTTCCCGATATACTTGTGTAAGCTAGGTATAGTATAATAGTGAACTCGGTGATTTCTCGATATACTTGTGTAAGCTAGGTATAGTATAATGGTGTGCACGGTGATTTCCCGATATACTTGTGTAAGCTAGGTATAGTATAATAGTGAACTCGGTGATTCTCGATATACTTGTGTAAGCTACGTATAGTATAATAGTGAACTCGGTGATTTATCGATATACCTGTGTAAGCTAGGTATAGTATAATGGTGTACACGGTGATTTATCGATATACTTGTGTAAGCAAAGTATAGTATAATGGTGTACACGGTGATTTATCGATATACTTGTGTAAGCTAGGTATAGTATAATGGTGCACTCGGTGATTTATCGATATACTTGTGTAAACTAAGTATAGTATAATGGTGTACACGGTGATTTATCGATATACCTGTGTAAGCTAAGTATAGTATAATGGTGTACTCGGTGATTTGTCGATATACTTGTGTAAGCTAGGTATAGTATGATGGTGCACTCGGTGATTTCTCGATATACTTGTGTAAGTAAAGTATAGTTTAATGGTGTACTCGGTGTTTTCTCGATATACTTGTATAAGCTAGGTATAGTATAATGGTGTACACGGTGATTTCTCGATATACTTGTGTAAGCTAGGTATAGTATAATGGTGTACTCGGTGATTTCAATATATCAGCGGATGTAAACAATTTTATTAGGACGATCAAAATCTCTAAAGTTTACAAGTGTGCTAAATGAAAATCATACATTTGTTATCCCCCCAAAGGGTATTCTGATGTATTAGACACTACGACGGATTATTGTTATCTAATTGACTCTGGCTTATTAGAATAGATTTGTCATGATAGCTGTTTACTTGCACATAGAAATACAAAGACTTATATTATTATACGTGTCCTTTTGAACTTTTGAAGTTTTAAAAGTAGAAAATAAGTAACCGATTACACCTTTCATTTTGGAAATTTATAATAATAAATGTAACAAAAAGTCAATTACATTTCATCAAACATATAAATCAATTAATGGAATATAATCTTTAAAACGTGTTTAAAATGATCCAACAATTGTTATCCATGGAAATGGTATTAGGACGTAGTTGCAATAGCCACACTATATAAATTGTGCACTACCACTTCACGTAGGCACACACAGACTCATATACACGCATGGACACGCATATACACGCATGCACACACAAATTAATTAAAAGTGACAAAAACTCATACGAAACATAGCTAGAAACAAACACATTTAAGATTGTTTAAAAGTCAAACAGCTGAAGTAAAAGAATCCAATCAAAGTAATACAACTCACATAAGGCATCTACATTGGTGGAAAATTCAATTTACCAACAATATATTAATAAAAGGAAGCAAGTATGTAAATAATGTGCAGTAAATCGAGGGAGACCCCCACCCCCACCCCACGACGATTAAACAAGCAGTACTAGTTTTTGTAAATCTTATACAAGTTTCATAAAATACAAAATGGCTTATGCTCTGTTGAAAACATGTGTTTAAACTGATCATATACTTTGAAGCAATAACACATTACGGCGAAATGTTTTGCAAACGCCTTCCTCAATTTGTTATACCTGAAGCAGTATTGTAAAGGTTTTGCAGTACAAACTTGCTTTGGCATTAACATTTCAGTTTTGGAGGAAAAGGTCATGCAAACCTAGCAGGTTGGAATATGTAACGCCAATATGATGAAGCACGACTTGAATCGATGTCAGATCAAACGTTACAATTTTAAATGGTTATCTCGGATTATAGAAATGCTGAATAAAATGTATACCAAGTAGTATCTTTAATTAAGATTCATTTGAGCGTAGAAATAATTATTTATAGATAAAAGTAAGAATATCGTGAAGATTGCGTAACGTTAAATCAAATGTCTCTATAATACTATTTGTGTGGACGAGTATGGGACTAATATAAAGTCATGGTCTAAACAGTACGAACAACTTACTTCGTGGGGCGCATTACCTTAAATAGATTCTGAAGTCTTCAAAAAATGACCTATTTTAGAAGTATTTTTATATACCACACATGTGACTAATGGCTCCACGGCCACCCACGTCTGTGGTGCAATGATTATTTTTTTTCAAAACTGTGTGTGATGAATTTGTTTAATAAAACCATTGTTTTTTTTCGAAGACAAAATATTAATTTGTCGACCATACATTGAGTTCTAGTATACAAAATGAAAACTGTGTTGCAAGTTTTTTTAGTTACCTTTATTTCATCTATTTTAGAAAATTCATTCGCATCTTCCTTGTTCGATTTGTAGAAATGAAAAACACGGCAAATTTATAGCCAATGCAGCTGAGTGAAATAAAAAAAGAGCATTGTACAAAACAATCACATCTCCGGCTTTCAATCAAGTATTTCTTGTAGAGTAAATAACGTAAATGTTCCTATGTATTTTTATAGTAAGAAGAGGTTTCGAAAATCGACACTATTTACTAAAACAATAGAAGGATTAGGTCTGGTATGCTGAGTTCAGTTTGAAAATGAAATATATCAAACCAACAATAAGATATTCCCAGGTATGCTAAAATGTATATATACATATCTGTAATGATAGATCGTTAATAAATAAAGCATTGTTTATGAACAACAAGAAGTTTGCGATGATAACCAAGAAGAACGAAGACTGCATCCACTCTTGGGTTATTCTTGGTAGTTTAAGTCAGCCATAACGAGTTCAGCATTCATCTTTCATCACACCCTCAGGTTAACGTACATATCTTCTGGAATGATAAAAATAATAGATATTGTAATTTGTAATGTATCCGTCGGTTTAGTTTTCGAAAGTCTTGTTTATATGTTATGGTGATATTAACTGATGTCAGTGGAACTTTGAACATATTGTTCTTTGGTGTTTTCCAATCACTCGGTACTGTGCGTCGACATGACGAACATGCGTTTGTTTCATAAATTAGAATTTTAATCAGGAATAGTCAATAATCTCTACCTTTTACAGGAGCTGACAGGACACTGTAGACATGTTCTGGTGAAATCAATGCATTTGGTCTTTCGTACAGGTTGATGTCGTTTGATCTAGTATAAATACATATCAAATAACTTATCAAAACAATCACACCAACTCAGCATGTTAAGCAAGCTGAAACACTAATAATGCAATAAGTGTTTAACGGAAAATGTCCCAGCAAGCGTTATAATAAATTCTATTACACCATTTATGATTACTAGCAACGTAAACTAATGGTTGGTTATCAAACCAGTGCGCTTAAAATGACAACACTAATATAAATAAACTTCTTCAATTAGGCAATATGTACATACAAGTACTACATAAGATGCAGTATGGTGCACAATAATCTTATATATTATATATGCATACCTATGCTGAACACCAGATATATCCACTGGAATATAAAAGATAATAGCATTTTACCATTTCAATCATGATTTAATTTTACAAATTGCCAAAAGTTATCTCAATGTTATAAATGAACCAATTAGTAGGAAAGTGGAAGCGTTGAGTTCTAGAGCAAAGGCCTACGTACTGGGTGTATACCCGAAATTATTTAATATTTATTTATCTTTTTTGTTATACGGTTTTTATGAACATCAATAGAATAATTTAATGTTTGAATATTTTGTAATTCAAGAACCTATACAATTTAACGCTAGACAATGATCAAAAATATGCGTGGACAACCTGGTTTATGAAGCTGTGAGTAGACATGAGCCGAATCCTTGGCTGCCGCCGCCGACTCGTTGATGCTCGGACTGTAAGTAAAACCATAAATGTAGTAGTTTTGATAAAGCCACGGTAAAACGCCCTGTTATATTAAAACAACATGGAACATGTGTAATATCTAGGTAGGTAGGTAGGTACAGTACAACGTAGAAAAGATGCACATTTGCACAACAAATTTAACCTAAATTAAAAAAAAAGATTCTCTTAATTGTGTTTTTAAAACAAGTGCTGTAAGGACAAAATCAACATAGTGCTTTTCTCGATCGATATGTGTATTTAAGTGCTTTTCTCGATCGATATGTGTATTTAAGTGCTTTTCTCGATCGATATGTGTATTTAAGTGCTTTTCTCGATCGATATGTGTATTTAAGTGCTTTTCTCGATCGATATGTGTATTTAAGTGCTTTTCTCGATCGATATGTGTATTTAAATTTACTGATTACTTGTAAAACGTAAATTAGAAAGTTCCACAGTTATTACTTGTTGATACAGGCTGATAATTATTTTATGCACTTGTATGCCCTAAGTAAGTTGTAAATTTATTTGTGTATGCCGTTTTAATCTTAAGTTTGTCACAGGTTAGCGACATTTTATCACACCATTAAAATAAATCGTTTAAATATTAAATCAATCAACAATAACCATAGTTATTATACAACCAAACGTTCATACCTTTTGTCTCTAGGCTTAAAACATCCCAGGCCGACTGAAAATAAAGATGTCTATGGTTACAAATGATATTAATTAGAAATAGAATATTAGTAATTTTATCGTATAAAATAATAATATAATTTGAATCAAATGTTAATCAGAAGGTTGACCGCAAATAAAAAAGCGCTAGGAATGATTTATCAATCATGGGTGAATACCAAGTAAAGGCATATTTTTTCACAATTTTGGACTTTATCCTAATAAAGCAGAACGTTTTGCCGTTCAAGCTTGTATATATTTTTTTAAATGGAATATCGTAGGTAGTTATATTGTAGTCATGCTTCATGTAAATTATATTAGTAGCTCAACCTTTCTTGATCCTCATAACAACAACGACGGGAACAGCCACGACCATGAGTGCACATGTGGTGCCAATAGATGCCCATATCAATGCAACTAAAGGAGGAGACACTGAGGCATCTGAAAACATCTTACAATCAGAATTGTTTGGGGACTGTAATGGTAGAAATAAACAATTCTGCTTCGTCATTCTCGTATTATTGATTCGTTCAAAATTTCAGCAATGTTATGATTTTCAACAATGAATGAACGGAAATCACGCACAACAACATATGTTAATTAAATGAAGTTTGGTCATAGCGTAAATAAAACAAACCAATGGTATAATATTTGTTGCAGCGTTTACATTTGACTGATATGCGAATACCTGGGTCCTGTGTCTTTTCAAATTTTAATATATATGCTATAATACTCATAGGACTTCTTGTAGTTTTTCATAATAAGATAAAACAAAACCGCAATATAAATGTTTTATTTGACATAACAATGTTCATTATTGGGCTATTTTTAAAAAAATCTACTCTAAGAGCAGATTTGAAGCTACAAGTACCTTCTGCACTGGTTAAGTTCAAGGTTTCCGTAAAACTGTTACTTCTTCCCTCACTGTTATAAGAAAATAATTATTTTGCACGTATTGCAACTCGTTTCCGTTTAAGTTGACAAAATAACTTCTGTCGATTGAGTGTCCAGACCAATGTAGTTAATCCACGTAGTAAGGTATGTACCGCATTTTTTTTAAGAAACATGGGTTATATATAGTGTTTTACATATAAATATACCTTTAGCTGTAGTGAAGTTCATGACTCTCGAAAAGTTGCTGCTTCCTCCCTCTGTGTTGTAAGCAAACACGCGCACGTAATATAAAGTGTTTTCCATTAAACTGGAGAGGATGACATATCTAGCTTGATTGTCCAGACCGATGTAGACAGACGTCTTGTTAATCCACGTTGTAAGGTCAGTACTAATCTGGACCACCAGGGTCTGGTCGTATCCTCCATGGAATCCAGGTAACACAGTCAGTATCACCTGGTCTGGTGTGATACTAAAGTTGCCAAGGAGTGTTGGTGTTTCGGGGGGTCCTTCGAAAATTAAGTTATAATCTTATATGCATATATTTAGATAGTAAAAGGCGTCGTTTTGATAAATTCAAAATACAGAATATATAAATAGTTTCATCCATTTAGCTTGTCTACCTTTTCATCCTGATAAATTAAGGTTTTAATATACAAACCATACTTAAGTTCACTGACTGCAAGGCTGTATTAATCAGAGACTGAGGTATGATAAATGTTATTTATAACGAACTCCTATTTAGACAAAACTTCAAGCTTTAGAAGTATATTAAATTTCTTGATATCATCAGGATGTGTTTATTAGAACCCCTAAAATACAAAAAAACAAATATTCGGCAAATAATTCTGGTAAATAAGCTTTAGCATGTCTGACGGTTTAATCAATATGACTACGAAACAAAATAAAATAAAGTAAATATAAATGTGTAGTGAATAAATGAGACGTAAATATAGCAATACAGCAATACTCAACATTTACCGAATGCATAAAAAAGGCATTCAATGATTTATCTACTGACGTATTTAGACAGTGGTAGAATTTGCAGATAAAACTGTTTCAAATTTTGTCATATATAATACTTTACATTAGATAAAATAGTGAACAATGCCTGTCGGTCTTCACATCCGCATAAAATACACCACGTTGGCCTAAGCATTCAACAGATGAATGTGTGTTTTATTCATCTGTTATTCTTCATTTAAACACATATGTAACCAATCTCTGGGTCTATGTGTTTGCATTTGTGATGTATTTGCTACGAAGATTACCTTGTGGAACAATAGTGATGGCCAGCACCGTCTCCCCCTGTACGCTGTTCGAGACAACAATATCGTAGGCAGTCATGTCTTCCTGACTTGAAATGTGTATCTTTATCATTGCCAGTGTCCCAGTCTCTTTGACCATATGATTGTATACAGGTAGCGTAACCTCGGTGTCAGTGTATGTAACAGAACAGCCAGATGAAGAAGAACGTGAGCCTCTTACATGTTGGTAGCATCTCACATCACTGCCATCAACGTTGGACCAGTACTTGATCTCAGTGGTAGCATCCTGGTCAAGTCTCCCCGCAACAGGAAACATTGTACCGTCAGATGGTGGGTCTGTCAAAACTGGGGGTGCTGTATTGCAGTAAAATAATTAATATTAACTATAATACATTGTTTTTTTCTGTCTTAGATTTTACCTTACTGTTTTCACGTAAACATTAATATATATATCAGTTTTAATACTAAATTACATTTACTTACAATATTGCAACCTGTGAATTACTTCAGTCTTGTGTATATGCACGTAAGTTTGTACGATGTTTTGGAAATGTCCACTTTTCAAATTTGACAATTAAATGTAAGTGTACTCTTTATTTGCGTTACAGTATTTGTGTATCACAATGGTTCATTTAAAATAAAACCACATCAATTCACCTGTGATAATAACTGTTGCGTTTCCTTTCATGAACTTCATGTCAGTGCCATACACAGGAATCCCATTACTGGCACCACACACGTACACACCGGACATCTCGTAAGTGGCACCAATCAAGTTTAATGTCGTACCAGTAAACCGTATTGTAACAACGAGACCATAACCTGGCCAGATCTGGACCCAGTTCTGATACGAGTAGCTGTCCGGGTAACCTTCTGCTTTACAGGTGACAGTGTGGGATGGAAATGTTGTAGTTGACACGGTCCCTGTTGGCGGATCTGTGTTTATTTATTAATTTAAGGGTTCATTTTCTACAAATTTATATATATTTTATCGTCGCTGCTCTACGAAAACCGCGTAAGTTGGTTTTGGCTAGTTTTCATGAGGCGAAAAAAACTTAATATTTAATTGATTAAATGTCCGCTTTTATCCGTTATATGTGCATTGTTTTATTATTTAAATACATCTTTAACTTGTGGAAGTGGAATTTTCAGCCACTTCAGTAGTTAAGCCAAACGGACACTTACGGGATTTTGTCATTAATTTTCAAAAAAAAAATTGCTTTAAGCGTTTTTTGAAACACTCGTTTCCGCGATTTTTTCATTCAATTTGACAATATTATTGACTTACGCATTTTTAAAATTATGTAATATTAAATACTATCACTCTATTAAATGGCATTAAAGGCAGATAATTATCTTGAATGGTTGGGTACCAGAAAGGCCGAAAACCAGAAAGACCGTAGACCAAAAAGGCCGTTGACCAAAAAGGCCGCAAACCTAAAAGTTTCATGCAGTATAGGATTATGAATATGCGTTTGATGCTAGATAGTTTAGGAAGCCATAGCACACCTATCACACCACGCACAGTCTACTATAACAAACACAATCAAGTCCAGTAAATAAGTCCAAATGAAAAATAACCTTTGTAACTGCATAATTTTACATGTGAACAAACAAATAATTATCTATACTTAACATTAAAGGGACTGAGGTTTTTAATTAATTCTAATTAGTAATTATGGTACTGCAACAATATCGTATTAGCTGATTAATTTACCTTTGAACTTGGCTTCAATCAATGCGAAAGAAAGTTCATAAAAAAAAACAAGACAAACTGTTAAAAACAAACTTTCCAATTTAAAATAGACAAAATGAAGTAGGAATGTAATAATCTAACAATTAACAGCTTAAAGTTAATATTATAACACAATTATGTTATAAATTACTTCAATTTAAGCAGATCTATAAGTGTTCAAAGTTTAACTGCATAAATTAATATTATTTCAAACCAGGTCTCCTTTCTAGTGACTATTATAATCATATATAGTCATATAACATTTACTGTATTAAGATTTATAACATATTATATTCAACATCTCCTTTTATATATAAAGGCCTTTAAGGCTTGCGGCCTTTTAGGTTTGCAGCCTTTTTGGTACGGGCCTTTCTGGTTTGCGGCCTTTTAGGACCTGTACCATCTTGAATTATTGTTCAGTTATACAAAAATTATACTAGTACTAATATCTAGGATCTCATATTTTATGAAATCCCGTTTTCTAATAATATCAAACAGCAGTCATACTGGTCTGAAATCCGTTTATTTAAACGCATTTAATATGAAAGGACAACGAATGTCATGGGTATTGTAAAATGTGTTTAACTATAAATGAAAACTAGAAAACTTATCCATTGAAATGAACTTTAATTAAAATGAACCTCAAACATGTTATAATTTTGACTATGTATCATGAATACAACAACTTCCTGCATTGCATTGCATAGAATCGAAACAAGACTATTTGAAACAGTACAATATCTAATATGATTATTAATAACTTTTTTCTTGTCCGAAAAAGGACAAAATAGAACTAATTGTTATAACTGGCGCAACAAATACTAGTCGAATGTATTTCAACAAAATATTATGGACTCACAATGTCAATATCAGGTGCATTATTAATGCTTTAGTGTGTCATAAAATGGGTGATAGTCTTTGGGAATAACAGCTTTCAACTGCTGTAAGTGCTCATATTTAGATTTTTCTTATTTGAAGTGGCCCTGTGTACAATGGTGGTATCACTTCGCGGCCAGTCGGCACTGTTGCATTTTTCCGTTTAGGCAAATCTTTGTATTCGTCGGCATATGAAACCTTGTATTTTATAACCCCTTCGGGCTTGTACTTGAGACTCCGGATATCGGTAACCACAGGGTCACTAACCTTGATACCTGGGCGTATCGTATCATAAAACTTTAAGCAACTGTAATTCTTGAAAAACGTGTGATCTACGTACTCCACAATAAAAGGATGTTGTTCACGTACAATTTTCATGACTTCGACATAGTTTGTAGGAGCATAGATGGGTCTTTTTTTGAGGCGACGTTCTATTATACTGTGAGTGGAGTCGACCTCCATTTGCGTGTGCCCCTTTTCCAAAAAGTTTTGTGTTATAACAATATTATAGTGCACGGCTAGTCTTAGTAATGTATTTGATAAATTTGCATTACGATTCTGATAACAACATCCTTCGCTAAACAAAATAATTTCCTCCACAGCTGGCTTGATTAATGTGCCTGTTAGATAATCATTAATACAGGTTGCAAACGAATTTGCCGTCAGTCCACCTTCACCCTCATGCCAGAAATAACATTTAACATCTTTGGTTCCTAAATCTTACAAAGTAAAGTTATGGAGGCTAATTTCGTTTTGTAATAATCTGCACTCGCTTCAATTCTTGGAGAAAGTAAAACAGCTTGAACATCCATTGTAATAACTTTAACTTTATCCGATGCTCTCTGTTTTCCATTGTCTTTATACATCCGGGCTTCATTTTTACGTGTTATATGGATATTGTAATTTTCGTCACTTACACTTCCATGACTGTGGCCAACACAAATGTCGCACTGATCTTTTTAGGCTTAAACAAAGACAAGTTATTTTGGTCAAATATTCTGTTTAAACTTATTCTGCCGATAGAGTTATATCCGTTGTCGCGACAATGTTTTTCATACACACGCATCAGATCGGCGAATGAGACAAACACTGGTTCCAGATATATTTTAGAGGTGGATGCCCTGCAGTAATGCGATTCCATTTTTTGGTAAGGAATCCAAGAAAGCTTCGGCATTCTTCCATTCAGTGCTAATTCTTGTAAGAGGTGGTGTCCGTTTACTCACAGCCTTTGGTTGCGGTAATCCATTGGAGTCAGTGTTTCTATCCAACCAGTCGTACACCATATGCTCTCTAATTCCAAGTGTCGATAAGAAAAATTCTTTGCATACCCTAACTTTTCTCTCTCCAATTCTAAAGTGATATATATATGTATATTTTCATCTTCCTTTCGCTGTGCTGTTCTCTTTACTTCTTCTATTTGGCGCAATAATTTCATCTTCATGTGTGCTTCCTCTTGTTCTACTATCAGTCTTAACATTTTCATCTCCATCTGTATCAGAAACAATACCCTCTTCTACAATTTTTCTTTTTTTACCTTTGCCAATGCTAGAATTAACTTCAGTTCTACAAACTAAACTAGCGACAAACAAACTCTTCTGATTCCAGTCCATGTTATACCAAAACTAGTCAAATATTTCTTTTCTTAATATGTCACTTATTTCAATACAACCTCTAACCCGCTCACACCTTTTCCCACAACTTCTTTCTCCTTGTATCCTCGCATTCTTATCTACAGAGTATGTCTTTTTACCGTCAGTTTCTTTAAGCCCCTAGTAGGCCTTACCCTCCATTCTAAGTTTTTATTTATGTTTTTCTTCCAATTATTAGGACTTCCAATTCCTTTCTTTGTTCTCGGGTGTTTCTGCTTTCCATCAGATTGATTGGCATCTTCTCGAGCAATATCTAATTCTTGGGTATTAACTTCACTTTTCTTGTCATTGTCGTGATCAGTTGCTATCATGTTCACTGCAAGTGACGTTTCATTGTCAATTAGGTTATCTGCACCTATATCTATCATTCGATAAGCAACGAATGTTTCGCTCTCATTTGCTTGTACTTCTGTCTTTCTAAAATCATTTTTTTGCGATTCTTGAACTTCACTGTTGCCTGCACCAGATTGGTTTTCATAATTCTGCTTTCGCTTTCGCTTTAAACTTTTATATGGATTGTTTGAAATACTTATATCAGAATTGTAATCGGATGAATTAGTACACTTATTTCGTTTTCAGTATATCTCTTCTTTCCAATCTGGATCTGTAAATGATTCCACACAAACATTAGTCTGACTTAAAAGATTATACGCGTTTTTCGCTTATAAAATATATCAACTAATGGATATACAGAATGTTGTCACATGGTCAATACGACAACATCCGATTGGCTAAAATGTACAGGATTTTCGCAAAAAACGTAACATGATCCCGTTTTTCGAACAGCAAACCAAAGTTTTTTGCGCCAAAATTGACTTACGCGATTTTCGTAGAGCAGCGACGTTATGTTGTACCTTTTATCATTTAAGAATAGCTACACTTTTTCACATGGCCTGGTAACCAAATGAACGCATGACAACACTTTGTTTAATTTTCAGTCATTTTTTATCTTTTTATAGACATTTTGTTGCCGTAAAAGAAATATAATCTTGGTGTTGTATAAGGAAATCCAAAATGTAGATTTCTGAAGCATCTTAGACAATTTACCCTCAAGTGAATATTTTATAGCATTTTAGATTGTGTTTGTTTGTTTTAGAAATTCATTGTAGCGACCATTTATGATCATCAACATCCAGCTTTTAGGTGGAGGAATACCCTACTGTCTGAGTAGAACCACCGGCGCACCGCAAGTCAGTTGGAAGACCTTCTCACATATAGTCCTTCGCCCCGAACGGGACTCGAACCCACGCGGTGAGAGGGTTTTAGAGTATGTATGTTAATATTGTAAATCTATTGTAATAGGCGATTTCAACTGAGTTTATCTTTGTGTTATCACTAACAATGACAGCGTAATTGCGTAGCAAAAAAATTGGTCACTCAATTAGCATTTACATGTTTGCGTGTTTCTGTATATACGAAATAATAGTTTATGTACCGTTTTCACAAATCACATTAATTTAAATGTTCACATACGAATATTCACTTTTAAACTTTGACGAATTGTAAGACCAACCCTATGCTTGATTTCACAAAACATCCTAAGCAATAATGTAGGTTGATCTGCACTTTAAAATTATTAATGGTTCAAGTGCCCCATTTCAGGCTTAGCTGTCTAACCTCACTTCTGACCTTCTTACAAATGCTGATGCAAAGCTAGCCCGAATGAATATCAGCGCGCCACAAAGCAGTTCGCTCACTTCAGCATTTCCTAACTGCTTCATAAATGTTAGTATCTATTACGTCAGGAACTTCAGAATTATGAGGTGCAGATGGAGCGGGTGACTGGTGTGAAATGTATAATATTTTGCAGTCTTTGTACAAATTTATTTTCTATAAAAACACAAGCACGATAAAAACGTAATGCCTCAACAACGGAGCAAATCTTTTTGAAAGATTATTCAAGTATTTTGTTGAAGAACAACCTACTCAATCAAAATGTAGTTCCAAACTTTATTCTTTGAACTTGAGAAACTACAAATCATGATTTACAAAAAGATAACATACTTTGTTAATTTCTGTGTCTCTATTTCGCCAAACTTCATGCATACGTGTGAACAAATAATGAGTTTTGTCAAAAACTAATTTGCATACGGACTGTTATGCCTTATTATAGTTTTGCGCATGTCTAGGGATTCTGTGACGTGAAGTTTTTTTCAAAAGGATTGCATAGGTTGATAAAAGAAAAAGGTGCAAGCGATAGCGTGTAGTAAGAAGTCTTCATAGATAAAAAGATGATATCTGAAATGAAGAATTAATAAGCACAATTTTCTAAGGCGAAGAAAAAATATTAAATTTTGGGAAACAGTTCTTACAAGCAAACAATGTGTAGTAAGTCGTTATATAATAGGCCGAGAATTTTCCGCAAATGTCATGTTTACTAAACGATATCCCTAAGTAATACATTTTGTGCAATGATCGCTCTAACGTTGCAGACATAGAGACAGCTAAAGTTTCATAATATCGGACACGACTGGATAGAAGGAGAGACAGAATACCAACAGTGATTTCCAAATTATTGCTTTATGTCGCCATGTTCATTTAGCCTCAACGACCTAGTTTACCGTAATGCTCTTTTGGACAGACAAATGATCATGTATTTGAAGAATGTTGATGTATTTAGTCATTTTAAAATCATTTAATTGAAGGTAAAATTTGAGACGCAAATTAAACAAGCATGGTGAAAGAAGAAAACATTTTAAGGTTTCTTGTTTATCAACACATGGACAATTTATAAGCTAAAGACAAGGTTTGGTACAATTAGACGTAATCTCCATCTCGCGTTATGCTGTTTTAAGTATGCACGATCTTCCATTATCACGACAGATCGTCGTATATGAACGATCTATCTGGCTCTACGGTTGCTTTATATATAACGCGACGGTCATGGTATTTACGATCGACGTGAGAAATCACAAAAATGGTACCTATGCAGTGTGGTGGTTGTGAAAAATCTACTTAGTGATTGCATGTACTCTATGTTGTCATTTAATTCGTCCTATCAAAATTAGTGTGTGTATTTTCCTTTGAAATACATAGGACTTGAGTTCCTCTATTCGTCCTACACATGGACATGATGCCATACTCATTTACACTTTTCGTTTTGTCATTTCTATTGTTCAGATAGTTTATATTTGAGTATCAAAAATAATACTGCCCCTCCAAATCCATTGTATTATTTTTAATTAGAAAAAAAAAATGTAAAATATGAAGTCATAACTTAGATCTCAATAAAGGTCATCACTTGAACAGTTTGGTTTCAAATAGATATGATTCTTTCCTTATTTTGTATTTAAAATATAAGGCACTCCAGTTAGAGGACATAGTTATGTAAACCAGATTAGGCACTCGAGTTAGAGGTAATAGTTATGTTAACAATATAAGGCACTCCAGTTAGAGTTAATAGTTATGTTAACCATATTAGGCACTCGAGTTAGAGGTAATAGTTATGTTAACCATATTAGGCACTCGAGTTAGAGGTAATAGTTATGTTAACCATATTAGGCACTCCAGTTAGTTAGAGGTAATAGTTATGTTAATCATATTAGGCACTCGAGTTAGAGGTAATAGTTATGTTAACCATATTAGGCACTCGAGTTAGAGGTAATAGTTATGTTAACAATATAAGGCACTCCAGTTAGAGGTAATAGTTATTTAACCATATTAGGCACTCGAGTTAGAGGTAATAGTTATGTTAACCATATTAGGCACTCGAGTTAGAGGTAATGGTTATGTTAACCATATTAGGCACTCCAGTTAGGTAGAGGTAATAGTTATGTTAATCATATTAGCGTTCTACTTAAAAAGAATCGTTTATGCTAATTTAAATTGCTAAAGGACGTTAGGTGATGAAGTTACATTTACTCCAAAAGACATTTCGATGCAACTTTCTATTCGCCCAGTGCAAGCTATTGAAAGTTCACTAAGAGGAGCAGGGCTTCTGTGACTTGGCTACAGGTATGTTTATTGAAATAAATATGTATTATATTATATACATATCAAACCCCAGAATGCATCCAACATTCTGTAAAATTGTTCTGTCGTATCCGTTATACGAGTGTATAATCTAATGTGGTCATTTTTAAGCAGACAAATAATTGTTTGATCAAAACTGATTTAGGATTAAGTTATTTCCGTATTTTAAGTACCATATTTAAGGACGTAGATATTTGTGTTTACTATAAAATTAATGTGTAATCACTTGTTAAAAATGAGTTTTAGTAATGACTAAATACAGTGTTTGGCAACAATTATTTTTATTATATAACTATAGTAACTGGCCCCTAATCACATCATCAAAACTTTCAACTTTGGTAACAATAAGTTGTTTCCGATGCTGTTAATTTTAAAAGGCAATAACATTGCATAGACTGATACTAGATGTTGGATTTACCTCTAGAAACACTAGAATACCGAGATAAATGGACGACAATACTGGTCTATAAGTGGCCTATAATAACTACAATGATGACTAACCTCAGTCGATGAGATCTGAACTATTAATGTGTGATTTATTTTCTTATACAGTCGGTATTCGTTGTCTCGACATTCATCGGACCTCAATAAAATGGTCGACACACAAAAAAGACGTGGATACATTGTTACCATTACCATTCTTACTATTGAATTCACCGTCGGCCATTTTTATAGTCGTAAGATTTACACTGGTAATATTTACACTTTAAATAGGGTTAAACTAAGACAAAGAAGAGATGGGTAGCAAGAAAACAATTGCATTGTTTTAATCCATTAACATCGGGATAAGCAGGACAGTCGTCCGCGACAAAAAAGCACATTCCTTTTGCTTTTCCCCCATTTTGTCCTGACCCACTCTGTAAATAACTGCGATGTCATCCAAGCCTTCTTGTTTGCCTTGTATGACGTTGGAATGACTTTGATGTATTACTGCACATTGGCTTAGTGGGCCTGCCTATAACAAGAGTGGAAGCTTCTCTCTCCCTGACATGCTTGCACACAGCAGAGCAGATAGATGTTCCTTGCTTACTTTTCTGCCGTGATAAGTGATAGTCTTAAATTCAAACGTCTTGTCTGGCATTGCCCTGTAGAAAGTGGCAGTTGCGTCAGTTTTGTATTCCGACAATATAACCGTCAACACTTTTTGTCATTTCGAAAAATCATCACATGTGTGGTTAAGTGATTATTCGCTGAACGTATTTTAAAGTTATTCCATGTCGAGCTTTAGAAACGCAGAAGCCATCCCAGTGAACCGTCAAACTAAGACGGCATGATGCTGAGTTTTTGGGCAAAATATCTAGCCTTACTACATTGTTTTCCCATCTTGCATTCATAAGCCATGCAATCAAGGTGGACTCTGTTTCAAGAATCTAGCTTCTCGAGCTCTTTTTTCTCTCTGGCTCAATATTTCCTGACAGAAACTTTACCCTGAAGTCATGTTTCATTTTTAGCCATGTTGAAAGTGCGTTTGGTGGCACACCAAACTCAGCCGCAATCTGAAATTGCACACCTCGACTAAACCGTAAAACAACTTCGGGTCACGAATGGTTGACAACAGGTGTGAAATAGCAGCTGGGGATCAGAAAATAGTTACTGAACTACCAACTGAAAAGTTATACTGAAATTGTCGACAGTTAAAAAAAATCGATAGATAAATGTTAAAACAATATGGATAAAGAATTAAAAAGGTTGGAACTTGGTAAAAAGGATGTTGTATTGGAAATGTTATATATTGAACACTACCGAAGTCAATAAATCTTAAAAATACAACTGTATTTTAAACGGAAATGATCATTTTTATTTAAAGGCAATATTATGTGTCCATTCATACCATACTGTACTCTTTATTTTGTTTCTTCTATAGAACTAATAGGTAAACGAACGATCAAAATAAAGGTTTAAGGTATGGAAAAGAACTCATATCAATTGTCCAATTTTAAATCAGATATTGCAAAACTGCTGTAACTGAATCGCAATCTCTTCAATGGCATATTCGTGGTTAAACGTTTCTTCGCATAGAAGTTGCCTTTCTTAAATCTCATTACTCGCAGTTTAAGTCTTTCTTACAACTCAATAAAAAACTTTCTGGGTGTGTAAAGCGCATTAACTAATTCGTGGTATGTTTGTAAATGATTTGAAAAGGCTGCACTCATTATAAGACATTTTTAGCAGGAAAACGTGACCTAGATAGACTTGGCACGAAAACTTGATAGATACAAGTGATATGTTCCCTAGTATTTTAATTTTGTTAGGATTATAAATGCATGATTCTTCAATTGTTTCAAATAAGATGGCTTTTGGAGCCATACTGTGAAGGGAAACATAGGTCATAACATGTTATGTGTCGTGCTGGGAAGTTTTTCTGCGTTAAGGCGGAGGATGGTGATTTTAGTACAGGTTTTGCCAGGAAAGAATTTGTGGTACAAACTCAGATTTGATCTTATTTCGTTAATAGTCAATTCGCAAAAAATAAACATGTACTAATAAAATATATTTCAGAGCAGAGTATAATAAATATTTATTAGCCAGTAAGCACACAACTTTAGAGAGATACATTTCCTCGCAGATTAATAATAAATTAATAGCTGTACAAAATGAAAATTACAAACTACACATATTTTCTTCTTAATCTAATAGAGTGGTGCAGAAATACTTGTCAATGTGAAAGATTAAGGGGAAACAATGTTGACCAAGCGTGCCCTTACTAAAAGGACGAATTTTGCATTGTATGATAGAAGGTATTAGATAACAATCTGAATCTTCCGTCATATAAAACTATATGGTTCTCATTCGAAAGAAGGCCATTTTGAGTCAAGCGTCATACTTGCATGTATATAAGAGATAATGTTGTATTTTGGTAGTTTTTTGTATTATTTGGACTTTATTGTATGAAGTGCGAGTAAAGTTTTAAAACGGGGTTTATTGTGTAGTTGATTCTCTACTGATTTTTATCACAATTGTTTTACCTTTACATCTAAAATATGATATCTAAAATGCATTCTCCTCAATTACGTATATGATATTCCTACACAAATAAGACAAATCCTATAATTACTGTTTGTTATTTATGCATATGTTTAAATAACTCAATTTGCAACGTCGGCGAATCTTTACAGAGTTGATTGGCCTCCAGCGGGGTCATAACACTGCCAACACATATTTGTCACTGGTATGCCAGATGTCCTTGTGTTATGTTGTATATCCGTGTGTAGGATATTGTGTCTTGTCAGACAATTGTTATTTTCACTTGTTTGGACGTGCAAAAAAGGATGCTTTATGTTTACTACATTTATATCAGGAAATCTAATCTAATGACAAAAATAATGATAACAAACACATTTGTAATTAATGACAATGTTAAGCAAAACGCATTAGGTAATAAGGATTAAAACAAAGGAGAAAAAAGAAATGCACATTTTACCATATAATAAATCTGTTTTCACTCTTTAGCACATTACTTTCAGGTGTACACAGGAAAGTGTCATAAAACATGATATCATGAATACACATTTTATTAATAACCAGTCTTTTACGTAAATAAGCAATAAACAACATTCTCTGAAAAGATGTCATGTTTGTCATCGTCTTTCCGGAAAAAGCATTAATATCAGTGATATAAGTTATAATCGTCTCTGTACTAACATCATCCGGAGCTACGTCAGACATTGTGGATAATGTACTGGAGGACTCAATTGTAGACCAGTGTCTGTTTATGATTGAGTTGTCATACCTATAATGCATCTATCGATTGTTAAACACTTGGTTCCCAATTTATAAACTAATTTAGCAAATAGTATGTTTTATTATAGACGTCTTCTCAGTTATATAATCCGCGGCCAAACTGTATTTTTGATCTTCAGTTAAACAAATGTTCTGCCTCTTCTAATGATTACATTTATTTCGTAATCGCTGTATTTAATTATTTAATGCCACATCCCATACAAAGACGTTTAGTCGCAATCTCTAAGGAAACTTTTTATATAAACTGTTTACATTATCTGAACAAACATTTTCCGCATATATAGTTGTTATGTTGTTCTTGCATCCTTTTAAGGGATTCAATTTACTGAACGAATAACGTTTGTTTTGTATATTTTATCTCAATCATATATAATTTAACAAAACAGTGTCCCATATAAATATCCTCTAAAGGTCACAGTCTTCCCACTTGAAAACATCGTTTAACACAACACTGTAGTTATTTTGTGTTTAGTGTCATATTCACTTTTCGCAACAACAATGTATGGTGTTGTTCAGTCATCCCATTTAGGGTCGAGGTGTCATTACTTGACCAGGTGAACTAGGTATATAAATGGTTTCGTCAGTTATGGCATTTTTTCCCTAGGATGGTAACCGCGACTTTGTATTTAGAAATGTTTGTGCGCAATTTAGGACTTCAGTGACCGTCCGATCGAAAGTCTGGTTCCAATTATTAAACAAATCCTGTAAGCTTCAAATGTAGAAATAAGTCTTGAGATCGAGTGTTTTGCGCCTATTACGAAAATGCGTCAACGTCATGTATCTATCCTGACGTGATGTTGTCACCTTTGGCCTGTCGTATCGCGGCAAATCTTTAACACGGTTAGTATGACGGTAACTCTGTCGCAAGTTCATCATTGTATTTCTAAGGCAGTTGATTGACTTGGCGACACCAGTTACGCTGACGTCAAATGCAAGTGTAAAAGTGCATGATTTTGTTCATTTTCTCGAAGCCGTGGTACCTTATAAACACGGGAAAGTCTAATGAATAGCGATATTATCATTAAGTAACCCAGAGATCGGTCAACAACAACCTGTCCTTGTACACAAACTACACGGGTAGCATGTGCCAAAAATTGCTAATGACGTTATTTTCATTTTCAAGGACATCCACAAGTTAAAAAAGCCGGTCGAGTTGTGTTATTTATAGCCTATTACTTTATCGAGTATTGCATTTGAGAAACTGATCATGAAGTGCGAGGTTAGAGCTCTGTAAAACCGGTTTTAGCACCCCAGTAGGTCCATATTGCCGACTGATCGTTCTAAGGCAGTAACGTTCGGGTTTGATCTTTTTGTTAAATGACTTATCACAGATTTGTTTTTACTTTTACATTTGGCTTGCGTGTGGAATACCTTTGTCCTGTATATACTGCCTTAGAACGATCTGTCGGCAATATGAATTGAACAATTTCACATTTCCCTCATATACAATTTACAAGTTACAAATCGCGGGGCGAAAATCACGAATACATGTTACATTTCTAGAATCTAAATTACAAGTTACTAATCTGGAGGCGCAAATCTAATCTCTAATGTAAAATGTACATTGCATAACAGCAGGTCAACATTAGGACGCAAGGGGGCGCTTCTAACACGGGAATATTTGTCTATAAATAGAATGTACCGCTTTAACTGGTCCGCGTTCGTCTGTACTTTCAAGGTGTGAGTTTCTTACCGACAGAATCAGACACATGTATTATTTTTGTACTATACAATTTAAGGGATATTGTTCTGTACTTAACTGGTGATCATTATATGGCTACTTATACTCGTATATATATACATTGTATATATATAATAAAGTTTTTGTTTGTGGCACATTAAGAAAAATGCGTGATAAATGTATTTACAATCATTCGTGACATGTAGGGCCTACTGTAGGCATGCACCAATAAAAGTCGGTCCGTATTTACACGTCTCTACTATGCGTGATACATGTATTTACAATCATTCGTGACATGTAGGGCCTACTGTAGGCATGCACCAATAAAAGTCGGTCCGTATTTACACGTCTCTACTTTTTCCTCATACTGTATGAAGCGCTTCAAATGTTGTTCGTATATTTTTATCTCTCAGGTCTGACAGCCCCTAAACCAACCCATCCCATCCCCACCCCACCCCCCACCTGCCCTTTTTCAACCTCTATGGTCCCACCCGCTTTCATTTAGCTGCATATATCCTGATTTAACCGAAGTGATGCTGAGCTGGCAAAATTCCATTACCGGTACACAGTATATATTGAGTTCGAACCCAAGACCTCCTCCGTAATCAGGTGCTCTACCACCTGGTCTACCTGGGCAGAGAGCTTTTAACCATCCTTATTTTTAGATTTTTAACCAGACATCAACTGGACAGAACTTTTTTTGGCTAAAGATAACGCGTTCAATTTGACACCAAATAACGTTGTCCGCATTCTATTGTATCTCTTTTGAAGAATCATTTATGATTCCGTTCTATTTTTAATTAATGATAATCCATTCTATTTTTAGCTAAGTGACGTCTATATTTATGTGGTACCGCCACCTAGCGTCTGAATGTTGTCAATTCTTAACTTGTACATTAGTAATTTGTGACTTGTGACTTGTCCATCTATTTGGTGGAGGAAGATCCCAGACAAATGTCTGGGTAGAACCACTGGTGCACCACAAGTCAGCTGGAAGACCTTCCCACATTTTTTCTTTTTCTCCGACCGGGACTCGAACCCACAGGGAGAGAGGCTTAGCAGTCATAGTAGTTACAAATCGTCGACTTTATCACTACGCTACGGGCGCCTCTGTAGGGTTTGAACCCATAACTCTCCGATCCTGAGTCAATCAGTACCGCGATACACACGGAACAAACCGGTTTTTCACGATATTTTGTATAATTTGGATGCTGCTACCATTGTGTGCATCCAAAGTCAAAGATGATCCAATTTATAAAAAAGAATCGCTGATAACTAACTTGACTGAAGTCGAATGCATGTCAGTGTAATTCATTCTAGACAAACTGGGCAAATGCGGCTTGCTCGATTTGCATTTGCGATATTCCTTGCAATACATTTTTATAAGGTATCGACTTTTAATTTGAAAATATAATTTCTATATTTAAAATCCGAACTTTGCATAGAAACATTATCTGTATTGACATAAAAATTACTACAATTAGCTTATTATTATGAGATAGTTTGTCGCAAGATACTTCGAACACAATAATTACCTATTGTTCGGCAATGTAATCAAATACGACCGGTGCAAATTGTAAGCAATATGGCCAAGCTGATTGGCTTTTTCGAAATATTGCCGAATTAAATAGGACTTTTTCGAAATATCGCCGAATTTAATGGCAACAGCGATGTTTGGCCCCTCCTGGGTGAATGAGGACATATCAACAAAGAAAATTGTTAAAGGTGTCGCATTTTATCGACAGTTTGATGCGCTTATAAAATACCGTGGAAGTACAAACAATCTAAATACACTGTGAATAGTAATCCCTCCAATAATGCGGAAAAGTGACACTACGCAGTCATGAATTTTGCAACTGATTTGTTGTTTGATTGTTTGTGCTTTGCCACCTTCTAGTCTTATTAATTTATTATTCCTGTGTTTGCCACTTATAAAGCGATGCCATATTTTATTATGGCGAAATGTATCGCAATATATCGTGGTACGCTGCAAGCGAATTGTGACAGCCCTACTGAACATTATTATGTTTTGCAAAATATTCATATAATACAATTCTTGGACAAGAAACAAAACCTCATGTCAGGTCAAGGGTTTGATTGATGTATTTATTTATTTATTTATTTATTTATTTATTTATTTATTTATTTATTTATTTTTAAATACATCGAAGCGACCAATTACGATCATTTACGCTTCATGCTATTTACTAAATTAATAAGATCCATCTGGAAACGTGTGACAGGGCTAGCGTTTTAAGCAAATGGACTAGTGATAACGATCACCTCGATTTGTTGGCATGCAGTCCGAACATCAAAGTCGTACCGGAGAGCATGTCTAGCTCATGTCGTTATTTTTTAAAGGTTTAGAAAATTTAATGACAAAGAGAAATAAACCAAAATTTCTCGTTTTCTGCCATGTTTGAATGAACGTGACAAGCAAACAAAGACAATAAAAAATGAATAATTAAATAAATAAGAACGCCGTTTACCGAAATAGGACCCATATTTTATCCAGGTTAGAAAGTCCGCTATGCAGACTTTCCCCACGTGCAAATTTCAGTGGGCATTTCATACATGGACGTCGCGCTCCAGCGCGTCACCAATAATGATTAATGAATTATCAAAAGGAGTATGGGATAAAGTTAACAAAATGGACGGAAGATAAAAGCCTCGGCAAATAAGCAGATTCTAAAGAGGTTCTAAAGCGAGAACAGGTTAAAATGAAATAGATCAAGCAGTGACGTTTTATGCGGTACGATCATTCTGATGGATGTTTTATGTTACAGACAGATTTGTGTACATATTTTGATGGTAGTACATAATATTTAGGGCATTTTATATTTTTCTTGGGAATTTGCATTATTATATACTTCATAGTAGAGCATAACAGAAATCGATTGAATAGATGTGGGTGCGTGCGTGTGTGTGCGTGCATATGTATTACGGGTGCATGTGGGTGTGGGTGAGTCCATGCATGTGCCTGTACGTGAGTACGTGCGTGCGTTTGTAGATATTTGGCAACTGGAGACACATTACATTTGGGTATTTTATTAAAGGCAATGAGGGTTATTCTTTAACTATTTCTTCATTCAAGAATGTGTATGTAGTTCTAAAGCTTCTTTCTACGGTGTTGATGTAGACTTAGATGTATTATATATTAATTCATCACTGACTGAAATTTGTCTAAACACTAAGCTACCATTCCTATCGTTGTAAATTTAACACATTGTATTATTCGTTTAATTATATAGCATTTTTAACGTGTTTATGAGAATTAACCAAATACAACCCTCTTGACCTGTTATTTAAGATATCGGAGAGAAGTCGGAAGTCGGACTAACTCAAATATCCCTTAGAATACACGTGCACATAACTTAACGGCAGAAAACCTATAAGAAGAACGTGTTAACGACATCATGCAATACAAATGTAATTACTTTTATGTAAACACACACACACACACACACACACACACACACACACACACACACACACACACACACACACACACACACACACACACACAAATTCTAACACTGTATAACTGTATAAGATTTAGAAAATAGGTCAATGAAACAATATACAGTATTGTAGGCGAAATTAGATAACGAGATCGAAAGGTTACAGTATAAAATACCGTGTATTTATGTTACCAGACCAGGTTTGGTTTAGGGGTAAAGTTTGTAAGAACTGATTTCTTCTAAATTCGCATTAATGGTGGTTCAAGGATCCACACTTGCAATCTGTAAACAGAAAAAAACTAATGACAATGTAACGCAAATAACATATTATAAAGTAAATTTATAAAACTAATCAATGGCTGAGCAAAACAATTGCTAACAATGGGTTACTGTTCTTTACACATTTAAATTAATTAATATTATTTACATGTTAATAATCGTAAATTGCTAATAAAACGAACGAAAGTAATCTGGCAGTGTTTATTAATCAATGAATGTTTTTGAATAACATAAAAAAAATACTTAATAAAACTAAATGCATAATCTTCAGCGACACCATAACTATCCGCTATCCATAAAAATTCATACTCATCTAATAGATTATTGGTTAGTTATTTATATGTAAAACCAATCAATTAAGGGGTCATGACCTCAAGGGAAGTAATAAGTATATAACTTAATTAGTCTAAACTGAGTTATCTTTCTTTAATATTTCTTCCTTATCTGATTGTCTATACAACATTTTCTATCTAGTAAATATATTATAATTTTACCATGTCTTAGTCCTGCGACATTTATCCAAAAATGGCATGTTTAATAATAAAGGCAATCCCGAAGTTATACCTACTGTGCACGGTTGGAGAGACCGTTGATAATAGTGTAATATAAAAGATATGTAAGTTCCTGGCTGTAAAATGGAAAATGCAAGTAATGCAGTACAACGACGGTTATTCCCAGTGATTTATATAATTCCTATAGCAAAAACAATCTCATGTATTAATGATATGTCAAAACATTTTATGAAAATTATTATTAATTAAAAAACGCAAAGCTTCACAAACATACAGATAACTTATCCGAGATAAGTGAAGTATTCTAACATGCAATGGGTAAAGAAGCTTTTTTTTCATTAAAGCAATGTGTTGACGTGGCTCTCAAGTAAACAAGAAAATTTTGATTTTTACTAAAGAAATTCATCCAGATTTTTAATACGTATTCACAATATTTAAGAACGTGATTGTGAACTGCAATAAGACATTACATAATCAGTATGGAGATGAAACTCTGTCTCAGCTTATTGTTACCCGTATACTGATTCTACCCGGGAGATGGACCAGTCGAGGGAGGTTAATGTGATATGCACGATGGTCTCTCCGAATCAACTGTAAAACAAATAGTTTTAAATTTAATCTACCAATGTCTATAATTAGATCTAGCCTTCTTACCATTATCGGTGTGTTAATGTCCTACTTTGATGCAGATATTTGACCAGGTAAACTTTATCAGCACCTAAGACGAGAACATGATATGCAGCACATACACAACATAACTGTATTTCCATGCACCGACGCTTACACATACCGCTGAAAACAGTGTACTTGAAGCTAACCATTGTGTTTGCACAATCACAAGGTTGTCTGTCATGTTCTTAATGTTATGACAAAGCAATTTACAAAAACACTTTTCGTCCTATGGCAATAGAATAGAAAGTTTATATATCAACCCAAGTGACAAAAAACTTTAATCAAATATCGTCTGAGTATTCATAGGAGATAATGTGGGTTAGCCTGACATTAAAGTGTACTAGTTATTAACTTCATACGACCAAAGTACACTTCACCCATGTGGTATTGTGCTGCACCTACGCAATAACGTTTACATCATTGGATAAGTTTGAAACACCGGATAACATCTAGTTAAACAGCACGTAAGATATAAAGTTGATTATTGTTTCGAGGCTCCTTTTGTTGTTTTAAATTATAACAACTTGTTTAAATATTCGATTTTTAAATGTTAAAAAGTGTCAAGTGTGTCTGTCTTGTATAGAGTTATATTTTCACCGATCTTTCGTCGTTTGCGAAAGTTCAAGCAAGAACTTGTTTTTTTTTACCTTTGCAGCGGAACTTAGGTCTATGTTATACGTTTACTTGTCTCTATTCAAACAAACAGTGTTGATTCAAGACTTCGCTTTCTACAACGTTTAATTGTCAGTTCTCTAATCTCAGATTCTTTTTTGCTGTAATAAAAACAAACCCATATTGTGTAGTTGATTTTCTACACATTTAGGTGTAGATTCCTTCACCTGAGCCATAAAAAAAGAAATATTTAGAAAGAAAAACATAAAATAAATATTGTTATTTTTCAAATCGTTTTAATTGTTATAGTGCTTTTTAAGTATTATTTCTGTATTGTTCTTATAATTTTTATCATATTTATTGCTGTATTTAAGTAAATGCTTATTTTTGACATTTAATAATGTTTTAACATAATGCTACTTTGGTTATGGTACATTACCTGACAAATAATGAACGAGACGAAATTCCCTGTAATACGCTCGTACGAACATCATCCGATATCAGTTTAAGATCGTAAGAAACATGGCAGAGAGGGTAAACAGACGACAATAAATGTGAATTCTCTATGCTACAGTAACGATGACGGACATTCTGGTGAAAGATGCTGGTGGTGCTACTGCAAGAATGGTTGACGTAGGTGGTTACATTATGCCAGCTTTCCCAGAAAAAGACGCAGCGACGTTGAAAAGGATCTTCGACGAAATGCCGATGTTCTCAATGAGGGACGATGACGTCATGTTGTGTAGTTTCCCTAAAACAGGTCAGATCCCCGTAAAATATCAAATATGAAGCAATTAAAATCAGTCCTTTGAGTCTCATTATACAAGGCTACTTAATCACACATTTATATCCGACACCTTTCCTAACTACAAACTCAGTCTCCAATGGTTCCAAACATGAACTACTAAAACCTAAATATACCAGGCTTAAGACACAATTCAGAGTTCGTTTAATAATTGCACATTGAATATATATAATAAAACAAAGAAATATTACATGAGCATTACCGAAAACCGTTGGAAAACTGCTGTTGTTCATCAACGGTTGTTGCGATTAGGTTTGGTACCCTTAAGTATAGTACTTATCTTTCCACTACGTACAACATTTCACAGAAGTTCATTTTAATTTATACTAAGCATGGTTACATGTCTATCCTTGATCTAGTCTTCTATATCTAGTTATGTATTCTTAAACATGATGTTATGTGCTAGTTGTTTAAAAATATATATATTATAACAATTTATAATTGTTAATGATTTTAAGTTCATCATATTCCAAAGAATTATAAAAAAGAAATAACCGACTAATGGAATATTGTTTTTGGCACATTAATGGAATATTTTGGTTTTGGGATGGGATTAGTCGGCATTTTTGCCGATACTGTGCAACGACATTTCTATCATTATAACACAAGGGCACTTTTGAGGTGCCCACTTCTACCAACCTTAAAGTCTTTGGTTTTACCCAGCCGGTGTTGACCTCACGACCTCCCGATCCGCAAGCCGACGCTCTACCACCTGAGCTATTGCGGCCGGTATTTTGGTTTTGTGGCGTGGATATATTGTTGCCACTGATAAGAATGCGGTCACAAGCACTGATAATCCTTTCTGTGTTAATCTTCAATAAAAATATTCTATAATAAATACAAATTTTGTCAATAAAACGATGTGATAAATTAACCATTTATTTAATTTACTTTTGTACTTGCACATTTAACATAAAATCAATATAGATATATGCATTTATACGATGGGTGATACAATTTCTTTTCCACAGTCAAAAACCAATCGTATCATCCATCTGTTTATTTTATAAATGAAGAATATCAGGTTGCTTAAATTGTTATCGCTATAATTGGCGTTGCCATTGTTTGTGTTATCAATATATTTTCATATGAATTGTTTCATAGAAACTATGTACACCGACGTAGGAGGTGGAAGAACTATAACATTGGCTATTTTTATAGATTTATTGCGATTTTCTATTCACGATTTTCTAAACATGCTATTTTATCGTTCGTTTTTTAACACTATCTATCAACTAATCGAAGTTGAATACGATTTCGTGGAATATTAAACAAGACATAGTAATTTATTTGTATTTAGTTCCCATTATATACCAGAATATTTATTTCCCTGATATTGTCCAAAAACCATGTCTATCATATTAAACCGTGGTTTATGACAGGCACTAACTGGTTATATGAGGTTTTGTCGATGATGCTTAACAAGTCAGCAGTCCGAGTAAAGACCGGAAAACACATGACAATGATGGAAGCACTGACACCTGAGCAGATGGAGCAATACCAAGCCCCGCGCGTCATGAACAGTCACTTTAAACTCAGGTAGGTTCATTTGTTCCTGGCTCCACGCGTCATGAACAGTCACTTTAACCTCAGGTAGGTCCGTTTGTTCCTGGCTCCACGCGTCATGAACAGTCACTTTAAACTCAGGTAGGTCCATTTGTTCCTGTCTCCACGCGTCATGAACAGTCACTGTAACCTCAGGTAGGTCCGTTTGTTCCTGGCTCCACACGTCATGAACAGTCACTTTAACCTCAGGTAGGTCCGTTTGTTCCTGGCTCCACGCGTCATGAACAGTCACTTTAACCTCAGGTAGGTCCGTTTGTTCCTGGCTCCACGCGGCATGAACAGTCACTTTAACGTCAGGTAGGTCCGTTTGTTCCTGACCCCGCGCGTCATGAACAGTCACTTTAACCTCAGGTAGGTCCGTTTGTTCCTGGCTCCATGCGTCATGAACAGTCACTTTAACCTCAGGTAGGTCCGTTTGTTTCTGTCTCTACGCGTCATGAACAGTCACTTTAACCTCAGGTAGGTCCATTTGTTTCTGTCTCTACGCGTCATGAACAGTCACTTTAACCTCAGGTAGGTCCGTTTGTTTCTGGCTCCACGCGTCATGAACAGTCACTTTAAACTCAGGTAGGTCCATTTGTTTCTGTCTCCACGCGTCATGAACAGTCACTTTAACCCCAGGTAGGTCCGTTTGTTCCTGGCTCCATGCGTCATGAACAGTCTCTTTAACCTCAGGTAGGTCCATTTTTTCTGTCTCTACGCGTCATGAACAGTCACTTTAACCTCAGGTAGGTCCATTTGTTTCTGTCTCCACGCGTCATGAACAGTCACTTTAACCTCAGGTAGGTCCGTTTGTTCCTGGCTCCACGCGTCACGAACACTCACCTTAACCTCAGGTAGGTCCGTTTGTTTCTGTCTCTACACGTCATGAACAGTCACTTTAACCTCAGGTAGGTCCGTTTGTTTCTGTCTCTACGCATCATGAACAGTCACTTTAACCTCAGGTAGGTCCGTTTGTTCCCGGCCCTATGCGTCACGAATAGTTACTTTAATCTCATGATGGTCCGTTTGTTCCGAACCTTTGTGCTACGAACAGTCACTTTAATCTCTTGTAGGTCCGTTTGTTTCCGGCCCCGCGCGTCATTAACAATCACTTTAATCTCATGTAGATCCGTTTGTTTCCGACCCTATGCGTCACGAACAATCACTTTAACCTCATGTAGGTCCGTTTGTTCCAGCCCCCCCCCCCCCCCCCACCCCCACCCCCTCGCATCATGAACAGTCACTTTAACCTCATGTAGGTCCGTTTGTTCCTGACCCTATGCGTCACGAACAGTCACTTTAACCTCATGTAGGTCCGTTTGTTCCTGACCCTATGCGTCACGAACAGTCACTTTAATCTCATGTAGGTCCGTTTGTTCGTCTTGCCAGCGAAAGCACCCTAGAAGGTATTAGCTGGCGGATATGTAATGTTGCTTTTTATGAGAATAGCATGCCGTTAAAACCTGGCATTATTCCACACTTAGCCAGACTATGACATTACGATTTGAGCTCTCGGTCATAACCCTTTGTGATTATGTTGTACTCTGCTACCTTTGAAGGATTGACATTTTATGCGGCCAAATGTCTGTTATTCGAAGTCTCTTCAGGCGCGCATGTGCACTTACGAACGAAGATGAGTATTAGGTCAATATTAATAACCATTACTTTTAATAGTATATAATTTCTATGTTTTGTATTGGAAGGCGCCATAACCTTACGTAAACTATTGAAGCTGACATTTAATTTGAATCGATGTTATGTTAAACGAATTAGAAACTGGTATTTAAATGTAAATAAAGGCAAGAAGACTGATACAAAGGTTGTCCCGGGATGTTATGTTTGCGGAAATCTAAGCTCTGATGTTAGACAGTTATGGTTTATTGTAAGGGTGTAGTTTGCTTTAGCAATTTGTGATTTCTAATATTTTATAGTTTGTGTTGCTTGGAAAAAAAAACACAGATCCTTCGACAATTGCCGCAGATGTTAAAATTTGACCAGTAAAGACCAATACACAATGGCACATAAAGTAATTGTAACAGTGACAAGAACACAGTTACGAGACATAACAAAAAGCAAGGATAAAAACAGCAGTAACCGCCATGGAACGTTCGGTTGGCAAAGGTTAAGGAAGCCCTACAACCTCGCACTGCCTGAAGATTTTTCTCACGGTGTAAATAGAAATATCTCATCTAAGAGAGACAACAGACAGCAAGCACCTGCATGTTGGTGATACAACTAATAAAGGACAACTTAATACAAATAACATAAATCTTAACATTATTAACTGTCAACATATGTGCAATATGTACAAGAGATATGTACAATTAAGGTAAGACCTGTGTAATGCGCAATGTCAAGAATCTTGTTTTGCATACTTAATTCTTAAATGGCATTATATTGTGCATCTAAATGTGAAATGTTAAAAGATTTCCCCGTAAATTAAATAAGTTATAAGATTTTTTGGAAATATGTCATTTAAACAATTTATCAGCCACATAATCCAAAGTCCCATCTGCAAAATACACATTTTTTCCGACAAAACAAAGAAATGTGTTCTTTTAAGCATGTATTTTATTCACCAATGTACATATTGTAACAAAAAACAACATTTCATGAATAGTGAATCAGGTTTCCTGAAAATCTGTGCAAAAATATTCAGTAATTTGGGTACAAAAAGGCAGATTTTCGGAATTCAATACTTTCATCGATTTTTTTCAAAGTCAGAAAAATATACCTTATTATGCCTGCAACCATATAAATTTGGTATCAAAAGTTTTCTAAAAGTGTACACAATAGCATATATAAAAATCAAGAATCTTTACCATACCTTTTCTTTTAGACAAATTGATGAAAAACGTACCCCCCCCCCCCCCCCCCTTAAAACTCCACGACAATTTTTCCAAGAGAACTGTTAAAAAGTCATTATTTACTACTTTTCAACTTTTTGGTAACCAAAATGCATGAATTTACCACTTGCAAATAAATTACTATTTACTATTTAATAAATTACTATAACGCCCCCCCCCCCCCCCCCCGAAGCACCAGGTTGATAGGGTTCATTACTTGAGGCCGATTTCCTATTTCAAGTAACAGTGACCTAAACCCTACTAACTTTTAATTCTACCCAAAAGTATGGTTATAGATGCTACATAACCTATTTTCATCAAGATTGGTCGGGACTTTACAGGCATAACGTTTAATCATGATTCCTATTTACATGTAGCCCCCTATGGGGTGTAATAATCAAGAGATAGAATGCAATACATGAACGTGGTGCTAACAAACAAAGAAAATGGTACAAACTAATGAGTTGATATTATGATTGTAATAATATAATTTGTGTATTGTCTTTGTTTCCTGGGATATGCGCCATTTTTATTAGACATGTAGGACAAGTTTACTTTTGGCGTTCAAAGTGTGAAACTAATTTTGGAATAAAAGATTCCAACTCTCTTTTAGCATTTGTTACTCTCGGCAAGCCATCACTATTTCTCATGGTGAAAACATTATAGAGACCATCTTCTCTTTTGCGCAGAAAAATTGTCTGTAAATGATTATAGTTTAGCCCAGAGCGAGCAACATTTTCCGCAGTTGATGACTTCATGACACCATTTGATACAAGGAGAGACACGGGTCCTAATTTGCAGTTTCCACAGTATTCCAAATTGTCTAACAGTATACGGAGCTCAATAAGTCTTATCCCCACTTTCCACCCATCTCTGCTAACTATCCCCGGCAAATGAAGTTGATCTGGTTTTGCTGCGGTTTGTCTGGATGTACTACATCCAATAGAAGCATAATCGTGATCCACGCTGTATGTTTTACGAAGTTTGCTCAACGATTTTAATGATTTCAATGACGCAAATCGTCCTTTCTTATCACACGACTCCATTTTCAAAGTCCCGGATGTAAACACGTGGTTCTCGCAAACAGCTTGATTTTTACGAAGACGCCGGGAACCAGTTTCGGAAATACGAGTAAAGTCAGAGAAGTACCGGATAACAACAAAATAACACAATAAATGTCGAAATAACACGAATGCATACGATAAAATTGCAGTGCTCTAATCTTATTTTAGACAAAAATCCAAACAGACAAAACAAAATGTAGTATTGTGAAGCTATTATAGGCAATAAAGCTTAATTAAAAACCGAAGGAAGATTTATCCCCAAGTGACATTATATAATAAACACATTCCCGAGGCCACACCTACTGTGCAGGCTCACGAAAAGGACTTGGAGACTTTTTTTAAGTTATACCACCTATACAGTACACGATTTGAAACGTGAAGAGACAGAATTCCAGTGAATGCTTAATTTTGTGTCAATGGTCATCGTGTAGTCCGATCATCGTGTAGTCTGGTCACGTGTAGTCCGATCATCGTGAAGTTTGGTCATCGTGTAGTCTGGTCATCGTGTAGTCTTTTCATTGTGTAGTCCTATCATCGTGAAGTTTGATCATCGTCTAGTCTGATCATTCTGTAGTCTGGTCATCGTGTAGTCAGATCATCCTGAAGTCTGGTCATCGTGTAATCCGATTATCCTATAGTTTGGTCATCGTGTAGTCCGGTCATCGTGTAGTCCGGTCATCCTGTAGTCCGGTCATTGTGTAGTCCGGTCATCGTGTAGTCTGGTCATCCTGTAGTCCGGTCATCGTGTAGTCCGGTCGTCCTGTAGTCCGGTCATCGTGTAGTCTGGTCATCCTGTAGTTTGGTCATCCTGTAGTCCGGTCATCGTGTATTCCGGACATCGTGTAGTCCGGTCATCGTGTAGTTTGGTCATCGTGTAGTTGTGTCATCCTGTAGTCCGGTCATCCTGAAGTTTGGTCATCCTGAAGTCCGGTCATCCTGTAGTCCGGTCATTCTGTAGACTGGTCATCCTGAAGTTTGGTCATCGTGAAATTTGGTCATCGTGAAGTTTGGTCATCGTGTAGTTTGGTCATCCTGTAGTCCGGTCATCGTGTAGTCTGGTTATCGTGTAATTCGGTCATCCAATACTCGTGATGATTCTTTTGTTATATTTTCCTATTGTTTGTTAGTTTGTTCTGTGCTTTCTTAGCTCTTACGTTGTACTATTTTAAAGCTTGTGTTGTTTGTCATTGTGACGTGTTTTTGTCAGATATTGCGTTGTATTTCATTTTGTTTTTCAGTCTGTTTTGTCATATCGTGCGTTTAGCAAGACGTTAGACTGGCTTTTAGTGAGTTGTGCGTATTTGTCAGAGCATGATTTATATGTGCTAATTTCTGATGCACTGCAGTATATTTTTGTCACGTGTATTATTCCTTTGTCAGATACCTTCCCGAAGACTTAAAGAAGAAGCAGATCAAGACGGTGCTGGTACTAAGGAATCCGAAGGATACTGCAGTGTCCTATTATAACCACATGAAGGGACTAAGGCTGTATGCGTATGCTGGGGAATGGAAAGATTGGCTGCATGCATACGTCAAAGGAGAATGTAAGGTTTGGAATTTTGTGGAGATGTAGAAGGGTTTACCCAAGTTTAACTTTGTGTCTACCATCTCCTTATAACACAACATGCACACCACGCCGCTTTTACGTGACAACCAAAGATAGACGTAATTTTTAGCCAGTAGTGATAAGTGTGTGTTGAATATTTGATATGTTCGTTGTTCTTATAAGTTTGTCTGCCATAGAGGAGGGCGCTTTATACGTGACATGTATCTGCCGCAAGCAATCAACGTAACTTATTAATCAGGTAATTTTGTCTCATGTCATTCATATATGTATCATTATTCATCGTTCAGACCAATATTCGGAATGATTATCTTGTTCAAAAAAACATAAAATTAGATAAGTTTAAATGGGATGAGAACAAAAAAAATTCTCAAGAACAATTTTCCGGAAACGACAATAATCAATTAAATGAACTCATATAGACTTAAATATAAACGGAGAAGTAGATAGAAGTTTAAGCATTTTCAAAATGGCAGCATATGCTTGTAATATGAGTTTTCTGTATTACGTAGATGAATGAAACGAGTAACAAACCGTGCTGGGACAGCGGCTGCCCTATAGCGAAACAGACCAATATCATTCGTCAAAATGACTTTCAGTAAGACAAGAACAAGTTGTAGGTAATTTTACCAAAATAAGATAAATATCGATATAATAAAAACACGCGAAAACACACACAATTTCTGACAATTGCTGAAACTTAGCAGGGTCGGTTTAAAAGTAAGAGACGCAATTATAAACTGAGTGGCTTCATTGTTAGAGTACTATGCTGTTTAAAACAAAACCAGTTACCAATGTTATGGAAATTGTTGTATTAGGAAATTATGAACAGTGGAATTATAATGGAAGCCAAATAAATATGACGTAAATGTTGTCTGGTTGCTTAAACGACGTGTTAAGCTCGCATGATCTAAGTTTCGAATGTAAGTTTTATTTAAAAAATTATTTCTGTACTTTCTTCTTATACTTAGGGACTCTCTAAAATTTATAAAAGACAAGACGTTTGCCATTCAGTATTTTTATTTCACAAAAAATCTTTACTCTTTGCAAAATATAATGAAAGAAATAAAATAAAAATCAAGAATTACAGTACGACGTAAATTGAGTTATCTGGAACAATGCAGTTGAACAAATTACGTTTGAGGAATTGGAAATGACCACATCTTATTATTCGTTACCAAAATTAACGGTACAATACATGTTCAATTATATGCACATCAATTTCTCTTTGAAATAACTTATTTCTACTGAATACCAGCTATTTAAAAAAAATCAATTCAACTTGATATTGAAACATAAGCGGCGAATTGGCGCTCAAAGTTATGATTATTATTTTAAATGCTGTGGTAGTTGAGATAAATACAAAGAAAACGTAAGTCGGTACAAGTTTGCGAAACGTAAGGTACACAAATAAAAGTGAAAAGTGCTTACCTATAAAAGACAAGAGTTGTGCCCTTCAGTATTGTCATACCTCGAAGTTGAACCCACTGGTTGCAAGTGAAGAAACCGAAGGACCCACTCTCTTCAAACACCGCTTTAAACCAGCCAATTAATAACGTAACAAAATCATGGATTACAAACTAATACCATCGAAGATGAATATCAAGTATTTTTAAATGTTTGCAATATAAAGATCTAAAATTGTCTTAAAAGTAGGTTTACCTGTAACATGTAGATGCCCCAAGGACGACATATCTGTGACAGGCTGAGATTGTATCCTAAACTTGTTTTTCCAGATGAATATGGTAAATACACAGATTATCTGCGAGAATGGCAAGAAGCCATTGCGAAAGGTCCTGGATTCCCTCTGCATGTCATGTACTTTGAGGACCATAAAGTGGTATGTCATTTAAAAATATGTCAGTTTCACTTTATTTCCACATGCTCACTTTCTATATTCCCAAGCTATTAACCATGTATGTAGAAGCAAGCGTTTGACTCATATACCATACGCAGACGGTGTAAACGTATTTTGAAGGCTTCGTCGAATTTAGATAATTAGAAACTGTCGATAAAACATGTGTCTGTTTAAGTTGTAGTTCAAATCAATTTTAATTTTAAGTCTTTACCAATTGGTTAAAACCGTGTCATTACCATCGGTGTAAGATGTAAGATAAACGGGAATAAAAATGCTATGATATGTATTAAAAGAAAGAATTGACAGTTTTATCACAAATTGTCTCGACATATGTCAACCATTATTTGCTCCAATAATATAGGCAAACATTTACTATAACAAATAGTTCCTTAAAATGGTGTTATTTATATCCTTAAAATATGATGTCATTTATAAATAAAAGATTAATGTCATTAACTGTCCGGACTCTGCAGCTCCTCTGATGTGTTTCAGAATGGAGTTGAGGAGTTAAACAAGTTAGAGAAGTTCTTAGAGATAGAGCTTGGTGAAGAACTGAAAAATGAAATTGTCGACACCTGTCACTTCGACAAGATGCTGAAAGAGAAACAGCCGCCGGAGGAGTGGAAGAAAGCAGTTTTTAAGGAAGGTTTCGAGTTCTTCAGGAAAGGTGACAATTATAATTATGCAAATCGATCAAATATTGACACAAACCAGTGTGTTAGACGCTGATATTAAAATTTTGCCGACCGATCCATATTTCGACTTAAGATTAGTCAATTTAATTAATTTTATAAACTAATTACATTATGAATAATGTGGATGAGAGATGACTTTTCATTTACATTATGATTGAAATGCGTTATTATACGGCTAAGGTCTTTGTTTCTAACTACGTTTGTAAATTGTACTTGTTACTCTCGGGGCTCTGCCGGAAAATAGTCCAATTACTACTTCCTTTGTACATATTGTAACAAGAATATTTAATTCTTGAGAGAGTATATTTTTCATTTTAAATACTACTTTCAAGAAAACGCATCAGGAATAACGAGTTTGCTACGTCCACCAGTTCTGGATCATTTGCCGACCAAACCTTCTAAGAAGGTTACTGTTGGTTTTGCTCTATTATGTTATGTCTTGGCTCAGTATTTCTGTCAATTAACACAATAATTTGTATTTGTTTACTAGAGTGTCAAATGGTAGTTGTGAGTATATCTGTGGTAATTCCCATATTTTCATATTAAGTATAGTCGCTGAATGTTACATCTTATCTATGCTGACATAAATTCGGCAAGACAGTTTACGTTCAAATGTATACCCCATGATACAGAATATGAAGCAAAATCTGCAAAGAAGATGTCTTGAAAGCATCGATGGCAAATATTATAAAGTAAATTTCGTCACTGGTTTGATTGCATAAAATTAAGAATCCGTCTAGCTGCTCGCGCTACTCAGGCTAGAGTACAACCTTTTCTGTTCTGCGTGCGTTTTATTCAGAACCCAGTTTGAAATGAGTGTGTCAAAACAAACACTTAATCGGAAATAGTTTGTTATTTAGGTTTTATGTTAATTGCCTTTTAAAAAGGTAATCATACATCATTTACTTCATAATTATCAATGTTATTACATTTTTTAAAAATTGTATGATCTTGTTTAAATCTTATGTCTTAACACATACGTTAAAAGGAAAATATGAAAAGGTCCAATGCGAATTGTCACAAACATTAAAATTTTAACCAGCACACCTGTCCAAGTTAATGTACAAGTGATAAAAAAAAACACTGAGACAAGAAATTACGAAAAAACAGTTACCGACTCGATCAGCGGGCAAAAGGATCGACCGTGCTGTTTTAACGTGGTTTAGGGAGCGCCTCTAACCATGCACTTGTTGAAGGTCTTTCTCAAAGACAGTATTAATAAAATAAAAATCATCCCATTGAAATGAGATAACTAACAGTAGACACCTGTGTTATAACATTATACATGTAAACATTCCAGGTCAGATAGGCGACTGGAAGAACTGGTTTACCGTTCAACAGAACGAGATGTTTGACGAGATCTGGGCTGAGGACGCTAAGGGGCTCAACTTCCCGTTCATTTACACAGATCCACGTGTGTAGAACACCTGTCATTGATGACATAGAGTCGCAACAAAAACATTGACAGAGCCCAGAGTGACATCAGTACATAAATATTTTGTATTTTGCTGTTTGTTGTTTGTTTTACCAGCACTCCTGTATATATTATGTGTGTAGAAATTAGTATAGGAAAAATAATGTATTGAGTTGCAGATTCCTGTATATATAATAAAACCGCGGCATATTTTTTGTATTCAATGCATTTATATTGTGAGAGCATTGTTTTATCTATTTTGTTTAACATAAATGCAAAGCTCCAAAATCGGCATATTAAGAAGTTCCTAACATAATGAACCAAGAAGACAAAAGAACCGTTCGCTGCAAGAATGCAGCTAATATGCTGTACTTTAAAAACTTTAGCAAATGGTCATGTTTTTATAGCTTATTGCTAGAATGAAAAAAGTATACACTGAATTTAAAACCATACTAGCTACCCTTAAGTCTGGCAGACTTTTGACCAAAGAAACAGTACCAGACCATCATACAAATAACCCTTTGTTAATGAAAACTGTGTTTTTTTTCTGATGTTTTACATTCTCTGCTATTGTCGCAAAGCGGTTGTTCATGTACAGTTTATTCATGGTCGGATATGTCAATTTACTTCTTATTGTCAAGCATACGGAATATGCTTCAGATTATTATATGTTGTTCTTCACTTACTGTATGTTTATTGTTGTTATTTTCTTTATGTCATGTCTTGAACTGAGGGGTCCCCATTAACAATATCAAGCAACAATTGCTTCATCGCTAATTTGTCAATTATGTTCTTATTTTGATGTATGAAACAAATCATTAACTTCTCCGACGCTTAACTGTATCATTGTTTCCTTTCTATTCTTCAGCAGTTGATTGAAGCAACTCGTACACCTTTTATTGTACATACAACGCTGCTGCTTCTCTAAGCATGTAGGAATAAGAAATGATACTCCGACTATTTCAGTAGTATTTTGAGACGCTTGATGTAGTATTATATAAGCATTGATATCATTTTTAAGCTGTTTCTTGTTAAGACTCATGTGTCTGACATATCGTCATCGTTGCATGCTTCTCTAGACTATAACAAGTGACAAATAATACAAGTATTTAAGCTCTTTACGTTACGTCATATCGATCACGAAAACCGCATAAATTGCAGTTTAAGGGACAAGATGATCTCAGATTTGTAAAAAGGTTCAATACATAATTCGAGTGGAGTGATTTATATTATTAAAGGAATTGCATAATAATTAAAGGCGTTCATTTTGTTATATAAGTTACATCAATTGTGCCAAAAAGGTTATACTGCCAATAAATAAAGAAATTGAAGTTTTATCATTTACATGCATAATAAATGTACATTATTTTATGTATGAGCTATATCAGTTTAATTATTCGATATTAGAATCATTTGAAATACATTTTACCAGCGTGATTCTATAGATCTGTTATAGCTAAGTCGAAATTCTTCGTACATTTGATTTGGACTTGTATAATTACGCTGTGCATCGATGCTTGTTTGAAAAAGATGTTTACTGCGATTGTAACCTTCTCTATAAATACGAAACGAATGAAAAGGTGTTATACAAAAGAAATAAGAAAAATCCTCTGAGAATTAACCAAAATATTAAAATTGGAACTACTTCTAGACAAAGGCGCACTATGAAAGTGAAAATGTGAAAAAATACTGATCTTAATAATTGCAAACCCAAAGGAAAAAGCCAATAGTCATTGCCTTAAAAAAGTAAATCGGCAAAAAAGGACCGACTGTGATGGTGAAAAGGAAAACAAGAAATTATCTTGAGAATTACCACAGACATTAAAATTTGAATGCCTTGGAACGGTTAGTCAGTAAAAGGATCAATGTGGTGCGTTTAAACCTGGTTTGTGGAGCGCTCCAACCTCGCACTTCATAACAATGTCCATATATCATTAAAGAGAGACAACATGCAATAAACACCTGTTTTGGGAGTTATAAACTGATCAATTAATACAATTTACAAACAATATAACGATAATGTAACATAAAGTCAGGTTCGAAACAGTAATGAACTATCAAAAGACGCTCGTATGTTCAAAATGTAGTTTGAATTCATACAATACAAATGTAGTGACGTCTTATGTAAAAAGATTGTAATCCAAACCAACAAAACTAAAAGTAGCATTGCGGTTATAGGTTATGAGATCGAAAGGTTATAGCATAAAAATGCTGAGCATTTTTCGGCAGATGAGATCTTTACTAATAAAGTCAACCACGAATTTATATCTACTGTGCACGGCTGTAAGACGAAGAGAAAGAATGTGCGTGTGTTGGCGTAGAGCCAGTTATATGTAGTCTCAACGATCGGTCCGGTCTTGACTTTGTAAAGGAAATTGCAAGCAATGCAGTACAACTACCGTTACGCCCATGCAGAACTATTGTTTTCATACGTTATGCTGTACGTATATACTTTCAAACAATACAATAATTACGGTGAATATTCTGAAAAAAACGTTCCTTAATTTGTGGAATTTAAAGCCCTGGTGTTATAAATCTGGTAATAATAAAGTGATTTTTGTCATTACATTTTTAATCCTAGTGCAATAGTTGAAGTTGGGATATATAAATATTACTATTGAAGGTAACATGAGATGAATCAGCATCAAGGTATGGATACTTCAAAATACATAATTTAAAATTGTCTCTCTTATCATAGATTTTAGTACCGACTTTTTCATTGGAAATGGTAATCTCGGTTTTTTTAAATGTCTCCAGTAAATGTCAAGTATTTGCTTCTTTAAATGTATGTTCTGTTGGATAATTTCTACAGATAATTTCAGCGAAAAAAGATGAGAGAGAGACAGACAGAGACAGGGACAGACAGAGACAGACAGAGACAGACAGAGAGACAGGCAGAGAGAGAGACACACAGACAGAGAGAGAGACAGAGAGACAGGCAGAGCGAGGGACAGACAGAGAGAGAGACAGAGACAGAGAGACTCTGACTGTCTGTCCCTCAGGGAGAGAGAGAGACATAGACAGAGAGAGACACAGAGAGAGAATAAGTTCAAATGAGTCACGCTCAAAGCAGGTTTAAAAAGAAATTTGCGATTTACAGAATAAAACCAATTGCATGTCTTGAAATAATCTTACTTGCAGTGGGAAAAGGAGCATTTTTTTCAAGCAAAAAAGAACATGTGAATAGTTTTTTTATGCAAGAAAATGTTACATCCAGATCTTTTTTACAATATTTAACAATGTGATAGCAAACTGCAGTTAGACATTAGGTCAGTTGATTAAAGATTAAACTCCGTCTCAGGTAGTTACTACATGTGCATTGCCTTTGTCTAGGGTTATCTCATATTTTAATTTCTGTGATAATTCTCATAAGCACTTTTCTTATTTTTCTAGTCTACCCAGGAAAAGGGAGATTCGAGAGGGATTAATGTAAAGTGCAAAGACTTGTCTCCGACTGGACTTTTAAAACAGATAGTTTTTAATCTGTTCTACTACATTTTATAATAAATCTGGCCTTCATAGGGCGCATGACCTGTGTGTACATGTCCTACCTAGGGGTACATACCTGGCCAGGTAAACTTGATTAGCCACATAGATGGTAACATGACCGGTGTGTACATGTCCTACCTAGGGGTACATACCTGGCCAGGTAAACTTGATTAGCCACATATATGATAACATGATCCGTGACACATTCACGACATACTCTTATCCCCAAACACGGACCCATGTGGCTGTAAACATTTCCTCTGCAGCTTACAATTGTGTCTGCACATTCATTAAACATCGTCTGTATATTTAAGGGAGATAACGTCGTCAGGCATGACCTTAAAGTGTCCTATTAAATATCATGATAGTGTCCCAGTACCTGTGGCATTTGGCTGCACGTAGACGTTTACTTCATTGGATAGTTGTAAACACAGGATAACAGCCAGTTAACCAACACGTAAGCTAAGCTGTTTGTTACTGTTTAGTTGTTCCTTTTGATTCAAATAATAACAAATCCATAGTTATTAGAATTTTACATGTTTGAAAGTGGTGTTTGTCTCGAATATAGTTTGTAGTTTCTCAATGATAATTTCTCATAGTTTTCAAAAGTTTAAGTTAAAATTGGTTTTCATTCATTTGTGCATCGTAACTTAAGATGAAGTTACGTTTATTTCTTAATATCCGAACGAATGGTGTTGATTCATTGCGCTCCTTGTATCATGTTTACTTGTAAAAACAAGGGATACAACTGGTGTCAGTTAGTTGGGGTTTTTTGCTTTTACTTGCATCTGTATGAAAATCCATTCATATATGTACATACACAGCTTGGCTAACATTCTATTATAGCATGTCAAACAAACGTGCATAGAGGAGTGGTTACCAAAGGGCAGTGATTTATGTGAACAAATGTTTTACAACCTTGCAAGTTGTGTTTATATAGCCAGAACGTGACATCCTATCGGCCTTTATAACATTTGAAAGCTCGAAGGGTCTGTGTCCATGATGATAACCCAAATGAACTTAGAAGATACTTTAAATGTTCTGTCCGTTTGTCTTCATGTTTATTTTGTTCACAAACGTCACTGACAGGTAATGTATTATATATAGCCAAACCGTTGGACGTCTTAACGTCTGGCACAATTTTATAGATCCTACAAAACAAAGTTGAGCTTATTTGGTTGAATGAAATCTATAAAAAATAGAATATAATGAGTCCGAACGGTTTTAGTAATAAGATATGTTGTATTAATTACTCGATACTTACTTTAAAACAAACACAAAAAAACCGGGAAAAAATATGAGTTTGTATCAGTGGTCTCTTAAATTGCTTATTGTACCAGAGTATGACAGTGTAATGTTGCAAAGGTTGCATTCAACGCTCTTTCTGTCACCTGAACGTTGAAAGTGCCTCCATACATCGGAAGTAACTGATGCAGGCACATATAGTGATGCGAACGGCATGAGAATTCTATAATTAGGATGTTGTTGTTGGAACTAGTTTAATAAGGGTCTACTCGCCCTGTTGAGGCTTTTTCATGACCCCGCCATGTTGCCCATGCATGGCTTAAATGTGTATATTCCGAAAATTATCGCCTAAAGTGGGCCCTAATTAGGTACCTAGTTTGTGTACCCATTTACTGGAAAAATGGTATAATTTTGGTAATTTTTGGATCTTAAAGGGGATTGAGCATGTTTTGAGTGAATTCCACTCCCTAATTCCTGGCTCTTTCCCCTGACACTAGGTTCTAATGGTATTTGTTTTATTTATTTTTCACCATAAGAAGGTTCCCTGTTTTCGGCTTACCTCTTTTCCTAACGAAATTAAGAAATAGTGGGGAAGGGGTGCACCTTTTTAGGGACCTGTGTAGCTAATAAGCTTGATATTTAATGAGTAGTTGTGGTAGATCGTTTAGACCCTAGTGCTAGTTATATTTTGATGTCTGGACGCCTGGGGCCCGACCGCTCACTAAACCAACTTTCCTGTCTTACATATGTAATGTATATGTCAAGAAAGAAGTCCCTGGCTGGTGGTATAAGATAATGCTCGCCTTTATTTACTACTTAATTCTATTACTATTTATACAAGTATGAAGCATATTCGGCGGCCATTATCTTATGGTTTTCCCTATTCTAACACACACTCGCTTCACGCTCTCAGGGTCTCATACATCCAATCATTCTTCTAGCTACTTAGTCTACTTAATCTACACTACGCATTTCTCTACTATATACAGTAGTGGAAGGGTTTTTTTTTCCACTGTCCTACTAGTGCAAAAGCATGTGTTAGAAGGGAGAGCCATGCATGGTATATAGTAATATACATTACACAAAGATATGTTGTTAGGCTTAGTAAACCTTAAATGGGTAGCCTTTGTTTATACGGACCCCCTAGTGGGCTTCCGTTTATTCAGCATACCCTGGTTCTACTTAGAGTTAATATGTATAGAGCCTATTCTGATGTTGAATCCTATGTGGGTGTCGTAATAATGAGCCCGGGTTGCCGTTGTTTTTACGGGGCCCTTAGGGGGCACCCGTTTATTTGGCAACCCAGTATACTTTATTATTGGATTGATGTTGTAGGGTGTTATTGTGGGTTTTTCTGTGTGACTTTTATAGATGGGGGTGTTCAGGTGCCTTTGTTTTTACGGGGTCTTTAAGAGTCCACCGTTTATTCAGCGACCTGCCATCTTTTTATAGATGTGTGCTGTCTTAATTATATATTGTCCTTTTTGTGTATTATTTTAGCTATACTGGGCATGCGAGTGGATTGACCTACTTTATGTTCGTTTATTTCGCTTGATACTGATTGGCTGGTTTGTACGCACCACCACATGTTTTTACATGTTGTAAGTGTAGTTGATTTTTTTCTAAAAATTCGAATAACGCCGCTTAAATTGGTTCTGCTTTGTCGGCGGGCGGAAACAGTAGGACTTTTCTATTTATGATGGTTAAACCTAATTTAATACTTAGCTGGTACTCTAGTTCGGTTCGCTCAGTTGCGTGCTGCCCACACTGGAATATTACGTGTTCGAGGGTTTCTGTATCTGCGCAGTGAGGGCAGTTTCTAGGTTGAGCTTTATTTTCCGCACCTAAGTAGCTTGAGCCGATCCTAAGTCTTGTGTATATTTTATCGTACTTAGCGTATGGGTGATGTATTTTGATCCTAGTATTTCGTTCACCGTATTCGTAATTATGTGTTAACTTATATTCAGTAAATCTCGCTTCCGCTTTCTGTTTGTAGTGGTTGGTGATGTAACTATAAGCCTCTGTTTTGCTTAGTTTTACCGCTAGTAGATTTCCATTAAGAGCACCTTTTTTTGGCCAAAGAGTCTGCTAATTCGTTTCCTGTGATTACTATATGGCTTGGTATCCAGACAAGATTTATCGTAGTACTAAGGTTGGTTTTAATGTCAGTGTTGAGCCTATATATGTGGTTATTTATTTCTTGTCTGTTTGTTCCTTTTATTTGTTGTAGAGCTTGTAATGCGCTGAGTGAATCGGTGTAAATATCTATGGTACTATTGGTTATTTTATTTTTGTGTACCCACGTAGTGGCTTCCTTAATGGCTAATAATTCGCAGGAGAATATTGAAACTCTATGGTCTAATTTAATTTTTGCCTTTGCTTTGATTGTTTCTCCTTCGTATATAGCTGTGCCTGTCCCTGCTATCTTTTTAAGCGGATCTTTGCTACCGTCTGTATAAATAGACTTGTTTGCCGATCCGTACGCTATCATTCCATAATGAATTTTTGATTTGATTAAGGCCTGGTATATTTTATAAAGGCATTTTTTACTCGATCCCCACTCTTTTCCTCTTATTGATCTAATTAAATTTATATCTTTTTCGCACCTACCTATTACCGTTTTTATGTGTTCCTCCCATGTAAGGTATTTATCGAATGTGAGTCCTAGGAATTTGATGCTATCTTTGTAGTCAATGTTTCTATCGCATACTGTTAATTTAGTTAGTGATGCGTCATCAATCGGTGTCTTTTTGTTACGAAAAACTATTGTTTGCGTTTTATCGGGGTTGATGACGAACCCGTAATTTGACGCCCACTTTTCTACATCTCTTAGCATTTTCTGTATTTTATCGATTCCTTCTTTTGGGGTTTACTACATACCCATATGGCGCTATCATCTACGAATTGCGATACTTTAATTTGATTACTAGTGGCAGTGTATTTATTTTGGGTGTTGTGTTTTTATACCGCATCAATAAATGTGTTCATGAATATTGAAAAAAGTATTGGTGATAGAACGCTACCTTGCGGGCAGCCATTTATCGTGGTTCTCGGCGTTGAGGTATTGTTTTGATACTTTACTTGAATAATCTTTTTTGATAAGAAAGTAGAAAGCCATTTAACCATCCTACCCCTGATGCCATATTTTAGTAGTATAGAGATAGCCCCTTCTGACCACATTTTATCAAAGGCAGTGGAGAGGTCCAAAAATGCTGCTGTTATAAACTTTTTTTCTAACTTGAGCTACTCTTATGTCTGATTCTAGTCTCACTAAGTTATCGTCACATGAGTGATTAGCTCGGCACCCTGATTGGTTTTCAGAATATAGATTGTTTGTTTCTAAAAGCGAGCATAATCTTGTTTTGATCATTTTTTGCATTATCTTAGTAAAGCAGGATGTTAAAGATATGGGCCGATAGGACGCTGGTTCGTTTGAGGGTTTATTTGGTTTAAGTATCGGTATGATGGTTGATTCATGCCATGAGTCAGGGATTAAGCCTTGTTCCCAGGAGTTGTTAAACATGTTCAAAAGGGCCAATTTTTAGTCATGGGAGAGTTGCTTTATAATGTCATAATTGATACCGTCTTCTCCTCGGGCCCCTGTCCCACATGTAGATAAGGCTATATTAAGTTCTGTTAATGTGAAGTGTTTATTATTTTTTAAATTCGTGTGAGGCTGTGCGTTAGCAATGATACTATTGATCGTAAGGGAAAAGTCATGTTGTTTGGTTATGAACTGTTGTGTATATCCCTCGTTGCTACTGATTTTGGCGTAGTTGTCTACTAGAATTTCTGCTTTGTCTAAAGGGTCAATAATAGGATGTCCATTTACAATGAAGGGACAGGTTTGAGAAGGCGTGTGTCCTTTAATTCTTTGGATAAAGTTCCATAGATCTTTACTAGTCGTTTTAATAGTAATTTTACTACAGAATGATTCCCAGCTGTCCTTACGGCCCTTTTTGAATATTTTATTTTTGCATCTCTTCTAGCGTCATGCCATAATTTTAGTTTGATGGTTGATTTCTTATCTTTTTTATAATTTTTCCTACAGTTTTCCCTTTTTTCGCAGCGGCCGTGCATTCCTCTGCCCACCATCGTACTGTTTTTGTATTTCTTTTGTTAGTGTGGGAGTATTTAGGCATTGTTTTGTTTAGTATTGTTGTTAGTTGTGTGTAGATTTCGTTGAAATTTTTGTTGACATCTGTTTCTGTGATATTAAATAGGCTGTTTGAGCATTCGTGTTTAAATGATGTCCAGTTTTCATTAGATGCTCTGCTCACATTCCATTTCTTATTGTTTTTGGGAGGGTTTCTATTAATGCTAAATTTGGTGTTGGTTAGAATGGGATAGTGGTCACTTCCGCATGTGCTATCTATGACATTAAATTCACAGGAATCGAACATGTTGACAGAGGCCATAACAAGGTCAATTGCACTGTCTGCTTTGTTTATTTCGTTTGAGATCCTGGTTATTTGACCATCGTTTAATATGCAAAGATTTTCGTCATTAAGGAATGTGAGCAGATCATCGGCCTCGCCGTCGTACCTAATGTCGTTCTCTGGGTTCCAACATGGGTGTTTAATATTGAAGTCTCCTACTATTAGGGTAGAGTTATCGCTGTTCTTAAAAACTTGTCTATAATTGTGTAGTGTATTGTCTGTTTTCTGCGCGTAGGTATTGTATATAGTTAACCTTTCCTTATCGCTATAAACTGTAACTGAGGTTATATCCATGGGGGTGGTGTTATTGATGTTGTTTGTTATGACTTGTAGACCTATTCTTACATATATGCAGGTGCCACCCCCTATGTCATTATTTTTGCTTTTGTTGGAGATAGGGTTTTGAAATCCTCTAATTTTGGGAAGTTTTGATTTTTCTGATTCCTAAGTTTCCTGGATTCAAAGTATATCTACTTCATTTTTGGTTTGGGCCAAATATGACATGAGTTCACCTATTTTTGTGGAGTCTTTTTCTACTATACTTCTTGCATTCCAGCTAACGACGACGAGGCCATTTTTACTTGTGTTGATGTTTGTGTTTTTTTTGGCGGTCATCGTATTGAAAGTACTGATTACTTAGTTATCTTTGGCTGTATGCCGTGTGTTAATTGATTAGTAATTTGGTAAATTAATAGTGGTAGTAGCCCATAGGGGGGCTATACCACTCACCTCGGGGCCCCCAGTGACTAGGTGCGACCCATTGATTGGGCCCGTACCATTGTCCCTGATGGTCCCTCGGGAAGTATTGTGGCTGGGGGTGATAATTTGTTTGTATTTGTGGGTGATTGTTGTTTTGTCTGTTTTGTGTGTTGTGGCGGTGTCGTTTCTTGGGTCGTTGCCTATTGTTGTGATTGTTAGGCCTGTTGTTTTCATTGCGTTTTCTTTGCTGGTGTTGCTGTGTAGGGTTTGGAGGGGTGTTTTTTTTTGTTTTGTTTGTTTTGGTGTTTGGTGTTGGGTGCTGGTGTGTTTGTTTGTGGTGTTTGTTGTGTAACTGTTGTTTTTGGTCGTATGTTTAGAGCGTCAGCTAATATTTGTTCGATTTCAGATCGGTTTTTCCCTACCAATCTGGTGGCTAGTTCACTAACCTCTTTTGGAGATAACTTGTTAGCTGGTTTAATAGAAACTGAGGGGGGTTTGATTCCCTTGTCCAAGCATTTTGTGTTAAATTCCTTTGTTTGATTGAGTTCGCAATTTTTAATTTTTCCGAATACTTTAAGTATGCTGGGCAACCCTTGTAAGCTGCTGAATAAGCGTTATTGCAGTTTGCACATCGTTTGTCGTTTTTGTTTTTGCAATCCTTGGACGTGTGGTTACCCGCACTGTTAGGGCAAGCTATATTGTTTGTACACTGTGTGGAGAAGTGCCGTATCCCTGGCAGTTATGGCACCTTGACTCCTTGCCTAGGGCTGGGATTACAACGTTAACCATAACTGTCAGGGGGAGGGATGGCTGGTTGAATTTGATGACTAGTGCATTTTTGTTTTTGGTCAATTTTACTTCTTCTACGTGAGCTAACTTCTTAATAGATTCAACAGTTTTGGAGATGGGTTGGTCTGTCCTGATTTTGATTATGCCTGTGATTCGTTTGTGCTGTTCTTTAAGAGTCCACTTTTGTGTGCCAAAGTTGAAATTTGATGCCTTTGTGAATAGATCTTTCCTTAATTTAAATATAATACCATTATGAAGCCTGCTGAGGGGGACGCAGCATTCTGCTCCTACAAAAGTCCGGAACGCTGCCGCCACCTCAGCTGCTTTCCCTTTTGGGAAAGCGCTGCCCACCGTCGTTAGCAGTATGGTTATCCATACTGCAACATCGGGAGGTAGCAGGCTGGTTTGCCTGCCTTCTTCCATAACCACCTCCTCGTAGGCCGTAGACTGCGTGGGAGTAGGTGGCTCTGGGCCCTGAGATTGTGGGTGGATGTTTTTCAAGGCGTTGGCATATGAGCTTGGCCCTCCTTTTTTCAACCCCGGGTCTTGGGACCCAGATAGGGTGGATGGGGAAGGGTCAATACTTCCCTGGTGGTTCTTGGAGGTGTTCCCTGGAGTGGAGGTTTTTAAGGGCAGTGGAACCTCCTCTACCACCTGGTTTAGGAGCCAGGAGGTATTCGGCATAGATAAGACTGCCGGTTGACTCTCACTACTCTCGTTAAGTCTGAGTACCTTAGCTAAATCAATAATTAGGACAGACATTCGGGCCAATATATACCCAATGGTAATATTGAGCAAAACATTATTGACACTCTGTGTATAAAGTTTAATCCTATGGCGCTTGTATGCTAGTAGACAGTGATCAGAGGTGTTTATTATCCAATTGCCATCTGAGGTGGTGATGGTAGGTGTGTAAACCGCTAGGACTGCAACTAGGTGAAGTTGTCATGGAAACAGCCAGCATAAGACCCTGTCCCCTACCCCATCTCCCGGCACATTATCTACTATCAGCCACACGTGAGAAAGTAAATCATTGCACTCGTAGTTCTCATCCCTACCAGCCCCTACCCCACCTTGCTCCTAACATTGCATTTATAACTTTCAATACTACCATTGTTGGACTTTATTAATGGCAGTATTAATGATATCTAAACCGACACAACAATAAAAATGCTTGGTTAACTGATGTGTAAAAGGTGGTTATTATGTCTTTAATATTGTATGTCAAATCACGTGATATAATTTTAAATTTATTGAACATAATTTTGAACGGTTCCATGATATTACTCGCTTATTGTGTTGTACAGTATGCGAGCGGGTAATCAGTAACTACGCCACGTTATCGGCTGCCTTGAATAGATAGAGGGAATTTCCCAGCTTGAATACTAGCATAGTGGATATACTTCATATTTCATACCCCGCTAAAATAACAAGAAAAAGGGGCTATAAGGTAAACGTTATTCCCATTCTGACTTAATGAAACTGCTTATTAGCCTACTTGACTACCACAGTTTAACGCCAATTAATTGGTAACAGGTGGGAATGTTATACAGTTACGGTGTGAACAATAACATTTTAGGCAATAAACAGCATGACTTAAGTCGTTTGGTCTAGTTGTTTTTATGTGTTTATTTTGTTTTTGTTGTTTTATGTGTTTTTCTTGTTTTTGTGTTGTTGTAGTTTTGTTGTTGTTGTTTTTTTGTCGTTTGTTTCTTATTTTTCTTTTCTTTTTTTTTGTAATTAAATTATTTTAGAAGTAGATTCAAACTGTGAACAAGTCCTTGTAAGATATAGCATATTATTTCTGTATGCTACAGTCACGATGACCGACATTCTAGTGAAGGACGCTGGTGGCGCCACTGCAAGAATGGTTGACGTAGGTGGTTACATCATGCCAGCTTTCCCAGGAAAAGACGCAGCGACGTTGAAAAGGATCTTCGACGAAATGCCGACGTTCTCACTGAGGAACGATGACGTCATGTTGTGTAGTTTCCCGAAAACAGGTCAGATCCCAGTAAAATAGTAAATACTTAACACAATTCACTTAAGAACAGTCTTTACCAGTTCATATATGTTACACGATCACACTTTTATATCCGCTTTGGCAGAGTATAAATAATTGTTAACGAAATGGATTTCATCCTATTCTAACGAGTTATAAACAAGAATGACCAGTTAATGGATTTTTGTCTGAAATTTTGAGGCGTGGTTGATATGTTGTTTACATTTAAAAGAATGCGGTCACAAACACTTATATTTTGGTATATTTACAATAAAAACCATTATAGTAATAATGTATATATAATGGTGTATTGATAATATCTATTATTAATTTGACACTGTACTTTGAACATTAACATAAATATATGGAATAAGCTGATGGTTGATACGATTTCCTTCAACAGACAAAACTATCAGCAATATATCATAAACTGCGCCACGTTGATTTAATTGTAAATGATATAATCGTTCATAGTTCGTTTATGAAGCTATTTCAATGAAAAGAATAGATGTTAAACTATTTAAAGTTATATATTGTTTTAAATATGAATATAATTTAAGGAATATTACACAAGCCATAGTGATTAATCTGTATTTAGTTAGCAGTATATGCCGTTAAGATTCATTTTCCTGACATTGCCCTGGAGCTAATTCTATCATATGAAACATTTAATCATGTATTTATGACAGGCACAAACTGGTTATATGAGGTCTTGTCGATGATGCTTCAGAGGTCAGCAGCCCGGGTTCAGACCCTTAAATACACGACGATGATGGAAGCACAAACACCCGAGCAGATGGAGCGTTTCCCAGCTCCACGTGTCATGAGCAGTCATTTTAAACTTAAGTAGGTCTTTGTGTTCGTCGTCTTGTTTGTTTGAGTTTTATCTAGCCAGCAAAGAATATTTCAGCTGTAGCAAGAAGGTGTGAAAATGGCGTATATCTAGTGCTGCCGTCAATTTGAATAGCAGGCTGTTAAAACCTGCGTTAATATTACACACAGTCAGATTGTGATGACATTATATTACACACAGTCAGATTGTAATGGCATTATATTACACAGAGTCAGATTGAGATGGCATTATATTACACAGAGTCAGATTGTAATGACATTATATTACACACAGTCAGATGGTGATGACATTTTATTACACACAGTCAGATTGTGATGACATTATATTACACACAGTCAGATTGTAATGACAATATATTACACACAGTCAGATTGTAATGGTATTATATTACACACAGTCAGATTGTAATGGCATTATATTACACACAGTCAGATTGTGATGGCATTATATTACACAAAATCAGAATGTGATGGCATTATATTACACACAGTCAGATTGTAATGACATTATATTACGCACAGTCAGATTGTAATGACATTATATTGCACAGTCAGATTGTGATGACATTATATTACACACAGTCAAATTGCGATGGCATTATATTACGCACAGTCAGATTGTAATGACATTATATTACACACAGTCAGATTGTAATGACATTATATTACACACAGTCAGATTGTAATGACATTATATTACACACAGTCAGATTGTAATGACATTATATTACACACAGTCAGATTGTGATGACATTATATTGCACACAGTCAAATTGCGATGGCATTATATTACACACAGTCAGATTGTAATGACATTATATTACACACAGTCAGATTGTGATGGCATTATATTACACAGTCAGATTGTAATGACATTATATTACACACAGTCAGATTGTAATGACATTATATTACACACAGTCAGATTGTAATGACATTATATTACACACAGTCAGATTGTGATGGCATTATATTACACACAGTCAGATTGTAATGACATTATATTGCACACAGTCAAATTGCGATGGCATTATATTACACACAGTCAGATTGTAATGACATTATATTACACACAGTCAGATTGTAATGACATTATATTACACACAGTCAGATTGTAATGACATTATATTGCACACAGTCAAATTGCGATGGCATTATATTACACACAGTCAGATTGTAATGACATTATATTACACACAGTCAGATTGTAATGACATTATATTGCACACAGTCAGATTGTAATGACATTATATTACACACAGTCAGATTGTAATGACATTATATTACACACAGTCAGATTGTAATGACATTATATTACACACAGTCAGATTGTAATGACATTATATTACACACAGTCAGATTGTAATGACATTATATTACACACAGTCAGATTGTGATGGCATTATATTACACAGTCAGATTGTGATGACATTATATCACACACAGTCAGATTGTGATGACATTATATTACACACAGTCAGATTGTAATGACATTATATTGCACACAGTCAGATTGTAATGACATTATATTACACAGTCAGATTGTAATGACATTATATTACACAGTCAGATTGTGATGACATTATATTGCACACAGTCAGATTGTAATGACATTATATTACACACAGTCAGATTGTAATGACATTATATTACACAGTCAGATTGTAATGACATTATATTACACAGTCAGATTGTGATGACATTATATTACACACAGTCAGATTGTAATGACATTATATTGCACACAGTCAGATTGTAATGACATTATATTACACAGTCAGATTGTGATGACATTATATCACACACAGTCAGATTGTGATGACATTATATTACACACAGTCAGATTGTAATGACATTATATTACACAGAGTCAGATTGTAATGACATTATATTACACAGTCAGATTGTGATGACATTATATCACACACAGTCAGATTGTAATGACATTATATTACACACAGTCAGATTGTAATGACATTATATTGCACACAGTCAGATTGTAATGACATTATATTACACACAGTCAGATTGTAATGACATTATATTGCACACAGTCAGATTGTAATGACATTATATTACACACAGTCAGATTGTAATGACATTATATTACACACAGTCAGATTGTAATGACATTATATTGCACACAGTCAGATTGTAATGACATTATATTACACACAGTCAGATTGTAATGACATTATATTACACACAGTCAGATTGTAATGACATTATATTACACACAGTCAGATTGTAATGACATTATATTACACACAGTCAGATTGTAATGACATTATATTGCACACAGTCAGATTGTAATGACATTATATTACACACAGTCAGATTGTAATGACATTATATTACACACAGTCAGATTGTGATGGCATTATATTACACAGTCAGATTGTGATGACATTATATCACACACAGTCAGATTGTGATGACATTATATTACACACAGTCAGATTGTAATGACATTATATTGCACACAGTCAAATTGCGATGGCATTATATTACACACAGTCAGATTGTAATGACATTATATTACACACAGTCAGATTGTAATGACATTATATTGCACACAGTCAAATTGCGATGGCATTATATTACACACAGTCAGATTGTAATGACATTATATTACACACAGTCAGATTGTAATGACATTATATTACACACAGTCAGATTGTAATGACATTATATTACACACAGTCAGATTGTAATGACATTATATTACACACAGTCAGATTGTGATGGCATTATATTACACAGTCAGATTGTGATGACATTATATTACACACAGTCAGATTGTGATGACATTATATAACAACACAAGCAGATTGTAATGGCATTATATTACACACAGTCAGATTGTAATGACATTATATTACACACAGTCAGATTGTAATGGCATTATATTACACAGTCAGATTGTGATGACATAATATTACACACAGTCAGATTGTGATGACATTATATTACACACAGTCAGATTGTGATGACATTATATTACACACAGTCAGATTGTGATGGCATCATATTACACAGTCAAATTGTAATGGCATTATATTACACACAGTCAGATTGTAATGACATTATATTACACACAGTCAGATTGTAATGACATTATATTACACACAGTCAGATTGTGATGGCATTATATTACACACAGTCAGATTGTGATGGCATTATATTACACAGTCAAATTGTAATGGCATTATATTACACACAGTCAGAATGTAATGACATTATATTACACACAGTCAGATTGTGATGGCATCATATTACACAGTCAAATTGTAATGGCATTATATTACACACAGTCAGATTGTAATGACATTATATTACACACAGTCAGATTGTAATGACATTATATTACACACAGTCAGATTGTGATGACATTATATTACACACAGTCAGATTGTGATGGCATTATATTACACAGTCAAATTGTAATGGCATTATATTACACACAGTCAGAATGTAATGACATTATATTACACAGAGTCAGATTGTGATGACATTATATTACTCAAAGTCAGATTGTGATGACATTATATTGCTCAAAGTCAGATTGAGATGACATTATATTACACACAGTCAGATTGTGATGGCATTATATTACACACAGTCAGATTGTGATGACATTATATTACACACAGTCAGATTGTGATGGCATTATATTACACAGTCAAATTGTAATGACATTATATTACACACAGTCAGATTGTAATGGCATTATATTACACACAGTCAGATTGTAATGACATTATATTACACATAGTCAGATTGTGATGACATTATATTACTCAAAGTCAGATTGTGATGACATTATATTGCTCAAAGTCAGATTGTGATGACATTATATTACACACAGTCAGATTGTGATGACATTATATTGCTCACAGTCAGATTGTGATGACATTACATTACACACAGTCAGATTGTGATGACATTATATTACACACAGTCAGATTGTAATGACATTTTATTACACACAGTCAGATTGTGATGGCATTAAATTACACACAGTCAGATTGTAATGGGATTATATTACACATAGTCAGATTGTGATGGCATTATATTACACACAGTCATATTGTGATGACATTATATTACGCAGTCAGATTGTGATGACATTATATTACACACAGTCAGATCATAATGTCATTATATTACACACAGTCAGATCATAATGGCATTATATTACACACAGTCAGATTGTGATGACATTATATTACACACAGTCAGATTGTAATGACATTTTATTACACACAATCAGATTGTGATGGCATTATATTACACACAGTCAGATTGTGATGGCATTATGTTACACACAGTCAGATTGTACTGGCATTATATTACACACAGTCAGATTGTGATGACATTATATTACACACAATCAGATTGTAATGGCATTATATTACACACAGTCAAATTGTGATGACATTATATTACACACAGTCAGATTGTAATGTCATTATATTACACATAGTCAGATTGTGATGAAATTATATTACACAGTCAGATTGTAATGGCATTATATCACACACAGTCAGATTGTGATGGCATTATATTACACACAGTCAGATTGTGATGGCATTATATTACACACAGTCAGATTGTGATGACATTATATTACACACAGTCAGATTGTGATGACATTATATTACACACAGTCAGATTGTAATGGCATTATATTACACACAGTCAGATTGTGATGACATTATATCACACACAGTCAGATTGTAATGGCATTATATCACACACAGTCAGATTGTGATGGCATTATATTACACACAGTCAGATTGTGATGGCATTATATTACACACAGTCAGATTGTGATGACATTATATTACACACAGTCAGATTGTGATGACATTATATTACACACAGTCAGATTGTAATGGCATTATATTACACACAGTCAGATTGTGATGACATTATATTACACACAGTCAGATTGTGATGGCACTATATTACACACAGTCAGATTGTAATGGCATTATATTACACACAGTCAGATTGTGATGGCATTATATTACACACAGTCAGATTGTAATGACATTATATTAAATACAGTCAGATTGTGATGTTATTATATTACATATAGTCAGATTGTGATGGCATAATATTACACACAGTCAGATTGTTATGACATTACAGATTGAACAGACGAAAGTCAAACATTTTGCATAACGTTTCTAGTAACAATGAAACGAAATGCCCGCACACATGGAAAGCGGATCTACTTTAATATCTACACTTGTAATAATTAAAGATGTATACCTGTAGATTCTGTTACTTTAAATCCACTGCGAAGTCTACTATAAATGGCCGTACATTGAATATTTCCTTACCTTGGGATGTTGACTGACAAGGTAACAACATATTTTATGTAAACAATTAAATTTTAAACTGCAATACGTTGGACAAACTGGACGGGGGCTTAAAATTAGATTTCGAAAACATTAATATAAAATTCGTAATGCTCGTCGTTTCAAGAAATTAATTTTTCATTATTTTCTTAATATGTGAACATTCAACCTTTGCAAATGTTACAAATGACGATGCTTCTAAAGGATACGAATTACAGACCAGATACTGTACCGTGCCTATCTTGACAGTTTTCATCTGGCGGGTAATGGTTCTAAAATTCCGAACATTGACATTTTTAGTATTCTATTTTTACGCAAACGCAAACGTCGGTCTAGTATTCATGCCTTACTGTGTATAGTTACCAATCTACCTTTGATATCAGTAGTTCTTTGGACAATGAGGCGGATAAATATGTTTCCATACTCATCCTTTATTTAATGTGGCTTCCATCGTTCAAAGTTATACTACCCTTGCTTTTAGACCGCATATTTATAAAGAGTCATAATACAAACGTCATTTTATGAAAATTAAAAACATTAATAAAGGGATTAATTTTATCGACTTACCTAGCATTTTTCGTGATACAAATATTGTCAATAAAATCAATAACTTTGAAAAGAAATCGAAATAATTTGTTAGAAGTACACAAAAGACACTAGATGTCTTAATTTCAATTACAGCCAAACTATGGCAGGCCTTAACCCTAAAGATCTTTCAAGATTCATGTAGCTGTTTAATTTCACATTTCTGTTATTTACCTTCTGGTCATATCATTACTGGGGATTAAACCATAACCATTTTCTATAAGTTACGAAATGTACTCTTCAAGGTTCCGAATTATCGCCTCCTAGATGAAATCGACTTTGACATTTGTTGCTAAGAAATAGCTGATGCAATTAATCTGTTTGTCGAGCCTGGTGTAAGAGAGGTACAGTAACAGTCAATACGTGGAAGAAGGCTTTTTCCAAGATAATAAATAATCGTGTTAAATTCAATATCAAGATCGAATCAAAGCAAGAAAAAAACTCCTTAACAGTACTGGAATCTTAAGCCTCATAAAACACCATATTCTTGATTCATAAATATTGCCAGCTGTATCACCACCACTCACATTTCTTAACTTTTTATTACTTGCCGTAGTGCCGTTCGTAATCACTTTGTTAAATATTGTGAAAAAAGTGTATAGGAATTCAGGATTTAACCATTTTTGGTCTATACAAAATTCTTCAGATATCTTAGACAAGTTTTGCACTGTAAATTGTCATTGCCCTGCAGTTAATGATTTCTCTACGATGTACTGTTCTTTACCTCGTAATTTAATTAGGACCATTTCAAATAATTGTCTTGGAGAACATTTGCTCAAGAGCAACGTTTATGCATTGCATGTCATAAAAGTAATGTATTTTTTAGTTTTTACGAACACTTTCTTAAAAAGTTTACTATGTGGACTTGCACGGATGTTTCTGAAGCTCTGTTTCTTATTAGACGAATAATTATATAAAATACGGTGACACTTTAGCTAAGTAATTGGTATTCCTTTGGGAATTAACTGTGCACCTTTATTTGCAGATGTGTTGTTATCCCGTTCTAACCGAAGCCACATTATAGACGCTTACAATTCAACGTCACGCTGCCTTTGTGTTTTGTCAGATCAGGTGTTGTGTTGTTATATTTTGTGTTCTGATATAGTCGTATGTTTTGTCACACACGGTATTCCTTTGTCAGATACCTTCCTGAAGACTTGAAGACGAAGCAGATCAAGACGGTGTTGGTACTAAGGAATCCGAAGGATGCTGCAGTGTCCTTTTATAACCACATGACGGGACTAAGGCATTATGCATATATCGGGGAATGGGAAAACTGGTTGTCTGTCTATGTCAAAGGAGAATGTAAGGTTTAGCATTTTGTGGAGATGTAAAAAAGGTCTGACGCATAGAGAGTAGTGCGTGTACAACAACAAATATGTATATCGAAGGAAAATAGGCGCGTCAATTGTGTCCAGACTTGCTTTAAAGGAAATGTGTTAATCAGTTTAAGCGAGATGTAATATTGATTATATTGTGTAATGCAGATTATAAATGAAATTAAGATTTCTTCATGAGCAACGCTGCACATTAATGTCACTCAGTGACAAGTAACATGGGCTAAAAGGAGTGATAAAACTATAAGCACGGGTGTTCCACTAACTATACATTGCCCAAACAGAGTTTTTCAGCGCTTCAATTGGTACTTAATTCTGATGTTTTAGCTCTAAACAGGACACGTATATGCATCGAGAAATTAGCGGATTTTGTTAATCAGGTATTTCTGTTTCAAGCCTTTATAAGTGTTTAAAATTAAAGGTACTTGTGTTCTAGTCAACGTTATGACAGGAGCTTTTTAAGCATTTGTGTTTCGGTTCAAGCCACAAAGACATTTGGAAATTTGGATGCTTGCGCTTATATTCTGGGGACCACTTCAATCACCTTTCTAAGCTGAACTCACAACGTTATTGGACAAAGACAAATAGATTATACTAATGCCTGAGTAGCCGATTGAGTTATGTTTGGGTTAAATGAACATTTGATTTTCTTTTGAAAAAAAAAGATAGGTTTAAAAATTTACATTGAATAGAAAATGGAAACCTGCAAGTTACCACATTTAATATTGTACTAACATGCAGTCGCGTAAATTGTCTCATTTCAACCTTAGGGATTCTTTTCTTTTAAGCATATATTTATTTGTTGGCGATAATAATATTTTCTCGTCATTTTCGTCTTTATCTTTGAGTGCATTCCATAAGCTCATTCTTGAAAACTGCTTTAGGCGATGCATGTACATGTCCCAAGGACGCTATATCGTTCTGACCTGAACTGCACTTTTGCCGGGATTGTATCCTAAACTTGCTTTTCCAGATATTTATGGTAAATACACAGATTATCTGCGAGAATGGCAAGAAGCCATTGCGAAAGGTCCTGGATTCCCTCTGCATGTCATGTACTTTGAAGACCTTAAAGTGGTATGTCATTTAAATATATGTCAATTTCACTTTACATCCCTTGCACATATAAACCAATGTTAATAACTATGTTTGTAGAAAAATGTTTTTGCATGATATCATTAGCAGACGGTGTACATGTATGATAAGATAACAAATGTTTTGTTGAATATGGATAATTGGAAACCGTGGCTAAAGCACACGTAGGTTTAAGTTGTGGCTCATGAAAATCATCTTTTTTTCAAATAGATTTGAAATCAATGGTGAAAGACCATGCCATAACCATCGGTGTTCTGTTGAATCAATGATAGATAAGAAAGAAAATAAAACGGTATGGTTTTCCATTATAAGAAAAAAATCGACAGCTACATCGGCATTAGAAATCGGAATAGGCTGACCACTAGTTGCTCTGATATTCTTTTATTTACCATTTCTGATAATTTTTCTGTAATTATTTAGATTCCAATTGGGAATAAGTCTATTGTATTCCTTTAAAACCGACAGTAATTGAATATGTGTATGACCATTATTAGCTCCAATAGTCTTATCCGGAAATATACTACAAAAACAGTTCCTTAACATTTTGCGTTGTTTATCAATTAAAGATTAATGTTAATAAATGTCCGGACTCTACAACTCGTATCATGTGTTTCAGAATGGAGTTGAGGAGCTAAACAGGTTGGAGAAGTTCTTAGGGCTAGACCTAGGGAAAGAAACTGAAGAATGAAATAATCGACGCCTGTCACTTCGACAAGATGTTTAAAGAGAAGCAAATGCCAGAGGAGATGAAGAAAGAAGCTTTGAAGGAAGGTTTCGAGTTCTTCAGGAAAGGTGAGAATGATCAATTATGCAACTCGAAGAGATATTGACACAAATTAAGTTCAGATGATTATATTTAAAAGATAAGTCAATAGACAAATAAAACTTGTCCTATGAGAATTATCACAGATATTTAAATCTAAACTACCACTAGACAAAGGCAAACAGGGTAAATGTAAAAGTTAAAATACATGGAGACGACACATAACACACAAACAGAAATACCAGAAGTTACCTCCTTGGAACGGTCAGTCGGTACAAGGACCGACTGGGGTGCTTAAACCTGGTAAGACTCCAACTCCCAAAGAATGAATTGAAGATGGATATAAAGTTGGTCTAAGTGAGACAGGAGTTTTCATTTGCATTATTTTGTAAATGTGTTATAAATAGGCGAAAGTCATGGTTTCTGACAACGATTTAAATTGTTCGTATAACTCTCGAGACATTGTATAAAATAATTCATATTTTACATCCTTTGTAAATAATGTAAATAGAATATTAACTTATTTGGGAGTCTTTTAGTGTGTGTTTTATTGTATAATGCCTTCAATAAACCACATTTGGAATAGAGAGGTGGGAGCGCTTCTTCATCCATCTCTAGACGGTGCGTTTGCCGACTGACCGTCCCAGTGTGTTTTTTGTTGTTTTTGCTCTGTATCTGTAATGTCTCGTCTCAGCGTGTTTGTCACTTTTATATTAATTGGTACATACCTTTGTCAAGTGGTCGTTATTTTGTTTATTTTGGTGGTAATTTCCAGATTTTTTAATGTTCCCATCAAATATAGACGATGAATGTAGGCTGTATCTTGTAAGTTACCCAAGGCAATGCTCAGCTATATTAACTGTCAGCTGATTAGTTTAATGAACGATCGACGTTTATTAACTGCTCTTTTGTCAGATATTAAATGCTATTTTGATTAATAAAATCAGCCCATCGAAATGAGACAACTTACAGTAGGCACTTGTGTTATAACATTATAAATGTAAACATTCCAGGTCAGATAGGCGACTGGAAGAACTGGTTTACCGTTCAACAGAACGAGATGTTTGACGAGATCTGGGCTGAGGACGCTAAGGGGATCAACTTCCCGTTCATTTACACAGATCCACGTGTGTAGAACATCTGTCATCGATGACTGATCAAGTCCTCGTACCGTTTAAGTATTTAAGCATCCTCCCACACATAATCGTTAACAATTTACTATTGAGATACGGTCTTGAAATGAACAAAATGCATTTGTTTCTAAAGCAATGTGTAAATGATCAATAAGGTTACATGTTTGAGACATGTGTAAATGTGTTCGTCCACAGCAATAGATGGAGAGCAAATACATTAAGTCATGGCATAAGTAATGGGGTACCCAGATTGACATCGGTACATGTAAATGATGTATGTATGTTGTTGTTTGTTGTTTTACTATAACACCTGTAGACAGTGAGTGAATGTAGGAATAATTATAAGATAATAAATGTATTCACTTGCATATTTCTTGCAATTAGTTAAATGACATTTCTAGTATTAAATATGTATGTATATTGCGAAATTGTTGTTTTGTCTAAGTTATTAACCATACATGCAGAGATCAGAATTGTATACTAAAGATACAAACAGTGACAATATGTATTCTTATACTACATGTATTGTTGCTAAACTGGCACATACATTTACTCCGATATAAACATTATGTGCGTCATGTGAGCACCACACAGAATGTAACGACTGCTAGTGAAGATCATGTGAGCACCACACAGAATGTAACGACTGCTAGTGTAGATCATATAAGCACCACACAGAATGAAACGACTGCTAGTGTAGATCATGCGAGCACCACACTGAATGTAACAACTGCTAGTGTAGATCATACGAGCACCACACAAAATGTAACGACTGCTAGTGTAGATCATGTGAGCACCACACTGAATGTAACGACTGCTAGTGTAGATCATGTGAGCACCACACAAAATGGTACGACTGCTAGTGTAGATCATGTGAGCACCACACAGACTGTAGCGACTGCTAGTGTAGATCATATGAGCACCACACAGAATGTAACGACTGCTAGTGTGGATCATGTGAGCACCACACATAATGTAACGACTGCTAGTGTAGATCATACGAGCACCATACAGAATGTAACGACTGCTAGTGTAGATCATGTGAGCACCACACAGAATGTAACGACTGCTAGTGTAGATCATGCGAGCTCCACACATAATGTAACGAATGCTAGTGAAGATCATGTGAGCACCACACTGAATGTAACGACTGCTAGTGTAGATCATGTGAGCACCACACAGAATGTAACGACTGCTAGTGTATATCATGTGAGCACCACACAGAATGTAACGACCGCTAGTGTAGATCATGTGAGCACCACACAGAATGTAACGACTGCTAGTTAGATCATATGAGCACCACACAGAATGTAACGATTGCTAGTGTAGATCATGTTAGCATCACACAGAATGTAACGACTGCTCGTGTAGATCATATGAGCACCACACAGGATGTAACGATTGCTAGTGTAGATCATGTGAGCATCACACAGGATGTAACGATTGCTAGTGTAGATCATGTGAGCACCACGCAGAATGTAACGACTGCTTGTGTAGATCATATGAGCACCAAACAGAATGTAACGACTGCTAGTGTAGATCATGTGAGCACCACGCAGAATGTAGCGACTGTTAGTGTAGATAAACTATGCGCTGAATTTAAAACAATGCTAACTACCTTTAAGTTGCAACAATGTGCTTGATACAAACACGTATACGAAGCCTGTGAAAGTTTGACAAAATTAATATATACAGTTGGTCCGAATTTGATACAAATAAACTGTCCAAAACAGATTAAAGATTAACAAAGGTTATATTTATAGTTATGAGTAAGAATTGTGCTAGTCACCATGTATAATAAAATTTAATAGCGCATGTATATATTACGTGTCAATAAATACAAAATGGTCATATTAATAATTCTTATTAACATTGGACATACAGCAACAAGGTTTTTCGTAGAATTTTGTATATGTTTAACGTGTTTAAAGTCATACACGCTCCTAGAAAGCGTAAATATAATGAAAGTTCTATATCAAATAAGACACAAGTTATGATAAGTTCATACATTTTTACCGCCATATGTCATCCGGCTTTCGACATATGCAATACACATCTGTTGCGGTCCGCACCTGCGTTTTAGCTTGGGCACATACGTATCCCTGCAAAGTTTGAGCCTATCATGGTTGGCTGTCTACACCTTGTTTCCAAGTTGGACACGATAGTGATAAGGATTCTTGCCGACACTTTCCTTTCAGGCTAGCCTTATCCAACATGTAGACGGGGTCGCCTTCGTTAAACAGGTAAGTATGCATCTTAAGGTCAAAGTCACGTTTCATTCTTTCTTGTTGTTTGAAATTGCAAAGCATCATTTAGCTCAGTGCAAAATTCCCCATAGTTAGGAGGAACATCTTTGCCTTGAATTGGGAACAGTTTAGCTAGCTGGTTTATCTCTATTCCTAGCATTAGCATATTTGATGGAAAGCCTGTGTTTTCTGTTCAATATTGAGCGCATGAAATCTGTGATTCCAGCTGGTTCTGGGTTTTACCGACAAAGCAACGTACTGCATCCATAAGAGTTCGGTTAAATCTCTCAACTTGGCCTATGGTCGGTATGATGTTGTCTTCGACTTGATGATCTGCAGAATCCGACAAATTTGAGAGAATAACTCACTTTCAAAATTCCTTCCCTGATCGGTGAAAACTTGAAAATGATATCCAAATCTTGCAAGAAAAACTCATTAACATTAGCTTAAAGAGGTAAGCGATGACCTCTGCAGTCTGCCTGGGCAGTGAAATGCATTTGACCCATTTTGTAAACTTCCCAGAACTGTTTGGAAGGGCCAGTGCGGTTGCAGATATCAAGGCATCATTAACTTTGTTAAACGCCTCCTGTTGATCCAATGAAATGTGTTCTTAATGGTGATGGCATACAGGGGGACCACCATCTTCGCAAAGTCGTTGATAAACAAAAACGATGATAGTTGACTAAGCCTAGAAACTGCTCTGTTTCTATTACGTTCTTCGGAACTGGCCACTCTTTTACTGCTTTGATGTATTCTTCACGAAGGCGCATACCGTTCGCGGTAATTCGACGTCAAAGACACTTTACTTCTTTTTGAAACAGCAAACACTTGACGTGCTTTAATTTTAACTTGTACAACTCAAAGCATTTGGAAAAACGCTCGAATGTTGTCAAGGTGTCCCTTTTCCTTACCAGGACTGGCGCCGAAGCCCATTCTGAAGGGGACGGTTGAGTTACACCTGTCCTTAGCATTTTGTCCAGATGAGCCTTCTCTTCACTGGCAGAGATCAGCGCAGTCCTTCTCATCCGTTGCTTAACTGGACGAGGGTTTTCTCTGTCCATTCTGTTTTCAGTTGCGGAGAAATGCCCAAAATCGAAATCATTCTTGACAAATACCTGTTCTCAGTTGCTCAGCTCTTTTTTTATTTTGAGCCAACTGAACAGTTGATTGTTACCCATGTCCCACAGATGCTCTGGATGATCCCCCAGGGTGTTATTAACTTTGTCTTTGGAGACTTCTAACACTGACCAAACTTCTTCACATGTCTGTCTTTGGGAAGCCGCAAGTTGGTGTCCGAAAGGTTCAAAACACAGATGGTTGGTATGGCACAGAATGGTAAGGTCAGAATTTTCTACGCTTGCCTCAATAATGAAGGGCGAATGTCCTTCATGTATGTCACATGACGCTAGTTTTGTAAAGTTTCCGAGGAAACGTGCTTGATCACATACAAAAGGGAGCAATTATTGGATTTAGCTATAGTGCCCAGGAGATATTTGAAACCTAACATTGACACATTCACAACATTGAAAAACTTAAATCTCTTAAATTACAGAGGTGCCCGGGGAGGTGGCAATTATGTATTTAGATCTTGAGATAGAAATGATGGAGTAAACTTTCCAAACCTGCAATACTTACCAGAGGCAATTTCAACAATAAAATTGACTAATAGATATAATACATTACCACAAAGTGACAATGATAAGATTAGAATTAAGACACTGGCCACAATACAGTATGAACCTATTTCTACTGTTAAAGGCCAACAGAAGTTAAATGCATGTTGCATTAACCCAAGATCAGTTAAAAACAAAAATCTGGCCATCTGTGATTTCATACTTTCATACGAATTCGATTTGGTTTCTTTCACGGAATCATGGCTTGGAACTTCAGTTGACAAAGTATGTCTGAGGGAGCTTTTGCCAAAGGGGTATCAGATAAAACATGCCCTGCGCCCTGGTGGAAGAGGTTATGGTGGTGTCGCCGTGATTTATGAGTCAAATATAAATGTTCAGGTTCTAACATCAACTCATGATAGTGACTTCTCAACATTTGGATTGCAAGATAACAATAAAAACTATCCAATGAGGTTAGCTGTTGTTTACCGACAACCCCCATCTAACGGAAATGAGTTAAAAACTAGTGTATTTCTAGAAGAATGGGCAAAATTCCTAGCACCATTTGCTGTGACTGATAAGAACATTATAATAACAGGAGACCTGAACTTCCACCTGGATATCCCCACTCAACCTGACAGAATAAAATTCACAGGCATTCTACAATCATGTGGAATGGTACAACCCATGTGCTTGGACATACACTTGATGTTGTCATTACTAGGGACACTGACAACTCAATTTCGAACCTTAAGGTTGTTGATCCAGGGTTGTCAGACAACAAATATGGAAAAGTGACAAAAGATCATTATGCAATTATATTCAATACCGTTGCCGAAAAACCTCCACCTATCCGAAAGTCAGTGACGTATAGAAAATTCAACTCAATTGATATAGATTCCTTTAAGAGTGATATTGAATCATCAACAATTTTACTAGACCATCTTGAATACACCGATCTTGAACAACTTGTAGGAGTATATACGAATGTTCTTCCCACCTTACTAGAAAAAACACGCTCCACTTCAAACTAAAACAATAGTGTTACGACCTTCTTGTCCTCGGTATACCCAGAAGCTACATGACGCAAAACATCTGCGGCGCAAATTACAAAGAAATTGGCAATCATCTTAATTGGCTATAGACCACGAAATATACAGAAATCAATGTGCAAAAGTAAATAAAATGTTAGAAGAGGCTAAACTGAACCATTATTCTAAAAAGTAACATCCTCTGGTCGGGATCAAAAACAATTGTTTCAAATTACAAATAAGCTAATGAATGGTCCAACTGAGACATCTTTACCTACAAACATCTGATCAATTGCCATAATAGTTTAGTGATTTCTTTGTTGAGAAAATAGAAACCATTAGGAATGAAATAAAATCAAAATTAGTTCTAAAACCAGTTGAAGTGGAAACAGAACAGATGGGCGTTGAAAATAGTCTGACTCGCTTTGAAACAGCATCAAAAGAAGAAATTAAGAAAATAATAAATAGTTCTTCAAATAAATCATGTGAACTGGATTCTATACCAACATGGCTATTAAAATCGCGCCTTGATGAACTTCTACCATTTATTTCTAACATTATCAACATCTCTCTCAGTACAGGAAATGTTCCCGCAGAGTTTAAAAGGTCTTATGTTAAACATCTTCTGAAAAGACCAACATTGGATCAAAACATTTTAAAAAACTATCGACCTGTTTCAAATTTATCATTTGTATCGAAGACACTTGAAAAAGTAGTAAGCTCTCGCATTGATGAACATGTGACCAAAGATCAGCTTCAAGAAAAGTATCAGTCAGCCTATTGCAAATTCCATTCGACTGAGACTGCACTTATAAAAGTCCAAAACGATGTCCTAAATCCCTTGACAATGGTAACGTTACAGTCTTAGTTATGCTTGACCTATCAGCAGCTTTTGACACTATAGATCACAAAACTTTGGTACAGAGACTTGAAAATGTGTTCGGAATTGCTGAAAAAAACACTGGAGTGGATAACATCATACCTTCAAGATAGAAAACAGACAGTATATATTAACGGTGTGCTGTCAAAGCCGGTCACACTTAATTTTAGTGTCCCATAGGGGTCTGTTTTCGGCCCAAAATTTTATACTATGTACACTAAACCACTTGGTGCCATTTGCAAAGATCACGGGCTGCAATACCATCTCTACGCCGACGACTTACAGTTGTATCTATCTTTCAAACCATTAGATGACATTTCTAAGGAAGAAACATTACAACGCATTCAATCGTGTCTCCGAGACATAATATCATGGATGAATGCAAACATGCTCAAACTTAACACTGATAAAACAGAAGTCATCATATTCTCATCTCCGTATAATCCCAAACACATTAAAGATCTATCGATAAGCGTGGGTGACTCTAAAATAAACCAATCGGTTAATGTTAGAAATTTAGGTGCTATCTTTGATTCAAACGTGAACATGGAAGAACACATCATTTCGGTATGCAGATCATGTTATGCTCATCTTAGAAAAATAGGCAGAATTCGGAAATATCTGACAATTGATGCATCTAAACAACTTGTCACTTCATTGGTCATTTCGCGCCTAGATTACTGCAATGCACTTTGTATGGAGTACCTCAAATATTAATCAACACACTGCAGATTGTTCAAAATACAGCATCCCGCATCAACTCCAGAACTTCTCGGTATGATCATATTACACCTGTACTCATCGAATTACATTGGCTTCCGGTGCAATACAGAACCCAGTTCAAAATTTGAACACATACCTACAAAGCTTTAAACGGAGAATCGCCGGAATATATGGAAGAAATGTTATGTGTTTACAAACCACAAAGGAATCTACGATCTCAGAACAAAGCACTTACTTTAGTGATACCAACAAGTAAAACTGTAACCTATGGCGACCGACGATTTGAATATGCAGCTCCGAAACTGTGGAACGATCTGCCGTCAGGTGTGAGAGACTCAAGCTCATTGTGTTCTTTTAAACGTGCACTTAAAACACACCTTTTCAAACAAGCCAATGAATAGTATTTTTATCGTGAATAAACTGAGACAGTGATTTTAGAAAACTGTGTGACTACTGTGTGATATCAACCATAATTTTACAATTTGTTTAAATTCTGCTAATATCTTTTAAGAGAGTGACACGAACTTAAAATGTTGATTATAACATACATTATTTTCATTTAGTATCTAAGAAGTTTCGCTAGAATATTTTAATCATATGATGTCGATATTCAATTATTTTAATTTCAAACGACTAGGTTAATACCACATTTTAATTGATTGTCTCATATTCTTGTTCTTAGTATGTCTTAGATTTATTATTGAATGCTGTTTTTTGGTATTTTAATTGTATTGCTGTAATTAGTTATTAGTTTATATCATTGTAAAGCGCCTTTGAACGTGTATATGAAAAAGGCGCTATATAAGTTTGGTAATTAATAATAATAATCATAATAAAACATCAAGTCCTAACAGTATATCATCCTGAATTGGTGCCACATATATGTTTTCCATGAAAACCTTGGTTCCCAACTGAAGTCTTAACGTGCCTTTTATGCTTCCTTTTTCTTCTTCTTCATGTCCTTCCCAGCGACGTGAAGCGTGACTTGCCTTAGTGTGTTTGGCTCAACATACAGTTTACTGTGCATAATCTTAACCTCGGCAGCTGTGTCTACAATGGCCTGTGCACTGATTGACTCTACCTTCACACCAACTGTGTACTGAGCGCAGCCTGCATACAATTGGTTCCTGGTCGGAGTCATTTTCTGTTGGGTCTTTCTCATCCCTCTCCATATTATCAAAAAGGTTAAAACCCATGCTCAAAAACTCGGCATCTGCTTTTGTCAAGTCCTTGGACGAAAATGCCTTCCCCTTTCCAGCTAAGTGAGAATGTGCGTTTTCATCCTCAGCTTGTTGGCTTAGGCCAAACTCTGCTCGTGCTGGGGACTGGCCTCTTCTTCCAACCAAGTATTTTATGGCAACTACACTGTGTCCATCCTATATTTACCTATTTTCTAGTCCTCCATGGCAAATACACGGTATCCATCCTATCTCTACCTATCTTCTAGTCCGCCATGGCAAATACACGGTATCCATCCTATCTCTACCTATCTTCTAGTCCTCCATGGCAAATACACGGTATCCATTCGATCTCTACCTATCTTCTAGTCCTCCATGGCAAATACACGGTATCCACCCGATCTCTACCTATCTTCTAGTCCTCCATGGCAAATACACGGTATCCACCCGATCTCTACCTATCTTCTAGTCCTCCATGGCAAGTTCATGGTATCCATCCGATCTCTACCTATCTTCTAGTCATCCATGGCAAGTTCATGGTATCCATCCGATCTCTACCTATCTTCTAGTCCTCCATGGCAAGTTCATGGTATCCATCCGATCTCTACCTATGTTCTAGTCCTCCATGGCAAATACACGGTATCCATTCGATCTCTACCTATGTTCTAGTCCTCCATGGCAAATACACGGTATCCATCCTATTTCTACCTATGTTCTAGTCCTCCATGGCAAGTTTATGGTATCCATTCGATCTCTACCTATGTTCTAGTCATCCATGGCAAGTTCATGGTATCCATCCGATCTCTACCTATGTTCTAGTCCTCCATGGCAAGTTCATGGTATCCATCCGATCTCTACCTATGTTCTAGTCCTCCATGGCAAGTTCATGGTGTCCATCCGATCTCTACCTATATTCTTGTCCTCCATGACAAGTTCATGGTGTCCATCCGATCTCTGCCTATCTTCTAGTCCTCCATGGCAAGTTCATGGTGTCCATCCGATCTCTACCTATGTTCTAGTCCTCCATGGCAAGTTCATGGTGTTCATCCGATCTCTACCTATCTTCTAGTCCTCCATGGCAAGTTCATGGTGTCCATCCGATCTCTGCCTATATTCTAGTCCTCCATGGCAAGTTCATGGTGTCCATCTGATCTCTGCCTATTCTACCTATATTCTAGTCCTCCATGGCAAGTTCATGTTGTCCATCTGATCTCTACCTATCTTCTAGTCCTCCATGGCAAGTTCATGGTGTCCATCCGATCTCTACCTATGTTCTAGTCCTCCATGGCAAGTTCATGTTGTCCATCCGATCTCTACCTATCTTCTAGTCCTCCATGGCAAGTTCATGGTGTCCATCCGATCTCTACCTATATTCTAGTCCTCCATGGCAAGTTCATGGTGTCCATCCGATCTCTACCTATATTCTAGTCCTCCATGGCAAGTTCATGTTGTCCATCCGATCTCTACCTATCTTCTAGTCCTCCATGGCAAGTTCATGGTGTCCATCCGATCTCTACCTATATTCTAGTCCTCCATGGCAAGTTCATGGTGTCCATCCGATCTCTACCTATCTTCTAGTCCTCCATGGCAAGTTCATGGTATCCATCCGATCTCTACCTATGTTCTAGTCCTCCATGGCAAATATACGGTATCCATTCGATCTCTACCTATGTTCTAGTCCTCCATGGCAAATACACGGTATCCATCCTATTTCTACCTATGTTCTAGTCCTCCATGGCAAGTTCATGGTATCCATTCGATCTCTACCTATGTTCTAATCCTCCATGGCAAGTTCATGGTGTCCATCCGATCTCTGCCTATCTTCTAGTCCTCCATGGCAAGTTCATGGTGTCCATCTGATCTCTGCCTATCTTCTAGTCCTCCATGGCAAGTTCATGGTGTTCATCCGATCCCTACCTATATTCTAGTCCTCCATGGCAAGTTCATGTTGTCCATCCGATCTCTACCTATCTTCTAGTCCTCCATGGCAAGTTCATGGTGTCCATCCGATCTCTACCTATATTCTAGTCCTCCATGGCAAGTTCATGGTGTCCATCCGATCTCTACCTATCTTCTAGTCCTCCATGGCAAGTTCATGGTGTCCATCCGATCTCTACCTATGTTCTAGTCCTCCATGGCAAGTTCATGGTGTCCATCCTATTTCTACCTATGTTCTAGTCCTCCTTGGCAAGTTCATGGTGTCCATCCGATCTGTACCTATCTTCTATTCCTACATCGCAAGTTCATGGTGTCCATCCGATCTCTACCTATCTTCTAGTCTTCTATTGCAAGTACACGGTGTCCATTATATATGTACCTATGTTCTATTCTTATTTAGCCCTCCATCCCAACTCTTCGTATTTTCTAGTCTTTCATGGCAACTACACGGTGTACGTATGTTTTAAACTTCCATAGCAAATGCACGCTGTACATCTTACCGCTTCAGATCTCTACGTCATCTTTGATATGTTCTTCTCATATCTCGTGTGTCTTGTATTTGCATACTGTAGGTTTTTGCGTCAGGAATGGGTTTCAATCGTATCTGTTTTTATCAGCTATGGCAAGTGTACGGACTATCTCCTAGAAGTCATCAACAAGGGTCCAGAGTTCCCACTGCATGTTGTGTACTTTGAAGAACTTTAACTGATATGCTTTACACTTTGTTTTACTACTTGTTAAAAGCTACATGAGGATTATAGTTCTTAACATGCCATCGGTATAAGACTCTTAAGCTATTTAAAATATTAAACATACTAACATTAAATAGTTGTATATTACATAAGAGGCGAGCTTTTAACAAATAACGTAATATCGTACTTGTTCACGTCTCCTTGTTAAGTTTAGTTTGTTAAACAAAGGGAGCTATTACTCCGTGCGAATGCACTGTGCCGTTTTTTGAATAAAGCCTGAATTCTTCGCGAGGACTGTTGATGTAGTTCTGAGATATGTAGAAACAATTCATTGCTGTTTGAAAGGTCTTTTTCACAGAAACGGTGTGCATACTGCTTATTAGGTGTAACAGACTTCGTACCACTTTAACATTGTACTACAAATAAAACACTGATTTTTCCAACTTCAAACCGCACGTCCAAAACAAATTCTATTCTCCGTCTGGCCGCTGTCTTGAGCGAGAGTTTGAATATTGTCGTTCATTCAGTATTCCTTAAAAGAGCTCCATAATTGTTTGGTTATATCATTATTCCTAATAACTTTCAGTCGATGAACCTTTCGTAAGGCTTTAGATTTCTGTCGTTTGCATCTGCTTTAGAAAATATATATTTTTGTTTAAAACACTCATTGATTATATTGATTATGATAAATCGTCTCAATAATCTTGAGTCAGAAAGATCGTTTTACCACAGTGTTCAATGCTTGTAATGATCAGAACAGTTCAACAGTTCAATTTAATCATAAATTTAATTTTAGAATGGTCTTGATGAGATAACCAAACTAGTTAAGTTCGTGAACATAGATGCTAGTAAAGACTTGGTTAAAGCTGTCCCGGATGCATGTCTGTTTGATATGATGAGAGAACACAACCTCAGAAGCAAGCACATCACTATTCTATGGTCGTTTTTAGTTCCATCGATTAGCAATGCATTTAGTTGAGTTTAGTCACAAAGCATGTCATTACTATAATAACAATAACTATATTTTGGAATTGAACTTGATCACCAAAAATGTTCTGTATAAAAAAGAATATAAGTTAATTATACGGTTCAAAACGGGTCCCTATTTAAGCGCTTATCACTTGTTTGTCTTTAACACCAAACTATATTTATATTGACTAGCACACCAAATACATAATATATATATATACATATATACATATGTCACAGCTGAGTCATATTATGATAGCGCTTTGCGGTTGCCCTTGATATTATGATATACCGTTAGGCTTCATTCTATAATCGTGTAGATAGCTGTCCCGTTCGTCGTTTTACTATTGTGTTCCATGTATTGGCATTTGGTAAAGCATATTCTTTTTGAAATCCCGAGGCCTCTTCGCTTGACCAAAAATCTTTAAACTAGGAACTTGAAATGTTGACAATTTCGCACATGTTTGTCATGGAACTGAATTACGCGAACACTCTCAGCGTACTCATGTCACTTTATCGGAGAAAGGGGTTTGACATCGTATGTCAAACCCAAATGTGTATGTTAAGAAATAAATAGTGTTTTGTTCAATATTAATGCATCATTATCGTGCCAATTTTCAGCAAGCTTAATACGAATATCGTGTGATCCTACGTAATGCACTTTACGCTTACTTCATTTCTTCTGTTTGTGACAACTCTGAAAACTGAAACCACACTTGATTTCCGATGTTTATGTGTTTTGATATCGAAATTTTCATTCAATCCCCTTTAACATACCTTAGCGGTTTCACCAAATGGTGTACGTCGAAATATATATTAAACAGCTGATAATATCATTTCCCGATGACATCCGGCGGCGTAAACTATTATTGAGAAGAATAAAATTGTTCGTTGCGGCTTGTTTTTTTTTTATCCGTGCTTATCATATTGACATTTCCGACAGCAGTTCTTGTTTTGCGGGGTCGGGTGGCGTTCCTTGTGTCATCATGATGCCTTTCGAAAGTCATTAGACCTTGTATATGTTCATGGAATCAATTGTTTTTGGTATGTTACCGGAGGTTCACACTCCCACACTGGAAACGTGTTGATGTGCTACAAAGTGGAAGATGTTATTTTGATCAAAACTTGGAAACATTTGTGAAGCCGGATCGCGGGAGTACAAAAATACATTTGAGCTGCTTCATGCGCGGAAGACATCATGTTCATAAAGCACACAGTTATCATAAGTTATTTTAAATAGGCAATAAACTTGCTATATTTTCATTAAGAGCTCTGAAAATTGTACAATGAGTCAATTTGGTGCGACACTCCATCTTACATAAGGCAAACATTTGTAAGCCTAAAACGCTTTTTTTCAGTCACTATTTACCTAAGCCATATGAGTTGGTCCTTGACCATTTACTCTCATGCAACATTGGGTAAATATAGTAAATAGCGGATTCCGGAATACACTTATCAAACAACTTCATATATTGTGATTATAAAGTATGTACAAGAAGAAATCTTGGCAAGTGAACTGTATCTGAAAAAGAGTTAAAGTTAAATAGTTCATGTAATATAAGGACGTCATATGATTAGAAAAGCAGCGACTCGATTTTGGAAGATAAATATGTTCAACACAAACGAAATTATCAACTTTAAGTAGAGCATAAAGAAAATAGCAAAACAAAATGTTTTGTAACGGTATTATACCTAACGGCATTCAAAACATTTATATCATATTTCGAAGATATTTACCTGCAAATGACAAGCCAAATAATAAAGGTATAGTTCAGTTATACCTTCTGTCCAATGTTCTGTCCACGTAAAGGCAAAGTAGACTAATCGAGTTGACTCGCCTAAATTGGGCAAGATCCACGAATGAAAATGACTAAATGCAAGCAATACAACCAATACTCTTAATTGTGCATACATTAATGTAATTCGCCAATGAAATTTTAAGGAATGTGAACGAAAGCTTGCAAACGCAAAAGATGACTTGAAATCTGTGTAACTTACCAGACTTGTGACGACACTTGACGGCTGCGGGTAGAGACTGTCCACTGTAATAATTAGTTTCTTTCCGGGGAGTATCGTTGCCTTTGACGTGGTTGCCTTACCTTTTAAATATAACACTTAGGAAATATTAGACAATCATTTTATCGTTCAATAATGATGAAACAGAAATAAAATAATTACCTACAGAATTTTAATCAGTACAAAATGATGACAAATAATGCAAAATATGACAATGTACATGTTTAAGAAACTAAATTGTATTTAGAAATAAGGGAATTGACATATTTGTGCGTAGGGAATAAAAATTAAAAAAAATAATTTGGTGTTTTTATGCCCATTGTCTGTCTTGTGAATGAGACAACAAAATTGGTAACTAAACTCGATTCTTGTATTAAAAAAGCTCATTGACTTGATAGAAAGTACTACTCAAACTATCCCATCATATTTCTTACAGTTCTAAACAATAACAAAAGACCTTCACGACATTATGTTCATTTTGTGCTAAAAGAATATTGCATCTACCTTGGATGCAGAGCTTTTTACATACTTGGACAAAGTCGGCAAACCTAAATGATACTGTCTTCTTTTTGTCTTTAAAAATGGTAACTATATCCATGTTTTTGAATAACACATTGTGTTAAGATCATTTTATACATAGTATATTTAACAGCCAATGTCATAGATATTAGGTGTCGCAATATAAACAAATAATAACCTTAAAATCCTTGATGTTTAATAAATCGAAAACATGCACTGATTTTTCTTTTCCCTAGCAAATGTAATGCTATTCATTTTTTTTTTGATAATTTACATATTTTAGATATTGTTGATTTTAAAGCTTTTTTGACACAAGACACGTTCAATTGGTAACACATAAACGACTGTTGTTTAAGTCTTCAAAAGTGAATTTCAATCGCTCTAACATCAGTAATATTCTACATTTACAGTTATATTTTGTGAAAGATAAAAAATAATATGTATATGATTAATTTAATGCACCATTTTCATAACAAAACCATTCAATATATTAAATACAGGTTTACTTCAGTTAAATTATTCGGCTTTATACATATTATAAAACCAATCAATAAATGATATAAAGTCATTCTCCAGTTATACACTGATTAAAGGGGGTATAAAGAAAAACCATGTGCAGCTCACTTGAAAGGATCTAGATGTAAGCTGCTTGTTAGTGTCTGTGTATTCTGTGTAAATTATTATATATAAATAAACCGTAATATCATGGGTAAAACCCTTAATCATATTATACTTACATTTGGGAAAACAACCAACAGATTGATAGGCTCATAGTACCGTAATCAGTTTTAACACCATACATTGTCACCATCTAACATTGCATGCATGCATGCAGTTGACTGTTATCTGATATGTTTAGAAATGCAAGTATATATAAAAGTATAAATGATTTAAATGTTTATAAAACTGTATAGCTTAAGGACACGTGTACGCTCAGACTTTAGAAAAATAGTAACGCACTCAAACCACTTTAAAGATAACGTGCCGTATATTGTGTTTAAAGGCTCTAGATGTGTCGCTTTCAGACGACCGATTAGAAGAATTGCTATAACGAATAAGTATTGCAATGTTTTATCGTTTGCTGTGTGTGTGCGAGAGAGAGAGAGAGAGAGAGAGAGAGAGAGAGTCTGCGTGTGTGCGTGTGAGTTTGCGTGTGTATGCGTGCTTGCGTGCGTGCCTCTGTGTGTGTGCGTATGTGTGTGCGTGTGTGTGTGTATGTGTCTGTGTCTGTGTGCGTGTGTGTGTATGTGTGTGCATTTTAAGATTACTAGACAGTGTGAAAATATATACATGTGACAAAGCAGTGTCGTTCTTTTAAACTTATTGCACAGAACGATACGCCTAAGTGCCATATATATACTTTTTTATGTTTTTGTTTTTGTTTTTGTTGTTGTTTTTGTTGTAGTGTTTTGCTGATTTTTATTCGTCTTTAGTTTATCCAGCGTATATGTTTTGTTCCATTGTTGTTGTTTTTGTTTGCTATTTTTAAAACGATAAAATATACCATTATCTACGTAATGCATAATATACTATATATTATCTATTATATATATAGTATCTATTATAGTATCTTATCAAAGGAAAATGACTTCACATTGTATTTATATGTTGAAGCAGCTTAAGAAGCATTTTTCCAACAAACATGTTTACGTAAACTTTTAAATTAACAAAAGTTGTGATCATGTTTTATGTCCAAGTTTATAACTTGGATATTGTTCAGTAGGTGAAAGATTACTTACAATTATATTGCAGTGTCTGGGTAGCTGAAACATTGTCAAAGCCACATGTACACCCATACGTTATGAATCCGAGAGTTGTATGTTGGTGTTGGTGAGGTGCACTTGACTGGTGGATAATAAAGCACCATAGAACTTGCCTGTTCCAGATATTGGTCCAACGTTGTTATATATAACGGAACCGTTTCTAGTGAATCTATAGCCATTTTTACAGTCAGTGGATATACATGTCAACACGATCTGATCCCCACAGTTGGCTGATTTCGGCAGGACCAGGAGCGCACCTGAAGAACAATTGAAAACAATATCGTCAGAATGTTAATCGTTTTCTAACTATGTTATCTAACATTTTCTGCCTATGTGTGAGTCAATTTTAAAAAAAATATTGGCGCCGCAAAGCGTGATATTGACCGGAGAACATCACACAAAACACATGACGTCACTTCAACAAATTTACAATATAGAGAAACACATCCAGAAAAACCCCGCCAATACAAAAACACTCCTGCTCATGTGTAGTCGCGATGTTTTGTTAAGTCGGATATATAGGTTCATTGAAGGTATCACTTTCTAAAACATTTTTTCATACTCTCTTGACATCACACAAGATGCGACTGTTTAATGACGTAATAAGTAATGGTAACAATGACATTTTAATATTGACGTCGTTTGTTATCATTGTAACAAACTGCCTTACTTTAAATTGACAAAACACATATGTTTGTCTACTCTGGCCAATGCAACCTTTCACTCATACCTAGGTATCGAGACATATACAATCACTAGACATGCCCGTTGGCGTTTCAGCATATTGTTCAGTTTCGAATAGAAGTTTAATGTATCAAAAGTGTGTCTTCGAGTAGTAACAACAGCATAGCTGTAAAATATAACATTCACTATGTAAGAATGTATATGTTATATCCTCGTCTGCCGCTGTAACTTTAAATTATAATTGCGAAATTATAAATATCATAAAATGTTAAAAATAGTGTTTGCGTGAAACATCATGTATTAAACATGGTGGCAAGATTCAAATGACACATTAGGATTTCCGCACTTTTGCCTAAATGTGTTTCAAACTGAGTGCATAAAATTTCAATATACCTGATTAAAGTATATGTTATTATATACTGACTTTAGTTTTAGTACCGATTTGTTCAGATATTTTACAATGTAATTTAATATTCTTCTTTTTATTGTAGGTTGTTGCGTCGTCGTAAGTGCATGGCCTAATTTTGTATACCTAAAGCTGATACCTGCAAGTTCTCAATAACTTTTACAACAACAAGAACAAATTGAAACACTTTAATCAGCGTTAAAAGATTAACGAAATTGTTGTTCATTAAATCAGCTAATTAAATAATAATCGATTAACCTCTTCTCTAAATTATGTGAAATCCTGATTGCCGATAATTGGCGATAAAACTCGCGCCCAAATCTTCGCGAGTTTCACGGTAGGTGTGAAAATCACTATTGTTGCCGATATACATCTTATAGCAATTTGAAGTTTGAGATAGACCAACTGATTTCAACAGTTTTATACGTGTGGGGACAAAGAATTTAGTTTGAGATATCCGATAATTTGACATATCCGAATTTGAGTTAAGCGGAGGCGAACTATATAGAAACTATAGGGAAAAAAACGGGACCGTAGAAAACAGTTTGACATAACCGGAAATTTGAAATAACCGATTTTTAGATAACGAGAGTTGACTGTATATATATATATATATATATATATATATATATATATATATATATATATAATTGTGTTCAACGTACTTTTGGTCAGTTCGGCAGTTAGGGTTGAACACTTTATTATTTCAATGCTATTCTGCATCGGCAATATCTTACAAATGCGCACAAAACACGTCAAAGTTGTAAACTCTATACTCACTAAGGCTCCTTGTTTTGACGACGTTTTTCTTATGGAGGTTGCTGAGTCAAATAAACGATTAACTAAGTCATTGAGTCAAATAAAACATAATTGGTTAACACAACTATAATTAAACCATGGTCATGAACTCTACAGTGAAAGGATTTAAACCACCCACGTACCTCCGCAATGGATAGCGTATCAACCGTTTAACAACCATAGTATTGTAGTATGTATCGCGCAAACAATAACAAAAAACAGTTCTCGAAACTCATTACAAGGTAGCTATGAGTTTATTGTCAACAAAAACGGCATTTTTTTAAGATTAACAAAATAGATAAATAATTGAATGGACTTTATTTTTACCACAAAATGTTACACATATGCATGAATTCAATGTGCAACATATATTATTTTATTATTATTCATGACAATTCATTAAATCAAATAAAAAGGTATTTATAAAAATCAATGAACCATTATCTAAATTATGCATGTTTCGTTTAACATACATGACATTAAGTCCACAATCATGTAACCAAGACTTGATGTTGCAAACAATTTTCCAGTGGGCACATTATTACTAGATAAACGTTTAAACTAGTTATATCAAAATTAGTTTATTTCAAATAACTAAAAAAAGTCTTAAGGACCGAATCCAGATGTTCACCAAATAGAAACAAAACAATTATTACGATAAAACTGTTAGCATGTAGCAAAAGCAAATAATTTTAAAATTACTATTCCACATAGGGTGATTTTAAGGTGTAGACATTGCTGATTTTAGATTCCGCGCGTTTCTGTTTTTTGTTTTGTTTTTTGGTTGTTGTTTTTTTTTTTGTTTTTTTTTTGTTTGTTGTTGTTTTTTTGTTGTTGTTGTTTTTTTTGCAAAGCGTAATGGGAACGTAACGTGACGAATGCTAGTGAATCATGGTCGGACTGTCATTAGTTTCAGCCATGATGCTTTTTATATGTAAAGTGAACGACACGTGAACTTTTTGCGTGTCATTGAACCGTTGTCTATTATGTACTTTGTAAACTGACAAAAAATGTTTTGATCAGTGAAGGATGTTAACTTGTGCTTTATAGTCAGGAGTTATGTCAGTAGCAATTAATGAATGCGTTCACTACTATCTTCGTGTATTGAATTATGCACGAAACTAAGATTCGATACTAGTCCTTTAAACTATATAGTCTAAATAAATTCCTTACAATTCTTCTGAATGCTGGAATAGAGCCTTGTTACTGAATGTTGATGTATTTGAGAGACTATATGTTCATTTAACAAACAAATGTTAAACACATTAATAAATGTACTTACGGTGGGGTTAGACAATTAGGAAATGCATAAATGCCAGATTTTGTTCGCGATCCATAACAAGCTACGGCACGATTAAATGATACATAGTTCAACCCTCTTAGACATTAAAAAAAGCTGTAGCCTCAAGCCTGTTTACAAGCTAAATTGTGGACGCCAGATGCGGACTAAGGGGTATCAGAAAAGTGTACCTTGAGCATGTTATGCTTGGGTGAACTAAAAAGCAAATGAATTAGTACTAAATGCTACTAGGCTACATATCCTATAGCTTTCTGAAGTATTATTTAAAGCAACTTTGATGCTCTGGATCAACTTTTTCTTGTAATCTTTATAACTAAGGAAAAAATGGTACTTGTAGAGTCACACTTTCAGTGACATTAACTAAAGACACAATATCACTTAAGTCAGATCGACTGACCGTTCCAAGGCGGTAACTGTCGAGTTAGCTCTTTTAGTTAAACAACTTCATCATTTCTTTCTTTTCACTTGGCTTGCATGTGAAAAACCTTTGTCCTGTACCTTTTCAGAGAATGGTGTATATTACAATGCTTATAGGAAAGTGTATTTCATATCGCTTTCGCTTTCGCAAAATGGCCGCTATCGATGATACAGTATGCAACTGATTGTTAGTTAACGTTCAACCTGAAGATGTAACTGATGTTAAAACAAATGGGATACCATATACAACATCTGTCTTCAGTGACATAAGTCTTGTGCGAAGTGTCCATGTTTACATTTCTTAGTAAATGGGCGCAGCCATTAAAATGGTACGCTCTGTACCCTTCGGATCATCATTTACTTTTGCGATTTTGATTGGATGGGAATGCCTGATAGCGGGTCGGTTGTCAGGATATGATTTTAATCAGATTGCTAAAGACATCTGTTAGAAATTGTACAAAACCGAAAATTTGCTCTCACAAGAGCTAACTTTACTGATTGAATAGCTTAAAATTATTTCCGACTGGGGGCCAAGAGCCCCCCCTTGACCCCCGGCTGAGGGGTGCTGCCACTGTGAAACGCTTGGTGGAGGTTGTCCTCTTCTATTTACCGCGATCAGCCTTTAGCTTCAAATGTTATTGAGACCACTGTCCAGCCAAACATTTCTGACCACGTTTAAAGACTGGATAAAAAACTATAGCCGCTAGAGTGTTTACAAGCAAATTGTTGCAGCTGCACAACCAGGTGAAAAGGTATAAAAATACTAAAGAACGGATACATTTACATACTATATTAATTAAACTATGATAAACTATGTTTTTTTAACTTGACACTTGGGAAGTGAGGGGAAATCTGATTGTCTAAAATCCAAAATCAATCTAAAACCTGTGAGAGGGTCAAATGTATTCTGTTAATCAGAAAAATTGCTCTAATTACAATAAGACATTTTTTAAAACTTTGTAACTCCTACCTTCAACTTTGACTATAGTAGTCTGTGGTGCACTGGTCCCTCCATTGTGAGTACACACATAACTTTCTGCGTCGCCTGTTTGCTGTTCATCGGATTAAAAGAAAACCTATCACGTAAAGTTGGATGAATTGACGGTGAACCTTGATTAGATATTGTTAAAGTTGCATCTTTCACCCATTCAGGAAAATAGTATTTTCCAAATATTCCAGTCTGACCAGCAGTAAGAACTGTGACTGCATCTGAGAGATGAAGCAGCATAGCAAATGCTGAAGAGCAACGTTTTGAACATTGAAAAACTGGCAAATTTATACAATACATAAGGTTTCATATGTGTGTTTCAAATAGAAAACCAGTTAATACAAATACATGTAAAACTTGAAAAACTGTAACTGCATTTTTGGCATTTAATAAATCAGAAAAATCTGCTGTGCACACTCTGTATCATATTAACTATTTATGTGTCAATTTCATATTGTACACACAAATGAAATACTTACACAGACATACTGTAGCATTTGACACAATTTTATCCTGCAAATAGAAAAAGGGATTGTATTCAAACTTTAAACTTTTTATAATATGTGGCCAGCAGTAACAGTTTAAAATAATATCAAGGTAAAATTTTGAAGGTGAAGGTGAGCACTGTGCGTTCAACTTGCTTTTAAACAAAGAATTTGATTTAACTAGTAAGCTTCATGTCATGACTAAATAAAACATGAGCAAACATTTCTGTCTGAAAATTATCCAGCAGAAGCACATGTACATTTGCATGCACTGGTAGCTGGCAACAAACCACTAAAATAGCACCAGTCACTAACCTCATCATGCTACATTTTAATAACAACTAATGGTAAACGAGGGGCGATTATAGCCCTGAATTGGTCACCTGAAGATGCAGGCTTTCAGTATGCTTTAAAATCCACAAGACAAATTAATGAGAACAACAGTTTCCTTGGAATCTAATGATCACAAGTCATTTGTTTAGCAAATTCTTGCAAACATAAACACATCAACACGTCAATGTAGACTTAGATTATGATAAAGGACTCAGGCCTACAGTTACGCTCATGCATATATGAAATAACGGAGCCGTGATGGCCCTTCATTGCTCACCTGAGGGCATGGCCTTTTATTAGCCTCATATATGGCGACAAGTTAGAAATACGTATTTATTTTATAATTCTTTGGTGAGGATTGGACCATTAGTTTGGCCTCTGGGCTGATACCATTTTCTAGAATTCTACCCAGTGACCTACTGTAGTATAACGGGGCTCCATAGTAGAACGCAACATCATCTCATGATTACAATTGTATTCATGAAGGTTACATTTTACAATCTACCGCGTCCAAATTCCTTCTCCTCTCCCCAGCTCATCTCAATTTTCCTTTATCTCCTATTCCGCTATCCTAATATATATAGTCTAAACTTATTGCTCATCCGAACTCAGCTCGCATATATTTGCTCGCATATATTTTTGACAATCGTGTGATTCCTACAGTACACAACTCACGCTTCCAGCCTATATTTTGACGTATGCATCAATCACGGTCCTGAATCGTGCCAATTTATTGCCATTTTACTAGTTTTTTCCCTTGATTTGATTATTAATCATGTCATTGTTTGTCCTACTTAAAGTTAATCTTTTGCACCAAACTTAATGAAATGTGCTTAACTAACCAACTATTATTTAACTGAAACCTATTTACACATTCATTATTTACTTGAAAACTTATTAATATGGTAATATTATATTACACTACCAAATCCATGTGTATTCACAAGGTTTTGTTAAAATTTCATCTAGTGACCTAGTTTTTGACCCCATTTAACCCAATGTTAACTAAGTCAAGATTTCAGCAAACAGTCTAACCAAGTCTGGTGGTCTCTAGTGTGTCCACAAGTCTTATCTAAGATTTGACCTAGTGATTTACTTTTTGACTCCACATATCCCAGTTATGAACTTATCCAAGATGTCTTGCCGACACACATTCTGTCCAAGTTTAGTTAAGTTTGGACCATAAATGTGGTCTCTAGGGTGTTGAAAGTTTTTTTCTATGATTTGACGTAGTGACCTACATATGACCCAGTTATGAACTCATTTAAGTTTTAATGCAAGCTAACAATCTGACTAGTTTTGGTGAAGATTGTGCGATAAAAGTGGCCTTTAATATGTTCACAACCTTTTTCTAAGATTTAAACTAGTGACCTTCTTTTTGATCCAACGTGACACAGTTACGAAGTCATTCAAGATGTCATGCAGGTAAACATTCTGGCCATTTTTTACATGCAAAATTAGATAGCCAGCTGGCAGTACTGCTCAAAATTAGCATGAAACTAACATAGAATATAGTAACATATGTTTTATATTAAGACTATAATACCTGTATATCACCTCTTCAAACTTTGTAAATAATGTGTACATTAAAAATACAATGCATTATTACGTGTAGCCACAATAGACTTATAAAATATGAATACCAAACATCGAGCATATATGCATACATGAACGAGTAAATAAAATAGAAATCAAGCTCCAAGACTTGATGACACCTTCAAACAGCTCTTTATTATATGAATTAAAATAAGCATATGTTTTAAACGGTAATTTCTTTAGCGGTAATCAAATTTCTGTGATAATTGATAGCTAGAAATAGAAACATCTGTGATATACACCTTGAGATAAAAACCACATGTGATATATATTCCTGTTTAACATATACACATATGTGATAATTAACAAATAATACGCTTCGGGCCATATTCCTTTCTCGGTCTGACCAACCAGTCCGTAAACTTGCATATTGCCCTCAAGGCCATGTTTTATTTGATATATTATCCCGAATCTTAATCCTTTTATCCCTTTTGTTGCTTTTATGTTAAGTATAATTTGCTTTCTAATAATAATTGTATTTGTTCAGTTTGTGAAATAACTCAAACCCTAGTCGTTGTTTTTTTCATTATTTTCAAGCGATGCAGCAAAAAAAAAAAAAAAGAATTTCGTTCGTGTAGGTTTCAAAGGAAGAATCGTGGCCTTTTTTCTGCTAGATATGTTCGAAAGAGCTTCATTTTTTCGCGGTTTTTGGTGTTTTTTGAATCCATTAGATTCGCTGAGTTTAACTAAATCTGTCTCCGAAAAAGAGGCGAATCACTTTGTTTCTGTTGTCGTAAAATTCGCACGTCGTAAAAGTCGCGTTTAAACAGTAAAAGAAACTGGATGACGTCATAAACAGTCTGTATAAGAATTATGGACTAGGTAGCCGGTCAATATGCGATTTAAGGACTTGATGACGTCATATTAAATATAGAACGGCGTATGCAAATGAGGTATAATATTCATGTATATATATTGTTTTCTTTATGGGTCTTTATACATATTTTTAGTGTAGTCTCTAAACTGTGATTAGCATTTTAATCTTCTAGATTTTGATAATTTACCATTAGGTCTACAGCAACATCTTGTTACTTTTTTATGTAGTGGGACAGATCAGGCGCAATCTGTAGCGAAGTAACCGCATCGACGTAAGCCCGAGTAGCGTAGACTGCCCCCCCCCCCCCCCCCCAAAAAAAAAAAGAGAGATAAACACGCCCACCAAAGATACTCATTTCACCTCTTTCACCTCAAGGACAACACTCACTCGAAAAGCTTGGTTGTCTATTCTGTTACCACTCTCGTCTCTGAGATCGTAAGCTCAGAGATTGTCCCCTGTCTCAGGAGCTTGAACTCGGAATTAGGGAATACAGACGATTTGATCTCCCGTACGACCAGTCACCGACATCGACAACAGCAAACAGACTACTGGGGGACAAGTCAAGGCGTTCTTGACGGTGTTCGCCTGTTCTGGGTAGATAAACAACAACATGTGCTATCTGAAATTTGCAGGACGGTCCCCTTGGGCACTTCACCCTGGTTGGAAGAGACGACGGGTTTTTTCGAAGCCTATAAGCTTCAGCAACCCTTCCGAGATTCGAACGGACCCTATCGAAGAATAGACATCGAGATCGAGTAATCCGGTAGTTTTATTAAGCCTTGGGGTTAGGCCGCTGAGTGGGACGCTGGCTCTGGGGTATTCTTGCAGCTGCTGAAAGGTCCAAAAGCCCGGGCTCACCAAGGTTTGGATGAGGTTACATACTCGGTGTTCATAATGTTGTACTAGCCAGCCGTGTACGTGATCGACCGCAGACCGATCTTCAAACTCCCCTCCCTGTTGTCGAGGGGCTTTTGAAGACAGGTCGGGCCTGTAGTGATATCGGCGATCGTTTGAAACATCTTGCACACGATAGACAATCTTCATGGAGGCTTTTCCCTTCAACAGTGGCGTAAGGTATAAGGCCGGGGAATATCCACGGAACCTTAAGAATTAATGGAAATTGTCTTTTATGTGTTGCTAATTCATGAAAGCAAAACATGCAATGTGGATTTCTGTGTCATCAATTTTTGAGTTTTAAGTTTTGTTTTTCATATCAGTGATAATGACATAAACTGGTCACTGATTTCAATACAACTACTGTAAACCAAACATGGTTTTGGGTTTTCTCACCAACGGTTTCCAACTGGTTATATGACCTTCTAGTCCTATGAACATTGCGATATGTACCAAAATCTTGAAAAAGGCACGGAACACAAGCATTCACATGCAAGCCAATTGTAAAAGTATTTTGTATTGTGGGTGTTACGGCACACCATCACTTTATAGGTCATACGGTGCCAAATACAGTTAAATAGTTCGTAATGTTATTGACATCAAATATGGTCTGTATCAATACAATGTAATAAAATATGATTAACTGTCAGTCGTTCCTGGCAAGGAACGCATTCATTTTGAATTTCCCTTGTTTTAAAAAATAAATGAGTAAATCTAGTATGTCCAATGCGGCAGCGGGTAAGAGCTACATTTTCCCGCCTATTTTCTCTGCAAATATCTAGAGATATTGACACAGACGTTGTTTAAATTGCGTGTAATTGTTATGAACAGTACTGTCCCAACTTGTTTGCCATTTGGTTAAAACTTGTCGTTTGATAAGTGGTTTACAATCGAAAAGGAGTCAGTAAAGACTACAAATTTATCGCCAGGATAATTTGAAATTACATCAAGAGAAAGGTTGTATATCGACTGTAAAAATGGACGTATCGGGTGGTAACTTTTGTTTAAAGCAGTGAATTTTCCTTACGAAAGCACAGCCGACATATGAATCTGCTATTGAGCCATCAGTATACATTTTCAGGTAGTTAGAGTATTTCTTGTTGCGCAGTTCGATAAAATTTGAGCGAAGTACGGGAGGGTCTGTTTTTGTCTTATTATTTGTACAAAAAGTTAAATCAATAGTGGGAGTTTTTATACTGCCATGGTGGAAATTCCAGTGCATTGATTTCGATAACTTGATTTAAATCAACGTCTGATGAGTTTATTATTTCTAACACTCGCATACCAAACGGTTTAAAGCCTTTGGTTTACGCTCGTACAAATGTTCGTATTTAGGATTGAATGTTACGCTATTTGCAGGAATTTTGGGGTTAGAATTAACTGAAGCGCAAGTTTCTTTCGTCTTAGATATTCATTCACTTCAATGTATATGCTCTCTAAAGGTGACGTCCTAAAGACTCCAAAAGTAAGACTGGACAACGTCAAGCATTTAGAGATATAATCTCCTGACAGAGCCGTAAACAATACTGTTATAATCTAATTTTGATCTTAACAGTAATCTATAAAGTTGTAAAATAACTTTTCTGTTAGCTTCCCAGTCGGTATGGGATAAAAATCTAATAGGTTAAGATAGCTAAGACATTTGGTTTTTACATATTTTATATTATTACTTGTCTGATGGAAGTGTATACAGTTTGTTTTGGTGGGTGTAAATTTAAATCAATTGCTGTTACTCCAAGTTTGTTAATTGTTAAGGCGTTGTTGCAATTGCCTTACAATTGTGTTCATATTTTTGGAGCGATAGCATATATGAAAATCGTCAAGATACAGGGAACAATCGACTCCATTATTTAGAGTTTTTACAATGCTTTATTTTAATGTTAAAAAGAGTAGACCGAATTTTAATTCGAAAATTTCTATCAGAAAGAAAACTGTTAATAAATATTGGTAAACGACCCTTGAGACCAAGGTCACCTAAATCTTTTAAAATCCCATGTTTCCACGTTGTATCGTTGGTCTTTTCAAGATCAAATAGTACCGCTACAAGTCGTTCTTTCTTGATAAAGGCATCTCGTATAAAAGTTTCAATGCGACGAGATGATTGATTGTAATGCGTTTGTTTATTAACCCACTTTGAAATCATGTCAGTAAATTATTTGATTGAAGATACCAAACGATTCAATTACTTATCATCCGTTCTAACGTTTTGCAAATACAACTAATCAAAGCAATAGGTCTGTAACGGAAATGATTTGTTTAAATTCTTGCCTTGTTTAGGTATTGGAATAACGAATTTATTTTTTTCAAGAATTTGATACTTCTCCCGATAACCAAATTTCATTATAAATAGACAAAAGTAAATTTATTGATGTAAGCGGCAGGTGTTTCAAAAATTGATAGGGAATATTATCTGGTACAGCAATGGTATCGTGGGTTTATTCAGTGCCTCCCTAGGTTTTTTTAAAGAAAACAATTGGTTGTAATTTTCCTTATTGATTGAATTGAAATTAATTTTCCTTTTCTCAATCCGATTCTTTATATTTTGAAATTCTTTAGATTAATTTTCTGAAGATGATTTTTTCTTAGAGAGTTAGTCTGAAATGCCTTTCCTTTTGTAATTATTGAGTCATTAGTTTTTAGATGATAAACTGTTGCTGAAAAAGATTTACCGCTAAGTATTTTAATGGCTGACCCAACATTTTTAATGGACGTTTTACTGGTTATACCAGAAACAAATGTCTGCCAAAATGTTCTTTTGGCTTGTTTTATGATTCCCCTGCCTGCTCTTTTCCTTTTCATTTTTAACAATTTCTAAATTTGTACTAATATTTTTATATGTTTAATATTAAATTTCTTAAGTGCCGCTCTTAGAATTCTTATGGACTTTTTGCATTCATCATTAAACCAAGGTTTATTGCGCTTTGACTCTGCCGTGGTCTTAGGAATACACGATTCTACTATGCTATGAAGAATTTTTGAGAAAAAATGTATTTTATCATCAGCATTTTCAAATGCTGAAATGGTTAATTCTTCGGAGAAAAACATTAAGAATAATTCCCAATTCGCTCCGTTCATCCGCCCACAAGCATTATTGCAATCTAAGTTGATAGATTTATGTTTTAGATAAACATAATCAAGGTATATAGAAGGATGCCACAAAGAAAAGTCAAGAGATGGGTAATGTCCTGACGCAGATTGTAAGTAAGTTTTTTGTTGTTCATTAGGCATATCTCATTTTAGGCAATAAAGTTTTCTAAAGTTGTACCCATAGTATTATAATTAGAACATCCCCATAATGAGTTATGTCCATTAAAGTCCTCTACAAGAGTATCAGCGGAAGGTAATGTACTTATTAAATCATTAAATTTTGATTTTGATATAAATTAGGTAGAAGATGAAAAGAGCAATGGACTTTTATACTAATGGCAACAGCTTGTAAATCAATAGGTTAATCTGTGAATGTGGCAGTTTAGTGTTGACAAGTCGATCCTCCAGACGTCCTATCATACAGTAAATGAAGAATAACCTTTGAAACAAATTTTATCATTTTCCTTTATGAATGTCTCCTGAAGGCACAGCACAGTGGGATTTAATGTGACCAAGAAAAGTAAACTTTCATTAAAATTAGATCCTAGACCTCGACAATGTCAATGTATTATTTTGTTATTCATGAGATTTTATTGAAGTGTTTGAAATAATATGTTGGAGCTTTTACGGGTGACCTTGGTTTTTTTTCTGGCGATTTTGATTTCTGACTTGTTAGTTCAGTTATGGAAGACGCGTATTCCACATCATTTTTGCCACCTAGCGAGTTATACTGGTTGGTTATCTTATTTGACCCTTTTTGTTGACGTTCCGATGGAGAATCTGTCTGTGTTGATTGCGGGGTTTTATGTTTTCATTGTCTTTGTGATGCTGATTGGCTTGTTTGTGGTGTTGGAGTGGTTGCACTTGGTGTTGGAAATATTGAATCTGTTTGGGTTTGCGCATCATTCATGGTCAAAGATTTTGTAGTTTGTTTAACAAAGGAAGCGTAGGACTTTGATATAATTTCAATTAATTTTCTTGCTTCTGGCTAAGTAATTTTGTTGACATTTTTTATTCAAAAAAATTTTTTGCTTTTTTCCATATTTCACAATTGTTCGAGTAGGCAGTATGGTCTTTGCCACCATTTGCGAATTTAGTTGTAGTGCATGCAAATTCATTGTGATCGCCACCTTCAAAACTGAACTTGCCGCATACTTGTGTGTTATTGCAATCACTTTCGTAGTGACTACACTTTTGGCATTTAAAGAATCGCATTAGGTTGGAAATATAAACTTTCACTTTTGTTTGACAGTAGAGGATTTTGTATTCAAATAGATTGTGTTTCTTTTCATTGCTTGAATTTGAGAAACTCGTCAGGAAATGCGAGGTTAGAGCTCTCTAAAACCGGTTTAAGCACCCCAGTCGGTCCATATTGCCGACTGACCGTTCCAAGGCGGTAACTGTCGGGTTTGCTCTTTTTGTTAAATGATTCATCACAATTTTTTTCTTAATTTTCGCTCGGCTTGCATGTGAAATACCTTTGTTCTGTGCCTTTTCGGAGTTTAGTATATGTTGCAATGTTCATAGGACTTTGTCATATATTCTATGATGTTGGTTGAGGCGAGTTAAAAGTAAGAATTACCGTGTTTGTTTCGATTTGAGTTCTTCTCGAGTAATTTTGATGCGTGTTGCGTGTGTAACTCCTTGGCCGGAAATATTAAATATAATTGCTTCTTCGGAGACTCCAGAAAGTATCCTGTCTTTGATTTCGCCTTTCGAGAAATTCGGTGTTTGGTGAGGTGATATTTTTATGCCTGTCGTGAAGATTTTTTTTTTAAAAAAAAAGGTTGGTTCAATTAAAAGTTTCTTGTTACTTCGACTAGTAATGATGCGTTTCTCAATTTCAACGGATTTTGGGTAACCAATGATAACTTTAAGTGATTTTTCGATAATAAATGGAGACATTTAAGAATATTGGAAGCCATAGGTAAGTGTACAAAAATCAGCACCTGTGGTCCCCATCCATCACGGAACCCAACAATGAGACGCTTATGCGGAGTGGATATCTAACTCCAAGCGCCAGGCTACACAAGTGTTATACTCGAAAGGGTAACGTACGAAGAGACTTTAAGACCTCTCGAGTAACTCTTAAGTCATCGCGCCTTATAAGTTATGAAAAAGAATAAAGGTAGCAAGTATCAGTCCAGGTTTGTATCAGAAAAGTAGATACGTTTGGATAGAGAAAGGGGTAAGAGTATGTTTGCCTAGGGCTCGGCGTGACCAGCCGATTAATCGTACCGGGTCCATACGACCACCGTCTACACCGAATACGTTGACAAGACGGTGTGTTACATCCCACGGGTGACTACGGATAAGCCGTACGCCAATCCCGTGGTTGCTTAACCTCCAGAATCACGGGATGCCATGCACGGCAGCCACATTTTCGGCCGAGTTTTACCGCTCTGCACGAATACAGCCGGCTTATTCTAGGCCCCAGCCGGCCGGGCCATCAGTCAGTAAATATTTGTCAATTTCCCCTAAAATGGTTAAATTGTTTTTTCCAAAATGAAAAATGGGCAAATCCATTTTACATATTTAGTATAATAAGCCAGGCTTTCAATTGAACGTCACGCTATCTTGACGATATTCTAACTTTAGATAATCCTTTATTTTCTCATATGATCCATCTGATTTACCCCCCAGAACTTCCCCTTTATGAAGCACATAACTGACATTTAGATGCATCATTCCTAGACATTGATATCGCTATTTCCAATAACAACGTCTCTACTAAAACCTATGACTAGAGAGATGATATCAACTTTAGTTAATGTTTGGGGGTTTAACGGCACACCGACACTTAACAGGTCATACGGCACCGAATACAAAGTTAAATGTAAATAGAGCATAATCAGGTTAATACCAAACTTCGCAAGTAAAATATATAGAAAAAAAAATAAAAATAAATATTAGGTTAAAAGAAATTATATGAAAACAGGTTAACAAATAAAACGGTTTAAAAAGAGTATAACGATTAGTAAAGAAACAGTTTAAAAATGTATAACTTGTTAAGAATAGTAATCTCGTTCAAGAAGCAAACAAGTTTAGAATCCGACACTGTCCTTAATAGTTCGTACATGTTATACATTAAAATACTTAGACCGTATAAGAGCTACGTCTTCTCGTCGACTTTCCCTGCAAGCAGCGACATTGGCGCCGACGTTAGGTTTAATTACGTGTAATTTGTTACAAACAATACTGTCCCAACTTGTTTGCCGCTTGGTTAAAATATGTCGGTTAATAAGTGGTTTAAAATTAGTGTTTGGGATGCAAAGATCTGTCTCAGTAAGGGCTGAGTCAGAGTTTGCACCCCTGTCAGCATCTTCGTTTCCTCGGATGCCTACATGAGGAAGCTAACAGAAGGAGATTTCGTTAGTGTCATATAAACTTTGAAGTTTGACAAGAACAGTGCAAACATTTGGATTTGAATAGTTCAGTCAATTAATGCTCTGCGATACAGATAATGAGTCTGAATATATAACATATTTTTCACCGGAATGTTCTGAAATATATATATATGAACGTGATCAGAATACTTGTTGAGGCAAGTTTATAGTTCGAATTGGTATATGTTTTAAAAATTGATACGGTATGTAGTCGGACTAGCAGCGGTATCATGCGATTTATTTAGAGCATCTTTAAGCTCTTTCAAGGAAAAGGATTGATTGTAAGTTTCGTTATTATTAGATTTAAAATTAACCTTTTCCCTTTCAGGAGTGTATTAAGGTTTGAAATTGAGGCGTTTACTTTGCTCGATGAGAAATTTAGGCAAACATTTCAGCCAGTGTTTTCGAAATGTTTTGTGTATCTGTTACTACGGTGCGATTTGTTTCAAGGTGGTTAACAGTTGATTATGATGGTTTACCGCTAATCTTTTTAATATCAGACCAAACGTTTTTTGATGGAATTCTTGCCATTTATTTTTGAAACATACTTTTGCCAAGATAATTTTTGGCATGTTTAATAGTCCGGGGACATTTAGCCCGTTCTTTTTTAAGGTTATTAAGATTTGAATCGGTAGGTCGAACATCAAATTGCTTTAATGCCGCCCTACGTTTACGAATAGATTTTCTTCACTCTTCATTAAGCCATTGCTTAGTATGTTTTGTTTTATTCGAGGTCTTAGGTATACACCTTTCTGCAATATTGTGCAAAGTGTTTGAAAATGCAACAATTTTGTCATCTACATTTTCTATTGCAGTTGAGCCAAGTTCTGCAAAACAAAGTGCTGAGAATAGGTCCAAGTTTGCTCTGTCCAACTTCTAACCAGGATTATCGTCGCCTATTGGCGAAGTATAGTTTTTAAGGATTATAGGAAAGTGATCACTTCCACAAAGGTCATCGTTTACATCCCAAGTGTAATCTTAATATACAGATGGGTGACACAATATTAGGTCTAACGATGAATAATGTCCAGTTGCGAGGTGCAAGTAAATTGACTTTTTATTATTGGCCAGACATATGTCATTATGGGCAATAAAGTTTTTATCGTATATAAGTATATACAAAGTAGGCAGCTGGTTAATAAGATTATCTAAATCATCTTTAGATACGTTTGAATTCGGTGGAAGAGAGACAGAGCAAATAGTTGCATTTTTATGTAGGGTTACACGAATAGCAACAGCTTGTATGTTTGTGTCAAGTTCGACTTGAGAGTGTGGCAGTTTGGAGTTGACAATTATTGTCGATCCTCCAGATGCCCTCTCGCAAGCTGTATGTATATGATTATAACAAGTATGGCCCTTAATCAAATTTATCAGAGTCTTAACGAAAGGTTTCCTGAAGACAAAGTACAGCAGGATTTAGCGTAGATAATAAAATAAGTATTTCATTGTAGTTGGCACCCGAGTGTTTGGAGCAGTGGGGGACTCTGTCCTCTTCTCTGTCCCGAAGGACCAGGAGTCTCCTTAGAGGAGACCTGGTCCTTGGTGGCAGGCTTGTTTTGTGCCTTTGCATTATTCTTTACAGAATTACTTGAAGGGGCAGTGTTTTTGATCGAGGGACAAATGTGAGTCTCAGAAGATTCCGAGACCTTTTTGTGATTGGAAGGTATGATGATTTTGTCAGTAGTTAGGCCAACAGTCGGGACCTCATACTGGTAGAAATTGTCCTTGTGCGCTGAGATGTTTTTTTTTTTTGGTTGCTGAGGCATATGTTGCGCCTCTAGCAGGAGTTGCCTTGTCCTTTGTCAACTTCCTGGCTTCTGGAAAGGAGATGTTATTTGTGTACTTTAATTTTAGTACTTCCTTTTCCAGTTTCCAGGCAGGGCAATCCCTGGATTTGGACTCATGTGGTCTAGCACAATTAACACATTTTAGTGGGTTGGGACATCCGTCTTCCCTGTGCTGAGCGGACATTTCACCGGAACGTGGGCAATGGTCGTCGTCCTTGCACTGGGACTCTTGGTGGCCAAACTTCTGACAATGAAATGCCTTAGTGTATTTGGAATGTACACCTGCACTTTAACGTTGAGGTAACCGACCTCAATCAAAGTAGGGAGTGATGGATTGGCGAAAGTTAAAACAAAAGTATTTGTCGGAACTCGCCGGTCGTCCCTCAGGAATGAAATCCTGAGGATACCACACGCTTCCTTTGGCGTGAGTTCCCCGAGGATATCCTCCTCAGAGACACCAGCAAGGTCAGGGCATCGAATCACTCCCTTCGACGAGTTCAGAGAAGAGTGGGGGTACGTTTTTACTTTTAAAGAATAGAAGTCTGTAAGTTTAAGAAGTTTATCAAGGTAGTTTTTTACGATTAGTTTCAATTAATAACAATCATTTTTTTTAGTTTTTTGATACTACACTGCCAATAAGACTTTTGATGGATTTTTCTATGACAAAAGGGGATATTTTGGTCATCAGTTTCTTCTCGATCGATTCAACAACAATAAAGTAAGGAGAGCACGTGCTTGTCGGCGTTTCGGTATCGGAATCTTCGGACGACAAAGTAGGGATCGGGTTTTCGTTTCGTTCCATGAGAGTGTATTATAAAATTCGGCATCCTGGCTCACCACCCCCTGCGGAGCCCAACAAGGGGGCCTCTTATGGGAGTTGATCTCCGACCTCCCAACGCCAGTGATACTACGATGCGATACTCCGACATAAAATATATAATAAGGCATACAAAACGCCAGATTGATCCGTTAAGGAGGTGTGGACCGACAACTGGGTTATAGTTAATAGGGTAAAATTTGAGAAAAGGAGTTTACGGAACACGGTATATTTTAAGAAGAACAAGGAGAAAAGGAGTGGAAAGTCGGAGGCAAGAAAGTGGGACGAAAGGCAGTAAAAGCTAACTCAGCACCGGTCGAGTGGTTAGCCGATTGGGGATACTGGACCAGCACCCGCCCGTATACCCCACAATTTAGGGCCATAGTAGTGTGTTGGTCAGGGTCGACTTATATGTCAATATCCTGACAAGCCAACAAAAACCTCAACCACCATGATCCACTCGTCGTAGAGATACTGGGTCGCCACCCACGGCAAACAGGTGGGCTACCATTGGAGGGTTATTACCCTGCTACAGGTAGCGGCAACCGGGGAATTCTAAGGCCCCTACTGGCAGGGCCGTCAACTTTAGTATTTTGCATTATCCACACCTTGACGGTTATTCACCTCGTGCTACCTCCTGTGGTATTTACATATAGCAACGTACAAGGATGGCACAAGTCTGTACTAAAGTAGAATTCAATGCTAGAAACCGGTTTATTTCTTCTAAACAGTTACAGAAAGGCTTTCGTTTTCACAAATTAAGAAATACGTTATCAAAATTCGTTCAACGCCATGATTTTATTGCTTCTATGTATAATAGCAGTATGAAAACACTTATGCAGAAAGACATAAGTCATCCTGCAATTTTTGGAAATTTTTTATACAAGTTAAAGAAGATCAAGGGTCTCATTTACTTTTCTGACCACTTTACAAATGTATCAGAAAATGTATTGCTGACTGTTGCAACCCGGGAACCCTTCGTTGTACTGCATTGCTTGCAACTGACTATTTTACAGTCAAGAACTTAAAGCCATAATTGGATAATCACTGATGGATTACTTGTCTCTTCAATCTTTCCAGGCCTGCCTAATATAGGTGAGACAACTTGAGCAGTCTCCGTGCCCTTTACGTGATATTGCACAGTAGGTATAACATGGGGATTGTTTGTACCTTGATTATATAATATACCTACTGCTGATAAATCCTCGGCTTTCTGTGATAATGTTATTTTAAAATGTATTACCTATTTACTCCTGACAATACTACATTTTATTTTGTTGGTTTGGGTTGTTTTCTCAAATTCCATGATTTCTTACGTATATTTTAAATTTCACGTTTTACACTGTTGACATATGACGTCATGTCATTGTATGACGTCATTAAATTGTTCCTTTCATACGTCAGCGCTTGGGCTGTTTTATTTAAAACTACTCTTTCATTTGGATTTTCAGGTTACCGGGGCTTTTGTCTACAGTACATACTATACCTATGCCAATAGTTTATTTTATTTTTTAATGTTTTGTATGTATATAAGTTCATTGTATCTGTTTAAACTTCTGATGCAGGTGCTTACTGTTAGTTTACTTCGACGAGGTATTTTTATATACGATGTTGTTGTTTTTTTGATAGAAAAAAAAAACTTTAGGAAGTGCGAGGTTGAAGCGTTCCACAAACTTGGTTTGAGCACCACAGTCGGTCCTTTTGCTGACTGGCCGTTCTATGGCGGTAACTGATGGTAATTCTGTTTGTGTGATATGTCTCGTCTCCGTGTTTTTGTCACATTTACATTTACCCTGTTTGCCTTTGTCTACAGGTAGATTAGATTTAAATATATGTGGCAATATTTATAGGACTTTTTCTTATTTACCTAGTGTATGCTGTTTGGGGAAATTTAGGAATCAAGTACAGTGAAGGAAGTTTTTCTTGTTTTTATTCGATTTTGATATTGAATTTATGTTTGTCAATGACTGTTCGAATGTCAACGATTGTGCTACCGTTCGTGGATAACTCAGCACTCAGTACATTTTGTAGTATAGTCGTTAGAAAGAAAATTATGTTTTTTGAAGCTTCTGTAGCTTTTGTAGCTAGATACATAGTCGCTGCTAGAGGGTCTACATGTGTTTTCTATGGTTGCTTGCAATAACATTATACCTCGCATTAATATGCAAGATACGCATATGAAACGGTATTACTACTAGATATTTAATCTTTTATTTTAAAGAGTCTGGTCAAATTAACTTTGAGTCATTGTTTGGCATCATAAAAGCGTTGATAATGCAAATCCAGAAATATATATTTTAGGGCACCTGTAATAATGAGTGTTCTATATATTTATCTGACTAGATGCGACACAGCGTTGTTCCCCTGACCAACTCCGTATGTCCTGTCTTTTTTATGAGCAGTATGTGCGAAACACATATGACCCATAAAGAGCACATTTTAATCGTATAGTACCATACATATATAAAATTTATAATGAAGTGCCAGGTAAAGCATATTTAATACACAAGCATATGAAATGTACAATCTGTTTCAGAGAAACATAATCTTATGTCATATAAGACTTAACTAGATATAGATTTAAACATCTATGCAGTAGAAAATACATGTAAATATTCACTATATCAGAGTCAAACAACAAGCATGTTGGTCTAATAATGCCTTTGGACAAAAAATATACATTTAAAATTAAAATCAAAATGTGGCTTAAAAGTAGAAGTACACATCCAAGCAGGTTTCTGAAGTGAATTCCAGGAAATTTACTCACAATAAACAATTCCATTCACGATGCTTTGCTATTTTAATACTTGGTATTTAAACAATGTTGAAACATTTAAAAATGTATTGTATTTCTTCTTTTTCATTTTATCTCGCAGTATTAATAATTATTTTAGCAGTAGCAACAGCCACTGATGCCTGTCTGTGAAAATAAAAAGAGAGTAACGAACATAGTGCCTTATATGTTAATATGCGATCATCACTATCATATCTTAATGCGTTTTGTATCCAACAAAGAAGTCACTAAACCACCTACCAAACAATGTTGTTGTTTGATACAAAGCATCAATGACAACAACAAATAATTCCACTCTATTCGAACTCCAAATGTCATCTATCGTGATAATAAAAGCCAAATTGTGATGATATTTTAGAAAATATCATGAAATATAGCGCATTAAACCGGTTTATTATTTTAACCGCACCACTTAACTTAAACTTTGTATTATTATTTCGTAGTGATGACATTAAAGCTTGGAAGTTGTGGTACATGTACATAAGTGGGAGTTCGGAAATAAAAGCAACTGTTAACTGTAATTATATTAGAAAAAAAAACAAGTTAATAAGGGGTTCCAATGATTTCTTAATGAATTATTTAAACCGCACCAGTCATTTAAAACGTTTTTGTTGTTGTCGTTGATTTCATTTCGTAGTCTTGACATTTGTGGTACATGTACGTAGTTGCAAAAAAAAGAAACTATTAACTATAAGTATATTAAACAAAATAAAAATGAATTAAGGGTTACACTGAAGTAGCAAGTCGCACTTATGCGATGTCGTGATTAATTAGGATGATATGGGCACCTCACATCAGAAATGGTTACTTATATCATGTTAGCATGTATATTATCGCGTTCTTCTGGTCATATCGAATATTCATGCACATCAAAAATATTCAATACTTTCTTGCCTGTAACATTTGTAAAGAGTCTTATTACAATTCATCATTGTATATATGAACTACATGTGTAGAACCATGCAAGTAAAGAGACACTTAAAGTTCCAATAACTAAACTTTTGAAACTGTATGATGTGTGCGATTGTCAAAGGCTCGGCTCAGTTTCTTTCACTGGAGTTCCATGTAAACAGAATGTTGGTCCGTTTCATGCAGTGATTCGTAGGCTGTTGTTGGCTCACTGAAATATGACAGGCAAGAGCCAATTGTCAAAAGTAACCAGCTCATAATACGAGAAAGCGAAATGTTTGGTGTTGATTTAGAAACAGATTTAAGAGGCTCCAGAGGCATGGTCACAAAGGCGATCCTTGTACATATCAATAAAAACATAATAAGATATTTACAGAAAACTTGCAAATCAGCTTGTCATAAGCCCAGTTAACGGTCCCTACATCGATAAACAAATAACGTATACAGAAAAAATGTAGGATGTCAACTTACTTTAAGTGTTCACGGTCAACGAGTATGAAAGGTCTATACTATACAAGTGCAATAAATATTCTATAGATTGTAATAGTATGTGTCAGAACTTAAGACACATGATATATTTATGTGGCGGTGTAAAAACAAAAAGCACACACTTTACAGCAGGATATTAACACATACATACGCACAACACACACACACTGATTGGTATATTGAGATGTTTTGATCATAGACTACTAGGTTTTTATTCAGTTTATTTTTTAGCTTGATATAAACTATTATAAACTTGACAGGAATCCTGACGGAATAATCAACTTTGGAACTTACTTTTGTGAAACATCGGATTTAGGGTCTGCAAAAAATGTGGTATTTCATAAGACATGAACAATTCTCCTCGATCTACTTAAATTCACATCATAGCCATTATAATTGAAAAAATATTACCTCCAATATCTATCTATCTTATCTATCTATCTATCCATCTATCTATTTATCTATTTATCTATCTATCTATCTCTATTTCTCTCTCTCCCTCTATCTCTCTATCTATCTATCTATCTATCTATCGAGAGAGAGAGAGAGAGAGATAGAGACAGACAGACAGACAGACAGACAGACAGACAGACAGACAGACAGACAGACAGACAGACAGACAGACAGACAGACAGACAGACAGACAGATAGGTATTGTAAACGATATATAACAGTTTAAAATAATATAGCAGTCAATCTTCCTTAGGGACTGAGGGTAAAGCATTTCCAGATTACTGCATATTGTAGATTTAAGCATAGATATTTGATATGCCTTTTCATAGTTACATTTTTAATTATTATGTAGGTTTAATTACCATCAATTTATCTCAAACTGTAATTTAATAATACAACGGCATTTAATAACAATAACAACCCCTACCCCCAACCCGCCACGTTGCATATATTTTAATAGCATTTATAGCTTAATTTAACTATATAATGCATTACTGTTCAATAATAAAATAGATCATTCTTACGTTTTGACTCAAGGTCAGAAGCGACGTGCTGATTCTTTGGACGGTTCAATACATCGGATGGTGGCGCTTTTGTGCTAAAAGTATTTGTAGATTTTAAGTAATCTGCCTCATATTACTTGCCGCAGTAAGCAACACGTTAAATTCCCTGTCCAAATTAATAGATTGTACAAAGAAAAAAAATGCTGAAAAACGCTTTAGACCTTCATCTACAGAAACACCCATCACAAAGGGTTCAGTTAATTAAAATATAGGATATGGTCGTTAGACCTCTTTTAATATTTCTGCTGTAAACTCTGTGCAGTTATGAACCGATATGAATTTCGTCCCAAAAACAACATTGACATTTGTAAAAGTTGCTGCTGTAAGTCGGTATTGAAGTTGCACGAGTTTTACAACATCATAACTGTTTCTTCGGTACAGTAGAGTCATTAAGTTTATGAAAACAACTTGCACTTGCCTTAAGAAGGCATTGTTCTTTGACACTGTAAATAGATTAAATTTATCAATTCGATTCATATTCGTTTTAACATAATATGATTTAATAGAGTAAGGATAGTTCCTGAAATACTTAAAGAATACCATGGATGCCAGGCGTAACAAACATAATTATGACCCCATTTCGCAAATGGTCAATTCTAGTCAGGGTTGGAGATGAAGGCGGTCCTGTAAGTATAAGAAACTACAAACACATAGAGGGATAAAGTTTATGTCGTCTTTACGACGTTCATAATGTGTGCTTTATAGGCTTAAACTGTGTTCTGCCTTACAAGCCTGAACTGTTTTACATGCTGACTCCTTATAGTGAATGTGCAGCATAATGAACGACACACGACGCAGTTGTATTGTACTAAATAAAGCTATCTTATCTACAGTGAAGCAAAGTAATGAGTCATTTTTTTTATAACTTCGAGTTAATGTCTTTATCAGAATAGCTTATAAAAGCCGCTCTGTACCGTATAAGTGATACCATAGTCTATGTTTGCAGGCATTGAGGATATTGTGAACGATCCAAATGATCATTCTAGGAAACACGCGGATACGTGACATTTTGACCACACTTATATCTAAATTGTCTATGTTGAGTTGGTACATATATGATTATACATTACATATAATCATTACAATACTTTCCGTAATGCTTCTAACTGCCCAACTACCATTTACTGCGATTTACAATAGCATTGCTACATACACAGAAAAGGTCGGCAACTAGCTACCCTAAGTATGAAAAGTCAACTTATTTCAGTGATCTGAATGTTGTGTAAAGCAAAACATTCAAGCAAATAGTTACTTTATTCCCTACCAGGAAGAGAAATGAAGACCTTCAATACAGCTTCTCCATCTTCTGTGCTGGTAACAACAACAACATAATCGCCAAGATCATCTTTAGTTCTTATTGGTATAATCATTCTTGCCAGTTTTCCTGTCTGTGACACCATGTGGTTATATACAAATAGGGTAACTTTAGTTTCTGTCTCTACAACATATCATCTGGAGACGGGCAAGCGGGATCCTCAAACACGTTTGTAGCACCTGACTACACTGTCAATGGTGTTGGACCAGTACTTGATATAAGTTGATACGTTCTTGCCTTCTTCACCAGCAACTTGGGTTTTAAACACGGATGCAGGTGGATCAATGAGGAAGGGAGCCACTGAAATATAAGACTTATTTTAAACTTGGTTTATGGATGTTCGCAAGAAAGAACGTAGTTTTAACGAAATGTTTGACTATATGTTTGCTTTAAGACGACAGCCACAATATTTTAAAGTGAAGCACATTGCTTATCACTTTTCGTCTCGATAACATAACGATAATGATTAAGGAACAGTAACCATCATTTGTTTTTAAATGCGACCATTCACACCATTCGTCGATGCATTGTTTTGTTTTATTAGTTCAAACGGATATCTGTAATTGTAAATAGAAAACTAATACCATAAGCGGATATTGTTCCATTAGCCGTTACAGACGCTAAGTTCGTTCCGTACACAGAAACTCTATTACTGGGCACCACACACATACAAGCCGGAAATCTCATAAGTGGGATCAGCGAATGTCAACGTCGTCCCAGTAAACGGTATAGTCGCAACAGGACCATATCCTGGCTAGATATGGACCCAGTCCTGATATGTGTAATTGTCCGGGTAGCCTTCTGCTGTACATGTGACAGTGTAAGGTGGAGACGTACTGGTCGACACAGTTACTGTCGGTGAATCTAAATAGGCATTCAATAACTAGTAACATTATTTCAAAAAATGTATTGTATCCTTATCTATGACACTGATTTTATTTCTTTTATATTATTTTTTTGTTATAAATTATTTAAATATAATTACCAATTAAATCCTCAAAATACTACATTTTGTTTTGTCGGTTTTGGTTGTTTTATAAAATTCGAAGGTTTCTTTTGTGTGTGTGTTTTTTTATTTCACTTTTGGCATAATTATGACGTCATGACATTGGATAACGTCATTATATTGTTCTTATTATACGTCATCGCTTAGGCTGTATTCATTTGGAATGTTTAAGCTGCCGATGTTTTTATCTACTGTACAAATTAATTGTGCATATGTTGATAGTCTTTTTTATTACTTGTTATTTTGTCTATATATTACTTCATTTTATCAGTATCAACCCCGATGCTTGTGCTTACTGTTTGTTGTCTCACCTTGACGGAGTATTTTTATTTACGATGTTTGTTTGAGAAAAAAGTAAAACATTCAGGAAGTGCGAGGTTGGAGCTCTCCACAAACCAGGTTTGAGCACCTCAGTCGGTCCCTTGGCCGACTGACCATTCCAAGGCGGTAACTGCTGTTGTTGTTTGTTTTTTTCTTTTTTTGTGTTGGGTCTCGTCTCTGTGTTTTGTCACATCTATATTTACCCTGTTTGCACTGATCTAAGGGAAGTTAGATTTAATAATATGTGGTTATTTGATAGGACCTCCTCTTATATACCTGTTGATTTAGACAATACCGACAAAATAACCACTTTGTTTAAAATGAATTCAATTTGTTTGTGCATTTTTATTTCAAACCGACTCCTTTTGGCTTGTTTCTTAAACATTTACAATAGCAACTACTTTCACGAACGGGAAAGATGCGAAGCCTTTAAGTATTTTGATTGTACATGCTATATGTTATACATTTACTGCATCGGGAAAATGTTTTAATATTAAATTGCAGAAGAAAGTAATTAGTAATGCTGTTAACTCTTACATTTGATTCTCAGATATACAACATCTGAGCCTTGGACACCAATGTTGTTACCAGCCTGACATCTGTAGCTCCTAGCATCAGCCCTGTCCACACGAGGCACCACATAACTAAAGCTGTTGTCTGTAAGTGTCCCCGTTCCACTGGATAGTACAGTGCTTCCTTTAAACCAAGTAAAAGCGGCAGGTGGTTTACTGGAAGCTGAACAGGTCAGTGCAAAGTTAAGTTCACCCTCTACGGCCGTCATGTTTGCGAAAGGTATGATAACTGCGGAAACTGGAAGGAATAGCAAAATAATATTATTGACAACAACGACAACAGAACTGTGTACAAACATAAGTGTACGCGTTTGCTACCAGTGAGGGAACAATTATAATTCACATAATTAATAACTTACTGTCTAGGTACAGGAATGCGGATGTTGGATTGGGATCTGGCGAAGCTCCAGTTGTAGCTCCAGGATAAAATACCCGACACAAACATGCCGTCATGTCATCGGTTCTACGTGGTGTGAACATGTAGGTCAAGGTCACCGTGTATGTACCATCCGACTCTTGTACAAGATCTGATGTAGTAGACTGTACCAGTGGAGAGGTACTCGTGTTGCCTCTGTACCAGGCTAGTGTAGGGGCGGGTATCCTTCCCCTGGACACACACTGAATGGTCAGAGGGGTGTCTTGTACACCTCGGAGGACTCGTCGGCTGTTATCGACGGTCACCAGGTTAGAGATCGTGGGAGACGTGGGGGTCACTGTTAAAATAATAAGGTCGTTTATGTATTTAAACAACAGAGTTGTACCAAGTGAGCGTTAGACAATATTTGGGATTATATTTTGTCTAAAACAAATTGCCTAAACGTACATATTTCTTTGTTTTTTATCGGTCGGTCGTAAGATTGAAGATATCTGGAGAGACAGCTATGCATTTATTTTGGATAGTTATGCTTTCTATGAACGCAAAAGGTACAGATCACCAGTCTATAAACTCAGGCTTTACATTTTGATGATATGATGTCACAAATTACCACACTTTTGTTCTTATAGAGGCATTGTTTGTAGTGTTTTTTTATGCATTTAGTTTATCAAAGACAACATTATTACGTACTAAGGCAGGTGGATCATTGTTGAGTTTTATTTTTACAAAACCCCTACCTCTCGAGCTAAGCATATCTAGACACGTCTTGTCATGTCAAATGGAATAAATCCATAGTTATATTCTTGGACAGTGGAAGAGAAGGAAATTAAGAGAAGGGCCCTGTAATAATAAGGGCAACGTCAGTTAAGCACACGTTGCGGTTTTAGAGGGTAAACAAGTCATCACGCTCGAGAGCTGTTAATATTGACAAAGGCCTTTTTACTTTCGTTTTTCTAAACTAAAACTATTGTTCAGTACTGTGGTGTGCCACGATGCAAAGGCTACGTCGGCATTCCTTTTCCAGACAACTTTAAACTAATCGAGAAATGGAGAATTGACATTAAAAAGCAGTTCTTAGCCGGAAGGATAAACTGTGGCGACCGTCAAAACACGAGTGATTTTTCTGGGAAATATGGCATAGAAAACTTAAAAAACAACTCTTCAGCCATAGAATAATACACAGGATTTGAAACTTGTGATCACTTTATGCTGCTTTTCCAAGTTTAAGTTCCAACTGCATTCCATTTTTTCTTTTAAGTGTTAACCTTTGCAACCGAAGGATCAACTTTTCTTTAAAGTTATCAAGTTAAGACAAACTTAATATGACTATGAACTTGCATTGTTGTTTAAAATTACCCAATCAACTGCGACAAATCTTGCTTAAACCTGGATAAATGTCATGTACTTTCAGCTGAAAGAAATTAATTTTGGCCAAGTAAGGAAAATGTATTAAAGCATATGCCACGACGAGTCATTCTAGATGCAACCGAAGTTCCTATTCAGAAACCATCTATCATTTCAACTCAGAGTGCTACATTCTGCACTTACACGCATAAAGATACACTCAAAAAGATAATTGGAATCAAATCAAGTGGGACGGTTTCTTTTGTACATTCTTCTTATAGAGACTCAGCAAGTGGTCGGCAGATGATTGGAAGGTAAGACAAAAATGACAAGCAGGACAGTATAATGGCAGACAGGGGACTCATGGTTTAAGACCTGTTTGCAACTAATAATGTTCGCGTCAACACTGGAAAACAAATCTTGCTAAAAAATCACAGTACCACTGATCTGTTTATTCCATGTAACCTCATGTTCTGTGGAATCCATAGTTTCTTTTGGCTTTTGCGTGTTAGTCTAAGTCTTAAAAGGTTGTAAAGACTGTTGTTGAAATAAAATACATGTTGTGATAAAATGGCCAGACATTGTTGGATATTCATCATTTCCAAACACTCCTTTTGTATGTTTAATTTTAATTAAAAAGTTACAGCTTCATTTTCTAATTTGATTTGTCTAACGATATTAATATTCATTCTTATAATTTTTCATAAGAATTGTCAATACACATGCATGCACCCACACACACACAACACACACACACACACACACACATACACACACACACTCACACTCATACTCACACACAAATTACTATGCTATTATTTTAACGTCAATACAAACATAAAATTTCAACATAAAATGTGCTTATTTCTTTTAAATAAATGTGAATGCAGTCTTTAAAGTATAGATAATTGTTGCTAACACTTTCACAGGATACAGGTTAAAGCTTTTATTTTCAGTCTAACTTAAGGCATAAGGTCTCCTGTATAAATACCTTGAAGTAAACTAGAATCACTATTTTTCTGTGCAAATATACACACATTGTCTAAAAAACCGGCAGAGATACATAAGAACCAAAAGGACTTTCAGATATTATTGGAGACATCCCTCAAAAAGGGAATAACACATGTCTAAGGAAAAAATATTGATTTAAATGTCAAACGTTCATACAAACTAAATTACACTAATATAAAAACCTCATTTTTTTTTCTTGCTGTAAGATGTCAATTAAATGAAGACAAAGATGTGTCTATTAATAACAACCAACATTGAGACGTCACCACCTTATACTGAGATATAAAAAATAAATAGTTTCGTTATGTTCTGCTTGTGGTTTTGTTTGAAAATAAAACTATGCAGATTTTATTTTGTTAATGAATTTATGCAAGTTAAGGTCGTTAAAAAGTACAATAACCATCGTCAGAAAGGTGTATAATAAACACAAGTTGTTCTTATGAGAACTTTAAGGTTTTAAACTTAAAAAAGGAAACATTATTTTTTTTAGATTGCTACTTTTTAACAATACTGAAGATAATTTGACAGAATATACATCTCATCAAAGTTCAGTTTATTCTCTGCTTAACCACTAATGCCATTATAATCACAAAACAACTTTATGAAATAAAACAGGATTTCATAGATGCTTATGATGTTTTAATGTCATGGTATACAAGCTGCGTTCCCAGATAGTTCTCTGCACACAGGTTTCGTAAAGAGACAAGTTATATATACAATCGAGGGCTGCGGGGTCTGAGGACTAATGGCACACCAGAAAACATTTGTTACAGCACATTTAATAATTACTTCATTTGCTTTTAGACAATATAGTCCTTACAGATGACTAACAATGTATGGTCTTAAATGTTTTGTATAAGACACATCCAGCTTTGGAAGCATGATACCTTCACAAAATTTCTCATAAACTTCTATCCTTTAAAAGAAGATGTCTTTAATTGTAAAGACATCGAAGTAGTACACCTTCGACTTGCTAATGTACAACTGTCCCTGCACTTTTGGTAGTAATTACTTCCAGTCTTCGGTTTATTTCGTGGTGTTCATCAAACGTCAAGTATAGAAAAATGTGACTGGCCATATCAAAATCAGTCGAAATAAAAATATATAACAAAGTCCTATGAGCATTGCAACATATACCAAACTCCGAAAAGGCACAGAACAAAGGTATTTCACATGCAAGCCAAGCGAAAAGTAAGAACAAATTTGAGTTGAGTCATTTAACGAAAAGAGCAAACCCGACAGTTACCGCCTTGGAACGGTCAGTCGGCATTATGGACCGACTGGGGTGCTGAAACCGGTTTTACAGAGCTCTAACTTCGCACTTCCTGACGAGTTTCTCAAATGCAAGCAATGAATAGTTAACGATCTATTTCAGTACAAAATGTCCATGCGCTGATATTTTCTATACGTTATGACGAAAGTAGTGACGTCATTGAAAAAAATGAAATCCACATAATGTTTAGACAAAATATGGTATTATTTCGATTTGAAAAACTACACAAAAATGGTTGACTATAAATAAAGTTAACTTTCTGAATCATGAACCAACATGGCCACAGACGAATAAATGTTTGTAGCATCCTGTTCATGTGAAGATGGAGTTGAAGAACTAAATTTCAATGTCTATCAAAGGAAATACACATAACAATCCTTATAGGATGAATTAAATGACAACATAGATTACATTCACGGTGAGAATTTTTACGACCGCCACACTGCACAAGTAACATTGTTGTGATCATGAATAAGAATATATAACAAAGTCCCATGAGCATTGCAACATATACCAAACTCCGAAAAGGCATAGAACAAAGGTATTTCACATACATGCCAAGCGAAAAGTAAGAACAAATTTGTGTTGAGTCATTAAACAAAAAGAGCTAACCCGACAATTACCGCCTTGGAACGGTCAGTTGGCAATATGTACCGACTGGGGTGTTTAAACCGGTTTAACAGAGCTCTAACCTTGCACGTCCTGACGAGTTTCTCAAATGCAAGCAATGAAAAGACAACGATCTATTTCAGTACAAAATGACCATGCGCTGAAATTTTCTATACGTAATGACAAAAGTAGTGACCTCATTGAAAAATAAAGTCCACATAGTGTTTAGAAAAGAATATGGTATTATTTCGATTTGAAACACTACACAAAAATGGTTGACTATAAAAATGTTAACTTTCTGAATCATGAACCAACATGACCACAGACGAATAAATGGTTGTAGCATCCTGTTCATGTGAAGATGGAATTGAAGAACCAAAGTTCAATGTGTATCAAAGGAAATATAAATAACAATCCTTATAGGATGAATTAAATGACAACATAGATTACAGGCACGGTGAGATTTTTTACGACCGCCACACTGCACAAGTAACATTGTTGTGATCATGAATAAGGATATATGACAAAGTCCTATGAGCATTGCAACATATACCAAACTCCGAAAAGGCATAGAACAAAGGTATTTCACATGCAAGCCAAGCAAAAAAGGTAGGAACAAATTTGTGTTGAGTTATTTAACAAAAAGAGCAAACCCGACAATTACCGCCTTGGAACGGTCAGTCGGCAATATGGACCGACTGTGGTGCTTAAACCGGTTTAACAGAGCTCTAACTTCGCACTTCCTGACGAGTTTCTCAAATGCAAGCAATGAAAAGACAACGATCTATTTCAGTACAAAATGTCTATGCGCTGATATTTTCTATACGTTATGACGAAAGTAGTGACCTCATTGAAAAATAAAGTCCATATAGTGTTTAGAAAAGAATATGGTATTGTTTCGATTTGAAAAACTGCACAAAAATGGTTGACTATAAATAAAGTTAACTTTCTGAATCATGAACACAGACGAATAAATGGTTGAAGCATCCTGTTCATGTGAAGATGGAATTGAAGAACCAAAGTTCAATGTCTATCAAAGGAAATGCACTTACCAATCATTATAAGGTGAATTAAATGACAACATAAAGTCGCATTTTAGATTATCGAGATAATCCGTTCAGAAGGCATGTAGGTGCAAAAATGTCGATTTTTAGATTTTGCTATATAATAAATGTTGAGACTCTTTACTACAAATAAATTGAAAAAATAGTCAAATTAAATAAGTTTTTGACTGTTTATTTCAACTTTAATCGGATCCTATACTCTGTTAATGTTTACGAAAATATCGAAATTACGCGACGAATTCATTAGCGCATTTTAGGCACAAAGAAACAGACAGAGTGGTTGTATTTGATATCGTAATAAAGGTTAATTTCCGAATTCAATTATTTTACTTTTAAACATAATCGTCATTCCAAATAGACACTACACTCTCTTAAAACAACTGACCAACACAAAGGAAATCGCGCACCTGCTGCTAAATAGGCCTATCAGCCTTTTCATAAGTCAAACGGACTTCCTGTATCCCGTTTAAATTATTTTCTTCACCGATATTTACTGTTTACTGCGTTTATATCGATATAAAAGTGGAATTTGTCATCGATCTGTGTTAATATTGGATAATAAAAAATAAACACAATGGATTCATTCCAAGAAGAAGAGGCTAAATGCCTAAGAGAGTCAGTAAATGGGTCAAATCTCGGAGGTATCGGAAACTGGAATGAATTGATTACAACTTACTTTATAATTACAAGTAGTACGTTGGGCTGAGATAGTGAAAGTGACAGTTAAAGCTGTAATGACACGGACGAAACATTTACAGACAGCGCTAACTCTCACATGTATTGAAGTAAATGATGTGGATTTATTTAGAAAAAGGCTTAAACACAGTGTCGCCCTCATATAGTTACCGAGACAAAAAGAAATTGACACTTTTTATGATTTTCTATGATCACTATTGCATAATAATAAGGTTGCTGTGTTAATAAATGAGTAAGTGCGTTAAATAGAGTTTTGTTTTTTCTTTCCAACAATATAAGACATGGTGGTGTAATTTATATAGAAAATGTTGGTTGCTATGGCATTTCGTTTTAAGTATAGACCAAAAATATTACAACAAGTTTCAGTGCCATTTTCTCCACATTTATGTGTAGTTTTAGGCCTTAATACCTAAATTTGAATAACTTTCCACAGGATTATAGTATCGTGATGGTTCGTGTATCGTTTTAAAGGTCTATTTATGCTCTATAAAATAAATATAAACACTAAAAAGATTAATTTTGCGACTTTAGACTAATTTTGATTTGGCCAGTCACAAATAATAGCACAATAGCAGAGTCCCTGTCGTTTGTATGGACACTAGACCTCTATAATTGTAGTATCGTCTAATTTTCCGTTTCATGTAGCTGCGAATTAAGGCCGAGATTCACATATATATAATCCACATGGCTTAATTTGCAACCCAGATTTTTCCTTAAATTTCCCAACAGCCACCCTTTCACACTATTTTCCATGAATAATGACTTTGTTGCTGAGATAAGAGGTCTTACAGAGGTTGGTTATGTTCCTTTTGATGAAACCCTGCATATTTCAGCAAACATTGATGATGTAATGCGCCGCACTCTCTGCTTCTTCCACAAGTCAATGTCAGTCTGTCAGTGAGTGTTGCTTCGTATCTCTCTATTGTCCTGTATTTCCTCTTCGCGCGTACGCAACCTTGGATCAAACGATTCGCAAAAAGGTGATGGGAGGCTGGTGCCGGAGACCTACCCTATCAGGCGGTAGTGTCGGAAGTGTGATATTCTGCAACAGAGCTTTACGCTTGATACCATACTAGGCCTCTAAATGTAGGAACAGCTTCTGCTTTCATAGGAGAGCCTGAATGTGGCAACTTATCTGTATGGAATGTCTGCACAATTTCTTTGCAAGTTCTCTGTACCTTTGGATCATGGCCATTGACAAAGTATGTGGTCATCAACAACGTTATGTTTGCATGTGTCACGAGTACCTCTACCTGCGGGGCACTCACATTGACTGTTTCAGACTTCGCTATAGTTTTTTTCTAACTTTACCTTGAAAGAATAAGTCATTTTTTCATGACAGCGCGATCAATTCCTGTTAAGAAAACTGAGTCCGCAAACATTTTAACACGACAAACATTTTCTTTTGACTTTCATAGAGCTTTTTACCCTTTCAAGTGCCTTTATATCACTCAAGCTTTGTTTGCCCGTAGCCTGTCTGTATGTAAAATACCTTTAATCTGCGACGTGTGAAGACGGGAAAGAACGTCTCGGTGTTGTCAATCTGCTAGAAACCAAAATGAGGCCCGTCTGGATCTAGTGGCGCTGTAATGAGGACTGTTTTTTCCTTGAACTCTTCATTCCAGTCAAAGGCTGATATTAATTGCCCTTGGACATTTTTTTATAAAAAAGTGCTTCCTAACATATAAAAGGTCAGTCATACAATTAAACATATTTTAATGTTATGCAAGATGGATTTGTTGAACTTGATTTGAAGGTGCTCTGTTGACATAATGTAAAAACAACAACAATTAAAATGCTTCTTTTGCCAAAAGAGAGCGCTTTTTACATACGTATCCGACATTATGTGCTATCCGATTAGTAATACAGTTGAACATCTGTCAAAGTCATGTTCTGAATGCAAATATATCAATTCTGAATAATCATACTGTACTGGTAAATAATTTTTAAGTGTATACAATAACGAATAAGATATATACTATACGTAAACATTTACAAAAGTTACCCGCAAGTTAACACGTTAATTTCGATTCATGAAAATCGGTTCTTTATGCATTATTTTTGTGTCATAGTTACCTTTTCAACAAATGTTGCTTTCTCCCACTAGTTGTGGCTCCGCGTTAAACAAATGCCTTCTTAGCTTATTTACAGTCGAGTCCAAATACGACGATGTGTTTCCCGAATCTATTTAGGTTCATAACTAACCGTTTGACTGTTTACCCTCTATTTTTCACTTCCGGTTTGATTGGTTCCCCACTTACTCGCCTCATTAAGCTAAAACTACTTAATTCTTTTAGTTTTCTTCATGATGGCTCTTAAATGGATATAATGATTTTCATTTAACTACAAAAATATCCAGATTTTTATAAATTTCATTTCTAATTTTAGTTTGTTGTGAATGATTCTTTTGAAATATTTTAAGCCAGTTTTCGTTTTTCTAAATTTATAAATAACATGATTCTTCATTGCTTTTGTATAAAAATGAAAACATTATTAAAACTGTATTACCAGTAATGGCAAGACATACGATAGTTTCAACTTAAGCGACCACTGAAATATAATTTGCAGAGAGGGTCATGTCTGCTATTATACCTTTTTCCCGTTTAGATTTTCTTGAATAATTATTAATAAAAATAACAACTTTCCTTTTATTAATTTATTTTGGTTTAACGGCACAACGACACTTAACAGGTCATACTTTTCTTTAATTTAAAAAAGTCATATTTATTACAATTACAAATGTAGTTACTCTTATTAGACCGATGCACGGTGATATGTTGATATGAATAGTTATGTATTAATCGACGTTGATTTTTTTTTTAATTTGTTCACAACTTTAATCATTACATCTTAATATTAACAATTTGTCAGATAACCGCTACAATAAAATATATACAGAAAACGGCTGTCAAATATCCATAATTTCCGCGCGTGAGTCTTCGTGGGCAGTTAATACATTAAGTACTAAACGTCTACATGATTGGGCATAAAACAACGTTCGGATACCCTTTGGCATTAAGCGATCTAGACACCGTGAGCTAATGTAGCAGACGTTAATTTACAGTATATAATCAAAATAAAGAACATGTGACTGAGGATGCTTTCATTAAATACAAAGTATCAAAATAAGTTACTTTGTACAACCCTTGCAGACATAAATGAGACGAATGAGATTACACCATCACTCATGAAAAAGGACATGTTTTTTTTTCTTTTGATAGAGTCTTATTCTCAAATCCTTTACGTTCTTTGAAAAGCCAAAAGAAACGTCACAACCTTGATAAACAAACATCACTTGTTATAACAGATTAAATCAGTAAAGCAAAAACTTATAAGCTTAAAGCTTTTATTCGAAGTAGGGATGTCAAAGGATACTAAATTTGGTACCCGGATATCCGTCGAACGATCCGAACGGATATCCGGATATCCGGATACACATCTTAGTTAATTCTGATGTTACAGTGGGATGTGGGCGGGGTTATTAACGTTTCCATTGAAAAGGAAAAGGCACTTCATCTTTTTAATAAAAAAATGTCGCCAAACATCGGACTGAAGATTGGAAGGCATAACTAATGATTTGTTTAATAAGTGGATGTGAATAAGTCACGATCACCGTGATCGAATAAAAACATAATACATTCACCAGTTCATTTATACAATCCAAACGTTATAAATCATGAGTAACTGATCTTTGCCGACAAACCTGTTAATTGTCTACATAATTGTAGCTCTATCTCTTCTAAATAAAGCCGAACAAACGAAGTTAATGATAATAATCCTTAATCAAAATGGATAAGTATTAGCTTCAAACAATGGCTGCTAATTGGCAAATTATTTCCCTATGAGCTTTAGCACATTTCTAAAACTGTGAAGTTCATCAACAAAATTAAAGATAGTATTCTCTAAACAAAATGGATCAGTAGAAGCTTCAAACGTTGGCGGTTAATAAGCATGTTATTATACATACCACCATGCTTTAGCACATTTCTAAAACTGTGAAGCCAAACATACGATACCGCGTGTCACCACCTGTAATCCCCTGTCGATAATCCGTTACACCTGCGTATGCGTTAATGCACACTGACATGACAGCAGAATGATAAATTAGCAAAATGACCAAAACATTTAATTCAATGTTTAAAATTTTACATTTTTAATCGAAAATCCGGAAACCAAAGTCGATTCGGATAACCGATGATTCGAACGGATATCCGGAGAACCGTTGACATTCCTAATTCAAAGTAATTATTTTAAAGTAAAAATTATATAAACTTCTTTAACTTGAATAATGATACAAGCTTCACAGTGGAGATTGTTAAGGATAAAAAACGGACGTTTATCATATGCTCAGTACATGTGATACCTATTATCTTCGTTCACCTAAGTATATTAGGACACCATATATCTGTTGCATATTTTAATTACATACATTCTTTTAATTTGCGCTGTATGTATTGTGTAATTTGAATGAAGACTCACTGAGCATTCCGGATATACAAAACAATGCCGCTAATCATTAAAATGTTCTTTTTAACACCCCTTACATTTTGTAAAATTATTACATGATCAAATACTGTTGTACTGCTTGCCTTTTGACTGGCTTGCGATTGCTGATCGAAGCTGGACGCATTTCCATTTGCATTGCTAGTATGTGGTTACACACAAAAAAAATCTAATCGGTAATTGTTAAGTTTGTTTTAGAAATACATCGCTGCGACGAATTATGATCAGTATAGAGACGTCCGTCTATTTTGATTGGGGATGATTGCAGACAAATCAATAGCCAACAAATAGCCAAACCGAACCAATATCTGGTTAGATCCATCGGCGACAACGACAACTGGGAAACCCCGACCACAGGAAAGTTCTCGCCCCTACTTGAAAGGGATAGGACAATTATATTTACCTGCATGTCAAATGTAAAACTAAGAACAATTCTGTGATATGTCATTAAACAAAAAGAGCAAGCCAAACAGTTGCCGTCTACAAACGTTCAGTCGCCAAAAAAGGACCGACAGGGTGCATAAGACGGTCTTACAGAGCTCTAACATTGCACTTCCTGAGGCGTGATGGGTGGGCGGGTTAGAGCTTGTAGCGATATTTGCTTAGTCAAGCTGAAAAGATGCAGATGGAAGTCTGCGTTAAAATGCAAACTGAACTTATACAAAGCGTATTTCACTCACCTGCAATTAATATTTTGACATCAACAAAACAGAAATTATGATAATTTAGTAAGTATTGTGACGGACTACGGAGACACAACGCGGTCCAATTGTATATTCGTAAGAACTGAAGGTTAACTCTGGCCGTTTGGTTTTCAATTTACCAGAAATTAAAATAATCAGCAATCGTAATATCTGTCTTTGCCCAAATGCTATAGTAGCCACTGTTCCAAATGAAGATTTTCATCCTGTGCGCCACACTCTTGCATCAAATCAATTCAGTGACGTCAGCAGGTTGTCTACAATATGCCACCACCGAAAAGCAAAGTATGGCAGTATTTTGCAAAGAAAAAATCCAAGGTCATGCTTTGAATGGGTGAACGTTAATCTCCTGCTCACCATCCATCAGTATACCAATTAACTGTACCAATCTCCCAGTTAAAAGAGAGTTCATAATTACTTTCCATCTGGTAATCGGAGCAAAGTAACTGCCTCATCTATGCAATATCTATTCAGCATGCATGGCAGTGGAACTTTCAGCAGAAGCGGTAATTTTTAGCGGGTTAATTTATGCATAGATTGACACCACTTTTTCTTGACTACATGTACATACAAATGTTTCACTTTCGGTGTTTGTAAATTCAAATTTTAAATAAATGATGATAAATATTATTTACTTCATGTAATAACAGTACTTTCTGTTTTTAGATATTTAAACACGTTTACATCGGCAACATGGCTGTTCTAGCATCTGTACACTTTTTGTACATTTGCGGAACTACAGTGGTAGATCTACACTAGGTATAAATTTGATATTAATAATTTAAAATGCAGATTAATGGATGGTCTTTGAGCCCTGTTTACATAATATGCCTTATCCAATCAACGTAACAGTAATTGAAGTGGTTAATGGTTAGCCAACTTCCTACAAATGGATGTGTTTTTAGACTTTTGTGAACTAACCTAACAAAATAACTATAAGGAAAGAAGTTACGTTATTATCGAGTATATGTCCATTAGATTACCCTTGTGTAAAATATGTTTATAATTGTGATATTGTAAATCAATCACTGGTTCCAGTGCTTGATCAGTGTTCCGAAGCTTCGTCAATTGTATTCAAGGGCAGAGCATTTAATTTTTATGTAGGTCAAATATTTTATCTCTGGTTTTATATTTGTGTTCGGCTACAATGTAAAACAACACATATATGCATATTAGAAGAATTAACAGAAACCCGATTAAGAAAGTAAACTTTACATGTCTAATTGAGCTTTACTAGAATGTCTTCATAATCAAAATCTTTTAATTATTTATGCTGTAAATGTGTGTTATACGGTTCAATACACTATGCAGACGATGATCTGAATTGCGAATATTTTATAACCACTGCTTGGCCCTGACAACAAACAAGGGCATCTATACCTATCATAAAGGATCCAGACACCGGAGACGTCTGCGTTCCCATGGTGACTGTTATGGTGTAACTATGGTTGCCGTCAGGTAGAGATATTGTCGAATTCCATGTACATGCAAAGTGGAGGGAGGGGGGGGCGTGTGTAGGACTGGACCCACATATGTACGTGCCTGGTAAAAGGCTTGTAGGAGTGATCTTTAAAAATATATAAAACAAAACAAGCTATGTAAAACACATTATGTAAAAATATCAATGTCAATACACCGAAATAACAAACATTAAATTTAACTTGATACAGGTGTAAACAAAAATTTATGCTTATCTGCTCATCTTTTAAAAGATGCAAACACGCTCAAATAGCATCTCTTACCATTCATATTCTGCATTGTTTTTGTTCTTGCTAAGGTTCATAAGTTAAACACATGTCAATCTTCTTTTTATGGTTTTAAATTTACACTATAGATACATGACGGTAGGTAATACTAACATTGCCATGTCTAATGTATGGCAGAATAATAGGTACAGGCATCACGATATGATCTCGATATCTCATTTCAATTGTCTATAAGCAGAGTAGAAAATGCTTCCCTAAAAAAGCATTACTCTGCCTCCCCAATAACGTTTACATCAGCGTTGCAGTGGCATTTCAAAAACTCCTCATTCAGGTCTTGGCATAAAACAATTACGTTGAGCTGACGTCACGATAAACTTTCACGTAATGCTTTTTTTCTGTGTAGTGTATGGTGTTTGTCTCTCTAAGTCTTGCCGGAAGTCGATACATTTTTATCTCCTGAACGTAAAATTGCCTTGCAACGACATGTACGTTCGCTTCATCGTTAAGCATTCCGAGAACGCTGTTTCTGTCATTCAACGTCATGCTAGGACGGCTTCACATCTTTGCTTTTCTCGAATTAGACGTCTATCTATCATCTACCCTAATGTCTCGATAGTAAATACAAAGTGACGCTCCAGTCCTATGTGCACATTCATGCCCCAAGCTGCACTTGTATTTTGCGACGCAGCAATTCAACTTAGTGATCGGCTCGTTAGATACACACTCGAAACATGTTTTCTCTAATTTTAGCTTACGAGGATGCCGCGTGGGAAATGTGGACAGACACAGATTCAGTGTCTAAAAGTCTGTTTTAGTGTATTTATTTTTACGTGAATACAGTTTTATCTTTAAGGTTTAAGTTGCTGGTTTGAGAATGGTTTTGAAATGTAATGCAGCGTCATTATTATGGTCATTATAGCGATGGTCATGTGGTGGACCCTAGGTCAGTCAGGAAAACGTTGCAACATATAATTTAGTAAATGAATCTACAAGATGAAAAGGTATGTTAAAATTAATGCAAAGTTGTGGGTGAATCTTTGCAGTCATGCGTTTATGTACTAAACATCTTCAAAATAAAATAAAGAGATAAAACAAAATAAGCACAATTTTAACATTATCTTAAATGTACTAAATAACTAGTATACGCATTAAAATATATATTATTCCATCTATAAAGTTTATCTAAAAATGGCAATATTATGAATATATAAATGGTTATTACAACTTAAGAAATGCATATATTCAAAACATACTGTGTTATTCATTCCAAAATAATTCTCATAATTTGTCATGACGACTAAGCACGTTCTTCTACCCACTTTACGTGGTGAATCGGCTGAGAAGGTTTATAGTGTTTTTTTCTAATAAAAAGACGGATACTCCTTTACTCCCTGGACAGGCAAGGGTAAGCATAGTCTTCTTATCGTAAAATCAAAGCGTGGTCACGTATGTAGGTGTTTGGTGATGCAAGATTCCTTTGTTCGCCTTTGATATCGTTTAATTTAATAAGTATCCTGTTGTTTTTAATTGGACACGTGAAACGTGACATGACTTGAACTACGTATGAGCAATTTAATGATCCTACTTTTTTCTTACTGGTCCATTCTTTAAACTGAAACCCAAATTGCATTAACGAAATGGTCATTGCCGCTCGCTGTACAACGCAATATTATATATTTATAATGTTGTACTCTAAAGACACTAACATAATAAGCGATATGATTGTGGTTAGTAAAACTTGCGTCTTTTTTAAATTGGCTAAAAAGTAGACATTAGTAAAATCATAATAAATACTAGATTAAGTATTGCCTCTATCAACGAAACAAATATGTAAGTTGCCCTCCACAAATTTGTTTTATATTTATTGTAAGGAATCAGAAGCGTTCATTTGAATTTCTACTATATTTACCTTTCTGAAGGTTAAAACTCTATAGCATTTTCTCTGACTAGGTATGCAGAAATATGCACAATGCGTGTATGTAATTATAAAGAGGACGCTAATGTCTCGACGGTTTGTACTACAACAACAATAGCGGTTAACGCTAAAGTTTACCGAAGTTCCTGGAGGTCCAATTGCTGTTGTACATTTTTGTCAAGGCATAACTGATATGAGCACCGTTATATATAGGGCAAATGGAATATACAGTCTTTGTATGCATCGCCTTAAATACTTCATTTATAGTCCAGCAGTCTTTGGATTGAATGCGAGAATTTGTCTTCAAAATTAATGTCAATTTATTAGTTAAAAGAAAAGTTAGATTTGTTTGACTCTAATTTGTTTATAAACATATAGAGATATCCCTGTTGTATAATGCAGAATGCGCTTGTTCGCTTTGGTTTTGTTTTCTTGATTCAGTAAATTACAGCGGGTTGTTTTGGCCAGGACTATCGGAGGACAGAGATGAAATTAAATTACAACGGGTTATTCCGACCAGGACATTGGTGGACTGAGATGGGAGTAAGGAATGGTATGGCTTCCGGTCAAACTTGCAGTAGGTAATGACATGTACGGATGACAGAGGTCAGCACATTTTGAACATGATTACGTGATGACGTAATTTTGTCAAGTTTATTATTATCCTTAAAATGGGTAAGAGCAATGTTTGCAACTCGGCACGATTACTGATTCCAGGAATCAGCTGATCAGCAGAAAGCACTGTCTGGAAAGAAAATTCATTCTTATAGAAAGCCTTTTAAATTCTACCGGTGACACCCTATGGAAAGGAATTTCAGCCTAATCGGATATATATTGTTGGACATACAGTTTCAGCCTTATTGGACATACAGTTTCAGCCTTGTTGGACATACAGCTTCAGCCTAATTGGACATACAGTTTTCAGCCTTGATGGACATACAGTTTCAGTATTGCTGGACATACAGTTTCAGTCTTGTTGGACATACAGTTTCAGTCTTGTTGGACATACAGCTTCAGTCTTGTTGGACATACAGTTTCAGCCTTGTTGGACATACAGCTTCAGCCTAATTGGACATGCAGTTTCAGCCTTGATGGACATACAGTTTCAGTCTTGTTGGACATACAGTTTCGGCGTTGTTGGACATACAGCTTCAGCCTAATTAGACATGCAGTTTCAGCCTTGATGGACATACAGTTTCAGTCTTGTTGGACATACAGTTTCAGCCTTGTTGGACATACAGCTTCAGCCTAATTGGACATACAGTTTCAGTCTTGTTGGACATAAAGTTTCAGTATTGTTGGACATACAGTTTCAGTCTTGTTGGACATACAGTTTCAGCCTTGTTGGACATACAGCTTCAGCCTAATTGGACATACAGTTTCAGCCTTGTTGGACATACAGTTTCAGTCTTGTTGGACATACAGTTTCAGTATTGTTGGACATACAGTTTCAGTCTTGTTGGACAAACAGTTTCAGCCTTGTTGGACATACAGTTTCAGCCTTGTTGGACATACAGTTTCAGTCTTGTTGGACATACAGTTTCAGTATTGCTGGGCATACAGTTTCAGTCTTGTTGGACATACAGTTTCAGTCTTGTTAAACATACAGTTTCAGCCTTTTTGGACATATAGTTTCTGCCTTGATGGACATACAGTTTCAGCCTTGTTGGACGTACAGTTTCAGTCTTACTGGACATACAGTTTCAGCCTTGCTGGACATACAGTTTCAGTCTTGTTAGACATACAGTTTAAGCCTTGTTGGACATACAGTTTCAGCCTTGTTGGACATACAGTTTCAGTTTTGTTGGACATACAGTTTCAGTCTTGCCGGACATATAGCTTCAGTCTTGTTGGACATACAGATTCAGCCTTTTTGGACATACAGTTTCAACCTAATTGCAATTTAGTTTCAGTCTAGTTGGAATACAGTTTCAGCCTTGTTGGACATACAGTTTTAGCCTAGTTAGTCATGCATTTTCACGCTTTGGGGCATAAAGAAGCGTACAGTTTCAGGTTAGTTGGTAATAAGATTGAAGGTTCGGATCATTATATTTCAGCCTTGTTGGACATACAGTTTCAGCCTTGTTGGACATACCGTTTCAGCCTTGTTGGACATACCGTTTCAGCCTTGTTGGACATACAGTTTCACCCATACTAGACATACAGTTTCAACCATACTAGACATACAGTTTCAGTCTTGTTGGACATACAGTTTCTGCCGTGTTTGTTATACAGTTTCAGTCGTGTTGGACATACAGTTACAGCCTTCCTTGACATACAGTTTTAGTCTTGTTGGACATACAGATTCAGCCTTGTTGGACATACCGTTTCAACCGTGTTGGACATACATTTTCAGCCTTGTTGGCCATACAGTTTCAGCCGTGTTGGACATACAGTTTCAGCCTTGTTGGACAATAAGTTTCAGTATTGTTGGACAAACAGTTTCAGCCTTTTTGGACATACAGTTTCAGCCTTGTTGGACATACAGTTTCGGCCGTTTTGGTAATACAGTTTCAGCCTAATTGCAATATAGTTTCAGTCTAGTTGGAATACAGTTTCAGCCTTGTTGGACATACAGTTTTATCCTGGTTAATCCTGCATTTTCAGCCTTTGGGGCATAATGAGGAGTACAGTTTCAGCCTAGTTGGGAATAAGATTGAAGGTTCGGATCATTATATTTTAGCCTTGTTGGACATACAGTTTCAGCCTTGTGGACATACAGTTTCAGCCTTGTTGGACATACAGTTTCAGCTATACTAGACATACAGTTTCAGCCATACTAGACATACAGTTTCAGTCTTGTTGGACATACAGTTTCAGCCTTGTTGGACATACAGTTTCAGCCTTGTTGGACATACAGTTTCAGCCTTGTTGGACATAAAGTTTCAGTATTGTTGGACATACAGTTTCAGCCCTGTTGGACATACAGTTTCAGCCTTGTTGGACATTAAGTATCAGTATTGTTGTACATTCAGTTTCAGCCGTTTTGTACATACAGTTTCAGCCTTGTTGGACATACAGTTTCAGCCTTGTTGGAAATACAGTTTCAGTATTGTTGGACATACAGTTTCAGCCTTTTTGGACATAAAGTTTCTGCCTTGCTGGACATACAGTTTTAGTCTTGCTGGACATACAGTTTCAGTCTTGTTGGACATACAGTTTTACCCTAGTTCGTTATGCATTTTAAGCCTATTGGGGCATAGTGAAGCGTACAGTTTCAGGCTAGATGGGAATACGATTGAAAGTTCGGGTCATTATATCGGATGGCAGTCACCATTAACGACTATTTGTCCTGTGTACCTGCTCTAACTGGGGCTTAGGGAACCATGCCCAAAAACTGTAATTACCAAAGTGACTTTACATTGTAATGTTTGTTCGGTTTGCTGGGTTTATCGTCCCACTAACAGTATTTAAATTATCTGGAGACGGTGTTCACTTGCAGCAGATATAGTGCTGCCTTCCATGTGTATAGCATGACGTGAACAGCTAGTTGATACCACACCCAGTCAGATTATCCTGTCACTGAGTTAACCAGGCGTGAAACTGCCCTTATATTTGATTGACCGTTAGCAAGGGAGCTATGCCAGTACCATTTTAACGACTTTGGTATTTCGCGGCCCGGGATCGAACACGCCCGCACCCCCCGTACCTACAGCCGACGCTCTACCGATTGCGTTAACATGTGCGGTGAAGTTGCATTGTGTTGAAGATATAAAGATGTTAATAAATGATTATTCAATATATTATTAATTTGCCTTTTCATATATGAGCTGTCTGTTCAGGGACGCGACATGGGTGAAGACATATTCTTTCTACTAATTATATGATTAGACGACTTTCTATCTTGACTACTAGTATCTTAGAAGACGTAGTGAGACAAAACAATTCAAAGCTGAATCGTCTAGCCGTTATCGTCAAAGACTACTGGGTCGTGGGGATTTAGCCTGGCCATTTGTTAAAATCTGTTACCTATGATAGCGAGTGGGTGCATTCGTGCTAGATCTTGAGCGTAAACTATGGGTGGAAATTTTCAAAGCGGGTGATACGAAAAGGTTGAATTATGGTGTAGTCATCCTTATACAACCACACTTTAATACCTTTTCTAATAAAAGACAACACAGGAAATTCATTATTATTGGATTTTGGAACAGGCCAGTTAGAGCACTAAAAGATAGCGGAGACAGTTCGAGTTCCACAGACGAATTTTGACAGCTCAAAAGATAAACCAACTGCTAGTCTTTTTCAACTTGATTGACAATTTTTATTTACACTGTCTGTAAGAAAGACAAATTCAAAAAGTGTAAAGAGAGCTTAACAAACCAGGTTCAAACATCTCAGTTGGTCTATCTGCCGATTGATCATTCCAAGAGTTTTATTGTGTGTATTTCTCTCTCTCTCTCTCTCTCTCTCTTTCTCTCTCTCTGTGTATGTGTGTGTGTGTGTGTGTGTGTGTGTGTGTGTGTGTGTGTGTGTGTGTGTGTGTGTGTGTGTGTGTGTGTGTGTGTGTGTGTGTGTGTGTGTGCGTGTGTGTGTGTAAGTTATAGCCTCTTTTTGTTTGTCACTTTTACATTTACTCGTACGCTTTAGTCTAATCGTAGTTCATTTTTAAGATTAATTGTAATATTAAACTTTTAATATCTGTAGAACTACTAATAGGATTTATATGTTTTATTGTTTTATTGAGAAAATATGGCATTGATCATTATTGTATATATTTTTCTGCATGTGCTTACAGACTAAAATATTGGCCGAATGAAAGATGTTTAGTGCTATATCGTAAATTAAGTATGTGTAGGTTATTGTTTAAGTCGCTGTATTCTAGTCCGCTGTATCGGCTTAGGAACAGTCATGATCCAAAATGTATTTAGTTCGTCACAGATATGACGTGCATAAATTCATTTTTAGAACAGTATTTGATAATAACACGCGCGTTAAATAAGTGCATTTTGGCGCCTTAATATATTTCTCGCGATATGACCATTATTCATCATATTTATATAGTTTGTTCTTTTGAAGGGGATATTTTGTGAAGCCGCATATTGTCTTAAGGAAATGATAGATAGGTAAATAAGAAAAGGTCCTATAAAAATTTCTACAGACATTTAAATTTTATCTACCTGTAGACAAAGGCAAACAAGGTAAATGTAAATGTGACAAAAACACAGAGACGAGACATAACACACAAAAAGTAAAACCATCAATTACCACCTTGGAACGGTCAGTCGGCAAAAGGACCAACTGGGGTGCTTAAACCTGGTTTGTGGAGCGCTCCAACCTCGCACTTCCTGAAGGTTTTTCTATCAAAGAAACAGTGTAAATAAAAATATCCCGTCAAAGTGAAACAACTAACAGTAAGCACCTGCATCAGGAGTTACAAAAGATATAATGAGCGTATGTACATACATAATAACTAGTAATAAAATTAACTAACAAATAGATACAGTATGTACAGTAGATAAAAGCTCGGCAACCTAAAAATTTCAAATGAGAGAGTAGTTTCAATTTAAATAAAACAATACAAACTTATATAATGACATCATACAATGCCATGACGTCATATGCCAAAAGTGTCAAAAGTGAAATGTAAAAAATACGAAAGAAATCACAGAATTTTAGAAATCAACCCAAATCAACAAAATAAAACGTAGTATTGTTTAGAGTTAATACGTTTTAAAAAATCATAAAAGCCGAGGATTTACCCGCAGGTACCAAAAATCCCGATGTTATACCGACTGTGCAATTTCACGTAGAGAGTATGGAGACTGCTCAAGTTGTCCCACCTATATAGGGCACGACTGGAGAGATGAAGAGACAAGAAATCCAACAGTGATTGTCCAATTATGGCTTTAAGTCACTGTTTTAATATAGTCTCAACGACCTGTCCGGTCATCGTGTAATTAAAAAGCAATGCGAGTTCTTGACTGTAAAAGGGTCAATTGCAAGCAATGCAGTACATCTAAGGATTCCCGGGATGCAACTGTCTGCAATACATTTTCTGATAGGTTTTGTTAGGTGGTCAGAAAAGTTATTGAGGCACTTGATCTTCTTTAACTTGTATAAGACAATTCCATAAAATGCAGGATGGCTTATGCCTTTCTGCATAAATGTTTTCATACTGTTATTATACTTAGAAGCAATAAAACCATTGCGGTGAAAGAATTTTGAAAACGCCTTTCTTAATTTTTGAAAACGAAAGCCTTGCTGTAACAGTTTAGAAGAAATAAACAGGTTCCTAGCATTGCAATCTTCTACTTTAGTAGAAACTTGTGCAAACCTTGTAAGTTGTGATATGTAAATACCATAGGAGGTAGCACGAGGTGAATCACCATCAAGGTATGGATAATTCACAATACTAAAGGTGAAATCATCTCTCTTGTCATAGATTTTAGTAGAGACGTTGTCATTGGAAATATTGATCTCAATGTCTAGAAATGCTGCATTTAAATGTCAGTTATTTCCTTTATTAAGGGTTAACTCTGGAGGGTAAATCAGATGGATCATTGAGAAATGAAAGGATTATCTCTAGTTAGAATATCGTCAAGATAGCGAGACGTTAAATTGAAAGCCTCTATAATGTGGCTTTGGTTCGAAGGGGATAAAGTTAATATGAAATCACGCTCAAAGCAGTATAAAAACAAATCTGCAATTAATGGTGCACAGTTGGTTCCCATAGGGATACCAATTACTTGTCTAAATAAAGTGTCACCGCATTTTATGTAAATATTTTCTAATAAAAAAACGTAGAGCTTCAAAAACATCCGTGAAAGTCCACATAGTAAACTGTTGTAAGAAAGTGTTGGTAAAAATGCATTACTTTCATGACATGCAATATATAGACGTTGCTCTCGAGCAAATGTTTTCTCAATAAGAGCAATGAATTGGTCTTAATTAAATCATGAGGTAAAGAAGTGTACAGCTTAGAGCATTCGTAATTATTAACTGCAGAGCAATGAAAGTTAAAGTACGAAACTTGTGTAAGATGTCTGAAGAAATTTTGATAGACTAAAAAATGTTAATTCCTGAAATTGTATACACTTTTTCACAATATTTAACAACGTGATTGTAAACGGCTGTAAAGCAAGACGTAAGCAGCTTAGATATGTGAGTGGTGGTGCTAGAGCTGGCAATGACTGTCTGAAAGTCAAGGTTGGTGCAAGAGTAAGAACTGGTGGTGGAAAACTCAGCACTCAGTACATTTTTGTAATATAGTCGTCAGACAAAAAAAATGTTACTTGAAGCTTTGTCTGCAGGTACAAGTACAAATTTATCGTGAATATTCTGAAAGGACTGTTTTAGATGTTTTAAATGATAAAAGGTAAACTAGGAGGATGGGAGCGATAGAATTTAACGCGATTTTGTTATCTTAAAAATGGCTTGTTTTTCATGCATGTAATAAAATTGATCTGGCATTTCTATCTCTCTTGTTACCATACAATTCTATTGACCTTCGACCAATCCGTGACTAGTCCCCGTGACCATCAAGATTGCTACCGACACACACGTGACCAGTTTCTGTGACCAACAGCTTCTCATTGCTGCCGACACACACGTGACCAGTTTCTGTGACCAACAGCTTCTCATTACTGCCAAAAAAACCCTCTACTTTAAGAAACAACGTATATATTTGCCAACAAGCCCGTTATCAGTCAATGTGACCAACAGCTTCTCATTGACAAACCACTTACTACTTCCTGACAACAGCAACTTCTACTTGCTGCCGACAAACCCATTACCATTTAATATGACCAAAAACTCCTCTTTGCTGCGGATTAACCCGTTGTCAATTACTGTGAACAACAACTTCAATGTTCTGCGGACAAACCAGTTACTTGTTCCTGTGACCATCAACTTCTGTTTGCTGCAGATACGCCCTTTATTTCTTCATGTAACCAACAACTCATTTCTATTACCATCTTGTCCACATTTGCCAACAGAGTTTTACCAAGTTCTTCCTTACATGATCTTTTTCGGTCAAGAAAGACGGCGCTTGAACCAGCAGTCGTTTCCCAAACACGATTTCGAATAAAAATAAAATTTAAATACCGTACATTGCCAGTATCTCAGTAGGTGTCATGTATAGAGACTGCGCGGCGGGGTCGCCATGTTTATATAAATATGTTTGAATGTTTATTTAGTAGTTTTATACAATGTGGGTAAAACATGGTCTAATGCGTTGTTTTGAAATCGTTTTGGAAACTCAATATCACAGCATGCTTTGCCACAGGAAAATATTGACCTGTTTATCTCAGTATCACAGATTGCAGAACAAACATAATATTAAAACTGATTAGAAACTAAATCACAGTGCGAGGTTTGCTTTTAAGATAAAACAGCGTTCATTGTGATCATTGGTGTATTTTGTTTATGTTGAATCTACATTCTGGTTAACTAAAAACATTAACAATAAACGATTCAAGACTGGGTAGGATATACGTATTTGTCAGTCATAAATGTCAAACTACCGACTTACATTCATATTGAAGAGTTTGTTGAGCAGAGAATGCGTCAAATTCACAAGTACACTGGTACGCCCCATTATCTGAGAGCTGTATGTTGCTGATGGTGAGTAGCACCTGACTGGCGGATGTTATAGTAGCAGAGTACCTGGCTGGGTCAGCTCCAGTCTATGGTCCACCATTGTTATATACAGTGACACCATCTCTGATGAATTTATAACCTCCGACATTACACTCAGTCGATTTACATGTCAACACAGCCTGGTCTCCACAGTTGACGGATGTCGGTAGGGTCAGGTTGGCCGTGCCTGAAATAAACAGTTGTTTTCCTCATTGATCGGTAAAATGTATTAAACTAGTTAAAATATGCATATGTTTACCTGCTGGTATTTTGTATAAATATGTTTTTTACATGTTACAATTGTATATTTAGTTATACTTGAGTCATTACACAGTGAACCAAGCCAGAATGCCATGTTTGTATGAATGTTAACGAATATTAGAATATTCGTTTATTCGAATATCATGTCGGTATTCGAGTAGAGATCCAGGGACTAGAATACTTTATAATTTTTATTCACTTGTTCACGTCTGTTGATTAAAAGATAAAATTTTGTTTCTGTAGTTGAGTGTATTGTCACCACCAGACGACTGCAGCACACTGACGATGTTTGACTGCACTGCATAATGGTATTTAATTCCCATACAATACCGCGACATCTGTGAATTTACTGCTCGACGATTTTCTCGACGTAATTTCCGTATTCTGTTCCACCATTTAAATCTCCTTACTGTTTTCTAGTTTGACACAGATTTACTTAACCCTTTGCTGGTTGTTGCACTAAGTAACGAGCAGGTCTATATGTCAACAAGGAAGCAAAATTAGCGAAGGTCATTTATTATCAGTGAGCCTTGTTCTTTCTGCAGGAGGATAACATATGATCTCTGGCTACCACGCCTGCAGGGTTAGACCGTATTAAAAAGTAAAACTTAAATATGTCATTTATATTGTCTTTATTCCTGATGAGAAATTGTCGATCTTCACAAACTATGCCGATATGTGTGGTCGCTTTAAGATGGGATTCCGAGTCCGATTTTATCTGAAATATTTCGACAGAGGGTGCGAGTTTGATTGTCTTTATTGTTGATTTCATATATAAAAGTAATATGAAACTTGGCAGTCTCTATTCTTGTATTTCTTTTCCATAAGCATTTAAGTTAGACGGAAGTACAAATTAATGCTATATCTAATTGAAATGTTTGTTCCTCCTACAATTATGTAGATTGTGGGAAATAATTTACATCATTGGAAAGGTCATTCAATTATCTTTTTCACTTTTAATTATTATGGAACCATTAGGCCAAATATCACCTAATTACCCCGTTTTGTCTGTGCACAGAGTGGTACACATGTAGCCTGTGCACAGCAGGATAGTAAACGAGGTTCTGGACTATGTGCTTAGGGGCTCGCAGTAACTAGATCTCTGAACAGCAAACGGTTAACATGGTGGGCGATTTAAATCCACCGCAGGCACTTTGTCTGATACTTTATCATTTGATGGCCATATCTTTAAAAAAACCTTGACATGAATCCTAGTGGTATTGGGAGCAATTCGATATTAAATATGCTAAGTAAAAATAGCATGTAATTACAACGTTCTCCCTGTGACCATGAAACTTACCGTATTGGAAAAAAATATTATTTACGTGTGCAGAATTAATGAACTTGTTACTTTGAATGGCGGAGAATTTCAGGATAACAACGTAAGTTGTTTTTAAAAAACTCCTCTGTTGTTTATTATGTGCTAGCTTCAAAAAGAAGCCTCGATCTGTTTTCATGTTTTATTGTTGACGATTTTTTGTCCATTATTGTCTGATGTTCATAACTCTATAAATTTTTATGTAAAATATTTGACACCCTCTGAAAACACCGGTTGTCAATACGAGCAGGAAAATCGTTGGCAAAATGATAAAGTAGCTTATTTCTGATGTAATATGGATGCAAATATGGTAGAAGATATTTCAAAACTTATTAATGAATCATTTGTTAACAAAGCAACTAGCAATAATAACAATAACAAAAATTCATTCATATGTACGCTTATTGCTATTTCTATTCTTTGCTTAGTCTTGTTTTGTCATCATTACACAGCCTGGTTTAATTTATTGTTTTACTATTGTACCTCCAACCATATCTTATGTATATGTGTTGAGTGTATAAATAAACTTGTAAACTTGTAAACACGCTTAACCGTCATAAGCCTACACGTTTAAAACAGTCTTCATATATTGATCGGCATTTAACCTTTCAAAGCGCGACATCATTAACATATTTCGATAACGTGTTCATCCGTGTATTTGTCCGTTTACATGTATTACCTTCATGTTCCTGGCTAGAGAAATTACTACAATACATTGGTCCTTTGCAAACATTTTTGCTTAAAATGTGAATCGTTGTATATCAGGCTTTCGTAAAAGAAATGTTAAATACAAATATACAATTATGTATACACGTATGACATGTATTCCTATTTTCCAAAGAATGCTCCCAAATGGAATTGTATGTTTAAAATTATAATTTTTTATAGTCGCCATTCTGCGCTTTCTATAATTTGGACAGGATACTAATTCATAATAATTTAAACATCAAAACGAAAAATGTATCAAGGTAACGGTCCATTGTGCATGTTTATTTTTGACACATTAACCATTGTTACTGTATTGAGTGTATTATGCAGAATTCTTGAATTATTTATATATTCTGTCATTAACAATTGTATGCTAAATAAATAACATAATTTCAAGTCATTATTATATTATATATTGCTATGTTTAACTTATCGTACATACTTCATAACTGATACCCTTCATTCCACAAAATATTTTGGTGAAGCGCAGGAATATCTTTTTAACTTGATGTTCACACTAAATGACACGTACCAACATCAACAGGAAATACTGACCCAAACCGGTCGCAATCGCAAAACGTAATTGTTACTTGTGTATTTGTAACTAAATGTCGCTAATTGACATTTTATGATATCGGATTAACACCTGAGCGATATTCTTTTTACCAGCCAATCACAATTTAACATTTTTCAAAAACACGTAACGAATATTCGAATACCGTTTACGATTCTATTTACATCTCTACATGTAAGGTAATATAAACATTTAATAATAATATTAAGGATGTGCCCTATGCGTGTCTGTAAAAGCATTACACATAGAAGATTACAGAAGGTTTTATATGTAAAGGATGCCAGTAATCGATTAATATCTAGAACTATTTGTATATTCACTGAAAAGCACATTGAATGCCAAACCACGACAGCTTCTATGAGGCACAAAGATAAGTTGTGCATAGAACTTTTTCCCTATTCAATGTCTACTTACGCTGACATGTTTTTCTTTTGCCGCCCGACCTTTTCAAGATAGGTAACTGATGGTTGCTTTCACATGTATTGTCTTATCTCAGGGTGTTTGACAAACAAACGGGTCGGTATAATATGATTTCCTGAAGATATAACAGTTATACAAAACACACTGTGTACACACGGATGCTAAATTAGTGTAAATTAATTAACAATATGAACAGTTTAATGTGGTTTTAAAATAAATAATAGATGTATAACCATCCGATTTTGACTTAAAACATTTGACGAAAAGTAATAAAATATATTTTGCCTACAAATGTGTAATGTGTATGCTGAGTGGGTGTAAGGACGTGTTTCATGCAAATGCGAATGGAGGTTACACCTATACATGATGTTATTACTAATCTAGGTCAGCATACGTGTACTTTATCCACAAGGAAGAATTTCACTAGTTTCAGAAGATAGCTAACGCTCTCAAGCGAAGAAAGATACAAGGAAGTTTTAGCGCGGTCCGCTCAATAACTTAAAACGCTTGTACGTTGATATATTATCACCGGATTAAAGCAATATCGAAGTCAGCTTATTCGGAAAAATATACAAGACAATAATTCGTTGTTATGGGCATTCAATTGTTTTACCAAATGCTTAAGTCAGTCTCCATGCCTCGGAGGCCTACTTCAAATGTTAACACTAATAGTGAACTGTGTTTAAACTATATGTTCTGGTGATTATATAATGTAATGCAGCTATATTCGAAATGAATGTTTAGAAAAAAACACGAAAATAACACTTAGTAAACAGAAGAAAGTGGCGAAAGCCGGCACAGAATTGTTTTTAGAGTGTTAGACTGACTACATTTTTAATAGGCCGGGGTATTTTCGATAACCCCGGCAGTGCCTCACTTTCATGTGTGGGTCTATGCCATATCTGCCATCAGACGTTAGATTTAGATCTAGATCGCATGGTTAAGGAAAACATAACCTGGAATTAATTTTGAGTTCAACTTATGTTAATCTTGTCCCGTGGCACTAATGAGCTTTTAGTTTAGACCTTATTTTAGTAAAAATGCAATTATATAGAAAACAATTGCAATCAGAATTTTTAACTTGTTTATCATTCTGAGAATGTTGTCATTAATGATAATTGTAGTTATTTATATAAATATGTGATGTATAATATGGGGGTTATATTTTACCTATTAGCCTCTATTTTACTACAGTGACAATATGCATTAAACATGCGCAGATTTTAAGGAGAAATATTTTGGCAAAAAATCAAGCATGTTAGATCATGATAATTTCTTTTTAAAGCTGTCAAATAATTAATGATAAATATTAACTCCATACGCCCTGTACACCTGAACTGAGAGGCGTCTGTGTGCCAGGACACATACGTGCATTTGCCTGCTAATTGGCAGGTGGTGCACGTTTGGTGGGGATCGATTTTGTTCTTTAAATTAATGAACACATTACAGATTAGAGCTCTTTATAAATACGTAAAAGATCAAAGCAATTTATATATGTAATCAGCATTTACCAAAACTAACTCATTAGCCTCTCACCGCGTGGTCCTTAGAAGATTTGGGTATTAGATATATTTGTTTTTTCTTCTTTTTCTACAGACTAGCATATTACTTTCCTCTTTATCGACAACAAAGCTTTCTGGCAATATTAAGATACCATTGTAAACAGTTATTGAAAAGGCACAACAATATTTTACGACGGTGTTTTCCAGGTTTAAGCATCTTAATTTCTTAATAAATATTAATAACCGATGGTTGCGGTAGTTTCCGTAAGGGAAAGTAAACAACTTCTAAACATTAAATTTGATCATTGTGTAGATTACAGGATATACATTCTTGATATTGTTGTGGTTATGATTATATGTCTTACGTTTGCCTTGACATTTCTCTCATTGTATTATGATATTATCAATATCGGTTATATTGCACAATCTTTTAATTTATTTTTTCCGTTTTCAACATTTTCTATAACATACATATATGTACTATTCTAAACCATATTTAATGCAATATTTCATTAGTTGAAACATATGTATACCTGGAAACTTTAGGTACATCACTAGATATCACTGGAAATGTACCTTATTTGCATACTGTATTTGCACAATACGATCAACACGACTCAAACTTTGTCCACTATATTATCAAATACGACCAATGTATGTGCTTAACATAGATGTAAGTCTGTGTATGGTTAGATGCACAAATATTTATTGGGCAAATACGAATTACATTTAACATACGAATATGTTAAAAACCCATAAACAAAAGTTTTAGACTGGACCTTTGGTTGACGCTATCATTAAGCTAAGATTTGAAGTTAATAATTATGCAAATTAGTGCTCGTAAATATTCAAAACCTTTAAGCTTTGATCTAACTGTGCACTTTAACACTAAAGCAGGTATACTAGATAGAATTTCGGTCATTATAAAATTTATTTTCTTCTTATTATTTATTTTTCTTCTCTTTTTATACTTTACCATTGGATTTCAATGTTTATTAATGTTTCAATGTTCTTATTTATTCAAAATAGTTGTCGCATGCACAGTTTATATCACATTTATTAACAATGTGTGCCATCTAGTGCTGTTTTTCTGCTATAAGAATGAAGGGATTTATTTTATCAGAAAACAATTTTGAGCTGAATGTCAACTTTAATGTTAAGAGTGTTTTCTTTGTTATTTTAAACGCGCTTATGGCATCACTTCTATATTATCCCTTTCATAACATCATTTCAATTAATTAACACTGTAAAATGTATACATTTTTAATAATCTACAATTCTCAAACAATCCAGCTCTGTTGGCTGTTGAAGCATCGTTGTATTAAACTACGCAATTAAGGACTACAGTATTTTCATAAAACTTTGCCATATGGGCTGCTTAAAGTAAATTTTATATCAAGACTTATTAAACAATGAACCACCGAGTTATAAACAGTAGTGGTCAGGCAGTTTTGTGTGCCCAATTATAACATTATTGACTTCATATCTGACGTTAGACATCCCCAACACCGAAATGGCATAGCGTGTTAATATGCTTTTATGCTCTGGAAACATATCCGGTGGCCACTGCAATATGCTTGGATAGAATGTCAGTACATTAAATTCATTACAATCTAACAAATGCACCATGAGTGGTAATTTAGATGTGACACCAACTGGGCGATTCCAGATGCTGATTTCATTTACTAATCTCAGGTGTTGAACACATTTTGGAACAGCAGGTATATCCGACTTAACAGCAAGAAGTGTAACGATCATAATGTACACTCCCGGTTGAATAATTGAAGATTATAAGTTAGTGTTCCTTTGCTATGCTTAACCCTGATGCTTGTTTTGTGACCCAAATTGTAGTCGTATTTTAACATTTTCAAAGCAGATGTAAATCTGCATGGCTGTTTATTAAAGTTGGTATTATGACTTAGTTCTTCCTTCTTAAAGTAGAATACCATTTCCATATATCACTTATTACAACAGTTGCTTTCACTTTTGCTGAATCAAAATCCCTTCGTGGCATGTATACGAGTTCGTTACACGCAGCTTATTATGTCTTCCACTTTAACATCCCCTGACCAACAATGGTCATTTACGTGAGACAAGTGTAACCATGTTAGGCACACCAGGTCGTAGTGTTTCAGCGGCAAATTGAAATTGTGTGAATCATGTTAGAGTTATATTTCTAATATGTATGTCTTCTACAACATATTAAAGTTATCCAATAATATGCTCAATTGAACACGTTTATTGTAATCAGCTGAGCGTATCTCAAACGCCAATGGTAATTCAGTATTAGATAGGTGGTTGGGTGTGTCGTTGGTTATTTGGTAGGTAGGTAGGTAGATAGGTAGATAGGTAGATAAATAGATAGATAGATAGATAGATAGATAGATAGATAGATAGATAGATAGATAGATAGATAGATAGATAGATAGATAGATAGATAGATAGATAGATAGGGCCCTAGTTTACTTAGTAGGCCAATACCCCTTTATTGGACCCTAGTTTAGTTAGTTTTCTGGACAATACCCCTTTATTGGACCCTAGTTTAGTTAGTTTTCTGGACAATACCTCTTTATTGGACTCTAGTTTAGTTAGTTTTCTGGACAATACCTCTTTATTGGACTCTAGTTTAGTTAGTTTTCTGGCCAATACCTCTTTATTGGACCCTAGTTTAGTTAGTTTTCTGACCAATATGTCTTTATTGGACTCTAGTTTAGTTAGTATTCTGGCCAATACCCCTTTATTGGACCACAGTTTAGTTAGTTTTCTGGCCAATACCCCTTTATTGGACCACAGTTTAGTTAGTTTTCTGGCCAATACCCCTTAATTGGACCCTAGTTTAGTTAGTTTTCTGGACAATACCTCTTTATTGGACTCTAGTTTAGTTAGTTTTCGGGCCAGTACCACTTTATTGGACCCTAGTTTAGTTAGTTTTCGGGCCAATACCCGTACTATAAAGTTAGTACAATCATTTCCTGTCCCTTGTTACAACGGTAACAGGTTCACTATATGTGAAGATTAAAACTAATTTTCCTATTAACTATGTTCGCACGTGTTTCTGTTCGAAATTTTTAAGCTTCTGTTTTTAACTTGTTCAAACAAAGGTGTAGAACAAATGTATGAGTATAGTAAAAAAGAATTAGGGCTACTCTGTTCATTTTAATCCAGACACGCAAAACGCTCCATATCTCTTATTAGGTAGACATAATACACATGAAAAAATTTAAACGCATACAACCCTTACCTTACAGGGTGGGCAAAATACTCCATCCTTAGTGCAATGCTGTATTACTTTTCTACTTTAAATTTAGTTTATTAACTGATAAACTGTTTATAACAAAATTTCAAATGTTATTAAAACGACAACTCCGTTATGCCTTTTTTTAGTAAAAATTACTTTTTAAGACATTATCTCCCCTTTCAATTATAAAGTTTCTACTATCGCTATCAGCGTAGTTTGCCTGTAAAATAAATATGATCAAAGCAAATAAACATGGGACAGTCTCGGACTCTACAGTGCTGATACATGTTACGTTGAGGACAACAGTTAAGATCGATTATGAACCACACCTTTACCTTTAAATTTGATATAAGGCAGAGACAAAGCGGTTATTTTATACTAAGTAGTTGCAGTAATTTCGTAGAAAATCCGATTGCCCATCGCTTAATACGTGAAAAGATACTATGAGTTTTCAAGAATCTTTATCAATTGCGATTTAAAGAAGAGAACACTCTTTTATACAGGCTGTAAAATTATAATTAATTCGGCCTACCCAACTTATTCAATTGTTATATTGTGTAGAAGGAAACAAATAATGGGAGGTAAGTATAAAATATTTTATAGAACATGTCAAGCATCGAAAGTTACGTATGAAACGGTTTAACATACCGAATAAGTGCACCAAAGTGAACAGTTTTCGTCGCACATTCAATACATTGTTCGTACGAATGAATAGGAAAACTATTTCAACAATCTAGCGCCATACACTTAAATGTTTTACTCGAGATTTCAGTGATGGCTTCCTGGTGCACATGTGCAGTAAACCAGAGTATTAACATTCTTTAGGGTTTTTATTGCATTGCATGTGTAATTGCTTGGACCGAGAAGGCCACATCTGTTAACCATACCACGCTCTTACCGAAATGGGGTAGAAACTTATCTAATGGAAAAGAATAATTGTCCATCAGAGCAGTAAGCCACACGACATTCACACGCGATGAGACAAGATAGGGTTGAAAATTAGTACCCATTTTGGTAACGAGCATTTTAATGACTGATTGTACTGCCCTGTGGTCCATTTTATTAACGATCGTATGAATGTGGGAATCGTATTTTAAGTTACCCATTTCAGATTCTTTTAACGTTAATGATTTAACCGTTTCATGAATGTTGTCTTAAATTGTGTCTGATATTTACTACGAATGCGGTATGGTGCGTTAAATAGCATGTAACAGACTAAAAAACTGGGTTAACTGGTCCTGGAACACAGATTACATAGTTATGTGTCCTCACAAGGGGCGGTGATAGGTTGTTTTATGGATAAAAACAATATGAAAAAGGTGACAAATGATATGCAGTGTCGGATAGCTTCAGATCGGCATTCTTACATCCATCAAGATGACATAATAGTCGTATTAAAGATAACTTCAAAATAGATTTAATGGTTTCATTACTAGCACTGTATTTTTTCACTATATAACAATAGAGATTTTAAAGTTGGTGTGCATCGCTCTAGATATAAGAGCATTGTTTCTTTTCGTTATGGTTTCATTAAGAAGTTGAACATGTGCTTTCATTGTATATATTTTTGCAATTTGCACAGAAAAAGTATTATAATCTTTATAAGTGTTAATGGTACAGTGGCCTTCCTGTGAGCAGACGAGTGAATTTACACCGAGTTTTTGCAGCCAAGTATACTGTGTTTGGTATTCAAAAATGCGTTCATACTTAAACTAAACCTCAGCGCATATAATTAAAGACTTTGAACTTTTTATTAGATTTGTTTTTATTAAATCGTAATTATAAGGTGTACCTCTTTCCCGCTTTATATTTGCGACAGCAATGCAGGCTATCGTAATTTACAAGGCTGTCATAAAACGATAAACTCGAATATTTCATGTTTACGCCATATCGCAATTTACGATGCCTATGCCAATGATATATAAACGGGCAATAGCGTTTCATAAAAATTATACGAATTTGCAATATCGTACTTTAAGATCGCTGTTTACGATATTATTTACGATATCATGAGTCCCGTTTCATGAATCTTGTCGCATATACGCGCACCTGTCAGATGATTACGACAGCGTAAAACCCGCAATACAGTCTGAAACACGGGTTCCGATTACGTCACAATCCCGCGATAATGTCAGACAAAAACAATGACTGAGAAAAGAATGATTGAGAAAAGAAAGACAGAAAGAATTGGTCTAAAGAGGAGACGGCCTCTTTAGTGACTTTTTGCGTTGAAAACAACTCATCCTTGTCGGGTTACGAATAAAGTCTGATAAGGAGGGGTTGTGGGAAAATATCACGGAAATGTAAGTTATAAACAAATATTGGATTTACGAGTACAGTAAGTAAATATCAAGGTACTTTATGATGTTTTGTCAGACTTTGGTTACTTTATGCCATGTGGAAAAAACAATGTAGCCTTTTTAAAAAAGTTAATTTCATTTAAATATAATTGTTAAATGGTTATTTAATAATATTTTCCAAAATCGGAATTACTCTTTAGTTATGTTTAAATTTCATACGAATGCATTTGTTTTAAATTAAAATAAAATTTCAATAATTGTCAGGGTAGATGCTATTGGAGGTCAAACCCGTGAAGGAAATGATGTAGAGAAAAATGGACTGACATGAAGGTATGTTTTGTGTATTAAAGTTGGTGTCCTCCGTTTGGACCAACAGATTGTTTTTCTCCTACTCAACCTAATTAATTATTGTTACTTTAAAAGATCTCCTAACATTTGACTGTCAATCCTCGGGGTGCTGTACAGATACAAAAACATCACTCTCCCAACACGTGATAGGTCATACGGCGCTGAATTTTAAGATTGATAAAATGATAAAACCCGCGACTACTATAGAATACAGTAGCTATGACTTAAATTGTGTTTTTATTAATAAATTTAAGAGCATCTGAGTGGACTTTCATCACCCCTTTCACCACTGGAGGAAATGGTAAGCTGGGATTTATTGAATTCAGTAATTTGAAGTAAGTAATCTTATAATTATTCGCCGTTCGTCTCATGTCCTTAATCCTGTTTATGTATTTTATATAATTTATATTTCATTTACTTCTAAATTAAGTGCCTATTTGCATCGTTCAATAAATAAAATATTCAACTGAGATACCTTTTGCAGGTCGCTACAGTGTTGCCCCAAGTCACCTGTGAAGGTATTATCGATAAGGTGATACATTTACTGGTTAGTCTAGTTTTAAAGACAAAGACTCAAAAGTTTCATAAATCATATTAGATACGTCCTCTTTATATACTTAAGCCTACTACTGTCAGCATTCAACGAATAAATAAGAAGCAAATACAAAAACACAACATTATTTTTTACAGAAAATCTTCAACATGTCCAAGAAACTGTTCAAGAAACTGTAGCATGCAACCAGTCTTGCTCTGAAGGTTATAGCTCACATTTTCTTTGTGAATGTACATACTATTAACAAGAACATATATGACAAAGTCCTATGAGCATTGCAACATTTACAAAAATTAAAAAGAAACAGGACCAAGATATTCACATGCACGCCAAATGTAAAAATGAGAACAAATATGTAATGAGTCATTTAACATTAAGAGCAAACCCGACAGTTTCCGCCTTGGAACGGTCAGACGGCAATATGGACCGACTGGGGTGCTTAAACCGGTTTTACAGAGCTCTAACCTTGCACTTCCTGATGGGTTTCTCGAATGCAAGCAATGAAAAGAAAAACGATTCATTTAAATAAATGTCCAAGCGCTGACGTTTTGTTTGACAAGTTATGACGAAAGTAGTGACGTCATTGACAAATAATGTGCACATAGTGTTTAGAAGAGAGATAGGTATTATTTCGATTAGAAGATCTACAAAAAACGTTAAAAGTAAATGAAATGTACTTTTTGAATCAAAAACATAAAAAGACCAGAAAAGAGTATATGTTGTAGCATCCTGTTCATATTGAGATGGAATTGAGGAACCAAAGTCCAATGTCCATCAATGGAAATACACGTAACAATCCTTATAGGATGAATTAAATGACAACATAGATTACATGCACGGGGAGATTTTTACGACCGCCTCACTGCACAAGTAACACTGTTGTGATCATGAACAAGAATATATATGACAAAGTCCTATGAGCATTGCAACATATACAAAAATTGAAAAGACACAGGATTTATGACACTACCAGTAGTATACAAAAAATATTTAGGCTGTCTTCAAATCATACATTGTTTAACAAAACAGGCAACATCATGGTTCAATGTTGGGATAAACCAATAATATTGTATAGAGCAAGTGTTTAACAGACAATGCGTAACAAATATCAACTTAACTAGCCACTGTTGGTTAAGGACAGTAAGATAAAAGCCTTAATTTTAAGGTCAGTCATATTTTAAAACGTACTCGGAGAGTATTTGACAAAATTAAATACATGTCCAATATATTGTCATTGTTTAATTTAGATTTTACAGATGATCCACAACAAACCACACATGTTTAAGAGAGTGATAAATGTGAAACACAAACTGGTAAGTTCAGCTGAAAAGACCTTTGCACAGGAAAGTTTCTGCCCCGATCGAAAATCAAACCCAGACGGTGAGAAGATGAGGAGATGTAACGCTCAGCCATGAACGCACACGTACTGTACGTAGGAACATATTTATAGGTATTTTAAACTTCAATGTTTATCTTATAAACGTATAATGGTCAATGTTGACAGCGCTGTAACAAACTTTCCTGTTAGACAGTTTAAAAGGACCAAACAAGACAGTGATGCGTGTAGCAAAAAATAAATAAAACAGCAACAATCAACAATGAAAACAAGTGCTAAGACAAAAAATATAAAAAACAACATTCTCATACTCTAGCAAATACATTGTTAAGATTCTCATTATATAATATATTTTTTTTGTAAAAGTTATCGGTCACCGAGCTTCCTGTCCTTCAATATAAACACGATAATGTCGGAGTGATAATATTGTCGTATGTATTTCGCTGTTTCAAAAGTAACCGCTATAAGTGGGTCATAAACCTATTTGTGTTGCTGCATAAAGTTAGGTGAGTAAAGTAAAAAAAAATAAGAAAATATAAATAAAACGCGTCTTAAATGTTAGGATGAATTATCTTGTCATGTGCCACTCTGATGAAAATTAGTTTCGAATATTCGAATACTGTTTTGATTCTATTTACATCCCTACATGTACGGTAATATAAATATCTAATTATAATATTAAGGATATGCCCTACGCGTGTCTCTAAAGGCATTACGCATAGAAAATAACAGAAAGCATACTATTATTCTAAAAGGTTGCCCCGATTTATATCTAGAAATACTTCACTCAAAAGCCAAACCAAGAAAGCTTTCATGAGGCACAAAAATAATTTTTGCATAAAACTTTGCCCTATTCAGTGTCTACTTACGCTGTCATGTTTTTCTTTTGCCGCCCGACCTTTTCAAACTAGGTAGCTGATGGTTGCTTTCATATGGATTGTCTTCTCTCAGGGTGTTTGACACAACTACATTAACTTTAATGTGCGTCTGACTAGCGGTAGTTGAAACGGTAATGTGTGGTTGTATTGCGCATAGGACCTTTTCATATTTTTAAGTACAAGATTTAAGAAATGTGTGTCTGGTTTGTCTCTTTCTAAATCCTGTTAACAATACGAAAGAAAATTAGATATTGAAAAACAATGTTTATGACAAAGGAGATTATTTAAGCAATGATTGATATACATTTAATATTAATAAGGAATATTAGCCGTGGTAATTATTATTTGTAGAAGTAGTAGTTGTAGTTATAATAGTAGTATTAGTAGTAGCATAAGTAGTAGTAGTAGTAGTAGTAACATATGCAGACGTGTCTTGATAGCAGTATCAGAGAGAAATACTTACTGTTTGCGTTTGAAACTACAATTGTAATTATCCAAGCTCAGAAACAAATGAAATACATTTTAATGTAATAATTCGTTAGTTATTTTGGACCCAACTTGAGCCTGAATGAATTCAATTGTAGACACATTCTGAGGTAGAGTGTTCTTGTGCGGTTTGTATATTTCTAATGCAAACTAGAGCTCGATGATTCTGAGTAGTAATCCGTTTTATTCTATATTCAAAGGTGTTAAATTAATTCGTTTTCTTTAATAATATTTATGATCACATTCGCAACAGTATGTTTTAATGAGGAATCTATTGTCGATAGTTATAATTTACTTTGAAAATATTTTGTGTCTCCACAATCAACGTGTGTCTTGTATGTGTGTATCCTTACACGATACCTGACAAGGTCTTCGTTTTCAAGTTACTTATGATTGGTAAATATAATGTTATATGTTAATAATAAGTGATTTGACGAATGATGAGTGATAAATAAGCTATTTGTCCGAAGGACAAGCGTATTAGCCCAATGCCGAATGCCCGGGGCCGAAAAAGTGGTATTGATATTGGCACTGTTTTAAAGCAGGCCGTCGGTTTATTGAACTTGGCAGGTGCTTTTTATAGGACTAATAGCGTATAGTTATTTAATAAGTTTTCTTAATTAGTGTTAAACATTTTCGAAAATGTTTTTCTAGTTTTCATACCGTTATATGTTGCTTACTATTTAATTGTGTATTATGTGCAATATCGAGGACGTTTGTAACAAAATTCGGAGATTGTAAGCACTGACATCACAGGCCACGTCTAAGAAATCAAGTTGTGCAAAACAACACTCAAGAAGATCAGTAAGCCCATTTGATTTCCTATATATTGCTGACTTATCAATTTCAAAACGTTAAAATTCTGTCAATAATGGATTAAATCATAAGCCCTGATCACTAGAGTACGTACAAACCTGTTGTAATCGGTGCGATTACCTTCATGTGGGGAGATTTTTTCAGCTAACTTGAGGTGCGCCGGTCGTTCGACACAGTCTCAAATCCTCAAATCTGGGATCCTCCTCCACCAATAATTATCTGAACGACACACATAGGACCATAATTGTGTCCCTGCGATGTAACAAAAAGACAAAGCAACAACTGTGTTGTTATGTATTCCACTTTTTCAAATGTTGATACATTTGAAGTTCAGCAACAAAATACAGCTGTGAACTAAGCCTTCGTGTGTCTAAGTGCTCGACACTACGTGTAAAGTGCGGATCATGTCAGTCAGAATTATGAACATGTCGCTTGTAACTACAACTCAACTGTGTTGATACATCATTTGTTTCAGTTCTGATAGTATAAAATGCAGACCCAATACTCTTAATAAGATTTCAGTCTTTGGATACTACAACAATACTACAAATTAGATACAAAACAGTGTATATTATACTTTTAAAAATTGTCTTAAATTGTTTATCAATGAAACCAATCAGGGTGTGATGTGTTGTTCGTGTGTGCAATCACTGATGTCGCTAACGAAGTTGCATTATAGTGTCATGTTTCATTCGTTTATAGAGACTTCAGTTTCTAACCACTTGTACCATCAGAGATATCGAATGCATTAAAACATAAAACCATGAATTAAAAATGTGTCAGAACATGTGTGCATACGACATGTGTACAGTTCTACATTGAGCTATCTACATTTTAACAACGCGATAACCAAAAGTAAGTTATACATGTACGTACAAACATAGACAAGGTAAACCTTATGGATCTAGCATTGTCAATCTATAATTATTGTTATTATCATTATTATTATTATTATTATTAGAAGTCGACGTCGTCATCGTAGTAGTAGTAGTAGTAGTAGTACTAGTAGTAGAAGTAGTAGTCGTAGATTTAGCTGTTTTTTTCGAAACTATTACCAGTGTTTGTGCAAGTTTGTCTTTATTTGTTACGAGTGATTGCATAGCATTCACAATACGCCCAAAGCAGGAAGATGGCATTCTCTTGGACCGTTCATCTTCCCATAGAGGGTTTTGGGTTTGTCCAGTAGTTTTCTTCTCAACATCTTTAATCTCTTCATCACTAATTCTTGTCACATTTAACCTATCAAAAAAGATTTCTTCTGTAATTTTTTTTCTAAGTTGTCATGGTCTGATGCTACAGTTTTAGCATTTGCTGGTGGAAACAATTGAAAAATAGGCATTTCTTAAATTCCTGCCAAATTCAGACACACATTTCTAAAATAATCTTTATATGCAGGATTGTTTCTAAATTGAAAAGGACGTAAGTCGAAGTTCACAAAACTCATCAACACCTGGTATTTGTAACTGGCTAGCTTTCATTGGTCTACCAACACATCTTTTACATCTATTAAAAACTGCAATCTTTGTGTACATGTCTCCTCTGTCTTAACAGTCTTATATCTGGCAAATACATAAATATTATACATCACTGTACATACATGTTTACAGTGTTTAGACGGCCACATCCCCACTTCACACTCCCATTTGTCGTATTTAGTAAAAATATTAGAAGGCAGGTCTTCAGATGTATAATGATTCTACTGGACAAGAATACTTATTGTCAAAATTACAACCGTAATTGAATATTGATCTCTAACAAATGGTAATCTATCTCTAAATTGTGACAATAAATGCAGGTTATTACCATAAACATACACATGTAAGTAAAACACCCCAGTTTGATACATAATTAATACATTACAATTAAAGAGATAAAACTGATTTTTACATTGTTATAGTCATGTTATACAACTCTAGTTTATGTTAGAATACTCTTCTTTTAGAAACAACATTGATTGACGTCATTGTGACATCATGACGTCATGACGTCATGTACTTACTTAGCAACGTTATTAGTATTTTATCTTTGTGAATTATATTGTGGAGTGATAATACAGTGTAAATTATCCAGTGGTGTTGGCGTATAATATCTGGTGTTGGTGTTAACAGACAAAACTAAGCTTAAACTAATAAAAAAGCAACCACATACCCCCGTTTTTTAACTTGTTATTTACCCAATCTTGTCTTCATGCTGGTAGGTAACGAATCATTAGGGACGAAACATCTGGATATCGAAACATTCATCAAACATTTTGATCAGGGATTTACTGTTTTGTTTGTGTGTGTGTGTGTGTGTGTGTGTGTGTGTGTGTGTGTGTGTGTGTGTGTGTGTGTGTGTGTGTGTGTGTGTGTGTGTGTGGTTTTGTTGTTGTTGTTGTTTGTTTGTTTGTTTGATTTTTTTTTTTTTTTTTTTTTTTTTGGTTTTGTTTCTGCATTTACTAGACAAGGTCTCCACCAGTTTACATAAAGACATATTTAGAGTCTCTAACAGTTTTGACTAAATGATTACAGCTTCGCGATATGGCTGTGAAGATTTCAATGGTCAGGCAAATTTCAACAAAATGAAAGTACAGCGTTAATCAACATTGTGATGTACGTGCGCGTTTAAAATGTTGATAAGACCTACATTTAAGTGTGGTCTACTATTTTATTAACGTTCAGTTAAAGGCCGTGGCAATATTGCACTGTACAGTAAGTGCTAGTTTAAAAAGGTAAATAAGAAAAGGACCTTTCAAAATTTTCATACATATTTAAATGTTATCTACCTGTAGACAAAAGTAAACAAGATTGTTGTAAATGTGACAAAACACAGAGACGAGACATAACACACAAAAAGAAAAACCATCAGTTACCGCATTGGAACTGTCAGTCTGCAAAAGGGCCGACTGAGGTGCTTAAACCTAGTATTGGAGCACTCCTACTTCGCACTTCCTGAAGGTTTTTCTATTAAACAAACAGTGTAAATAAATATATCCCGTCGCAATACAGCTTAACTTCGATCTATTAACGAATTAGTTACTGATAAAGATACAAAATGTCACGCATGTGTGTGTGTGTTTGTGTGTGTGAGTGTGTATGTGCATGTGTGTGGGGTGTGTGTGTGTGTGTGTGTGTGTGGGTGTGGGTGTGGGTGTGTGGATGTGTGTGGGTATGGGTGTGTATGTATGTGTGGGTGACTGTGTGTGTGTGTGTGCGTGTGTGTGGGTATGTGTGGCTGTGTGTGTGGGGGGTGTGGATATGTGTGTGTGTGTGTGTGTGGTTGTGTGTTTGTGGGTGTGGGTGTGTATGTGGTGTGTGTGTGGGGGGTATGTGTGTGGGTGTGTGTGGGTGTATGTGGCTGTGGGTGTGTGTGGGTGTGTGGGTGATATGTGGGTGTGGTTGTGTGTGGGTGTGTGGGTGGGTGTAAGTATGTGTGGGTGGGTGTGGTGTGGGTGTGTGTAGGTGTGTGGATGTGTGTGGGTGTGGGTGTGTGGGGGGTATGGGTGTGGATGTGTGTGTGTGTGTAAAGACAGAGACTTAGTCGCATAGAGAAAGAGCTAAAAAGACAAGGACTGAGAGAGGGTAAACGTTTTTTGACCGGTTGCCCTAATATGTTGAGACATAGCACATGAGTTAGTAGGCATACTTACTAAATCCTAGATGTTGTGTTACAGGTAGATATTTGCATGGAAATGGTTGTCTCTGCAGTCTGTTAACGTAAACAACTAAGTGTGTTACCGGTGGTTCAAAATATGAGCAGTCGATGAGATCATCTCAATTTAAATTGAGGATGCGGCATAATACTTTCTCCCCTAACTGTAACCAACTACTGGTGGGACATGGAACTTAGGGATCATCTCAATGTTTTACGAACTGTTATAGTAGTAGTGTTTATGTATTTTGCAAAAAAAAACATCTGGGGAAATTCTGTGTAAAAGTCATGTATTTTACAAGGGGGGTTATAAGATATTATTGAGCAAAATGTTACAAAAACAATTTGTAATTTCAACCCTTTGTTTTAATACTAATGACACGTGCCACATATGTACAAATATCCCGCCTTCTTTATAACATGTAGTATATACGTACGATTGCTTTATAATAAGGTGCTTCCTATTAAATATGCTAAACCTTATCGCTCTGTTTTAAATCCACATTCTTTAAATGGAAATCACAGGTGTATTCAATTTCTAAAGACTGCTGCTTATACGCAGACATTTGTCTTAATTTATATAAATGTATACGGGTACATCATTCGCATCATCTTTGGCAATTACGATACAAGTATTTACTAAAAATAAAACTGTCGAGATGTTCCGAATGACATGTACTTCTATTTTGGTAGAAGATTTGACATATATGTCATGGTATTGTGACAATCATTTAACGCTTTTAGAATACCATCGGAACTCTCAGCATACTTTAAGCTCGCGGCAAGTCAACGTTTTTATTGGACGTCCATCCTTGTAGTTCCTGTTCGATATCAGAAATTCAATTAGAGGCTTTTTTTACTTAACATAAATGTACATCCTCATATGTAAATTGAAATAGTTTAAGGCCGTATGCACATATTTGAGATGTTGACATTGCAACATGCCTAAATACAGTTATATCTTGTATTGTTTGTATTTTCTCGCGTTCAAAGACAGTTCGTTACTGCTAAATCTACTTCATGCTATTTTTGTCATTTTAAAACATATTCTAATCAACAATTGTTTAGTGTATTTTGTGGAAACAAAACATGCGTTAATAGTTAGTTTCGTATGTGTTTAGTTGTATTGTTTTATATATAAGTGATTGATTGTAGGTCTCTTTAAAAGTCGTGATTATTTCCCCTTGTTACAGTATTTACTACTGGAAACTGAGACCATCTCATGTGCTTAGTAAATAGACAAATTCGCCCCTCCTTACTAGCTTTTAAGTAACACTGTGTTGTCCAAAGGAAATGTTTTAAAAACTGCTCGCATTAAAGGAATACACATTGCTGTCCGAGAGATACAACCTGTTCTGGGAATTAGTTGATACTATTTCTTGCTAGTTTCTCGATGTGATATCTGTGAAAAGATGGAAATATCTTTAGGTTTATGGTTAGCGGACGTGTACAAGGGGCCTTGTACTTATTGTGTGCACAATCTGACTATCCGAAATGTTTTTCCTTGACCGAGCATATTGCCACAATCGAAAACAGCCAGGTGTTCAGTATAGTCGACCATTAGTAGCTAACCGTTTGCTGCAGTACGATTCGCAAGATGTTCAAGATGGGAAGTTGACATTTTTATTCTGTCGTTACACACTCAACAATACATCAGCAATTATCATCATTCGTGGCATTCTAGAGACTAGATCGTAAAAAAACAAAGTTAGTATAAAGTTTGTCACTGTTTTGAGCAAATTATTTTGACTTAGATTAAAATACATGCTCCAGTCTGCTTTATGTCCTCATTTTAAAAAAAAGTCTCTCTGCAACAACAAATCGTTATGGCGTTGAAGTAGCCTTTCAGCAGTGAGCAAGATTCATCTCCATAAGATTCTGTTCCCAGTTCCTAGTTTATCGACTGAAGCCAGATTCCATCAAATCTTACTTTTATTTATCACTAAAGACAATAGTAGTTGGTCGTACTGTCGATATAGTGTTCATCTCAACACTCAAAATAGCAGTTCCAAAATTCATTACTTCATCTAAGGCGTCAATCTTGCCGATAAATCTCGCCATTTTAAAAGTGGGAACAGTTTATAATAACAGTGGTTCGTCGCCGCTCGCAAGTTGATGATGTTTGTTTTTACAAAGAGACTCAAGCACAATATTAACCGTTACAAAGGCGATGTTTCAAAACAACCATCGTCGCAAATTGTTTTATTTTACTGGGTTCGTGTATGAATCGATATATAACTAAGTGTATGCGGGTGAATCCTTAAATGTGATCTTACATAAACTAGATTGGTCATGTATACGTTTCGAGTTTCTATTTGCAAGACCCGAGATCAGATATATTTCCAGTATTTATCCATGTGGATGCATATGTGTTTTACGTATTCTATGGCTTCTATAGTTTCTGGACGCTTACTCGTTGCCCGTGGGTCTACACGTGTTGTGTATGGTCGCTTGCAATAACCTTATCTCTCGCATTAATATGTTAAATGCGCCTATGAAAAATATTACTATTAGATATTTGATCTTTCATTTAGAATTGTTAGGACAGGTTAAGTTTTAGTACTGATTGACATCATAAAAAGTTTGATAATGCAAAGTTAGACTATATCTTTATGGTGTCTATAGTAATAAGTGTTTAATATATTTATATGGCTAGATATATTCATACGATCAGATCCTTTTGATCCTTTTTGCAACTCCATTTGTCCTGTCTTTGTTTCATTACCAGTATGTGCGAAGCACATGTGTCCCTTTTCTAGCACATGTTGATCGTATACGGCTATTTTTGTATACAATAGTATTATGAAGTAACGTCAGGTAAAGCGTATTTAATGCATAAGGAAATGATTTATCAAACCTATTTTAGAGAAACATAATCTTATGTCATATGAGAATTAACAAGATATAGGTTTAAACATCTATGCAGTAGAATGAACATGTCAATATTCACCATATCAGACAACTTTGAGGTTAACAAATGCATTAAGATAAAAGTTTCGTTTCATTTAAAATTCCAAATAAATATCTATGGTTTGAAAAAAAAAGAAGTACAGGTTCTTGAAGTGAAAACCAAGAATACCATTTACTTAAACAATTGAACTGATGATGCTTTGCTATATTAATACTAATATAAACAATGTTAAAACAATTAAATGTGTATTATATTTCGTCTTTTGTCATTTTATCTCGCAATATTATTAATACTTTTAACATCAGCAACAGCCGCTGATGTCTGTCTATGAACGTAAAAAGAGAGAGACGAAAGAAGTGCTTCATATGATAATATGTGATCATCAACTCATATCTAAATGTTTATTGTATCCAACAAAGAAGTCACGAAACCACATACAAAACAATGTTGTTGTTTGAGGCACAAGTTAACATCAATGTCAACACTAAGTAATGTCACCCTATTCGAACTGTATAGGTCATCTTTCATGATAATGGGAGCTAAATTGTGAATATGTTTTAGAAAATAACATACAATGTAGCGGATTTAAACAGTATATTATTTAAACCGCACCAGTCAACTAAAACGTGTTTGTTACTTTTCATTTCGTAATTTTGACATTAAAGCTTTGAAGTTACGGTACATGTACATAGTTGCATAGCGTACATATTTTGCATGTAACATTTGTAAAAAGTCTCATTACAATTCGTCATTTAAAAAATGCAAGCAGGAAAGAGACACTTAAAGACCCAAATAACTAAACTTTTGAAACTAGATTATGTGTGTGATTGTTAAAGGCTCAGTTTCTTTCACTGAAGTTCCATGTAAATAGAATGTAGGTCCCTTTCATGCAGTGATTCGTAGGCTGTTGTTGGCTCACTGAAATATGACAGACAACAACTAATGTTCAAAAGTAATTGGCTCGTAATATGAGAAAGCAAAATCTTTTGTGCTGATTTTGAACAATATTAAAAGGCTCAAGAGGCATCGCAACAAAGGCGATCCTTGTACAAATTAATAAAAACACATAATGAGATATTTATATGAAACTTGAGGTAGTTTAGATTTAAATATCTGTGGAAATTTTGATAGGACGTTTTCTTATTCAGCTATTAAAAAAGCTACTTAACATAAGCCCAGTTTATAACGGTCATTACATCGATAAACAAGTAAAGTGCAAATAAAAAGAGGCAGGAAATCAACTTATTTTAAGTGTTCATGATCTAGTGCAATCAACATTCTATAGATTGTAGGAGGCTGTGCCAGAAATTAAGACACATGATATATTTATGTGGCGGTGTGAAAACAAAAAGCACACACTATACAGCATGATGTTAATACACACATCCGCACGTTTTTATCATATGCTAGTAGGTTTATGTTAGTTCAGTTTGTAATTGTTTTAGCTTGTTATAAAATGTTGTTTACTAAACATGAACTCTTACAGAATAATTAACATTTGTACTTACTTTTGTGAAACATCGGATTTAGGGTCTGTAAAAAATGCGGTATTTCTTAAAATAAGAACAGCTATTCTTAACCTGATGTAAACGTTATATAATAGTTTAAAATAATGTAAAAGTCAATGTTCGCCTTATGGACTAATATTGAAGTACTTCCAGATTATTGCATTTTGGAAAATTTAGCAAAGATATTTGATATGCTTGGCACAGTTATATTTCGAATGATTAGGTGGGTTTAATTACCATCAACTTATCCCAAATTGTTATTTAATAGACAGACAGACAGATTTTTTATTTAGTATATAATGGCCACCGGCCCAAAATACACATCATTTACAGAAGCATATACAAGAGTTGTTTTTATATTCATACAATAAACATAAAAAGACAGCTTATTTTCACATGTAAGATTAGTTACAGTGTACAAGGCATGTGTGAAATATGATATAATAGCAACCCTACTAGCTATTGCTCATGAAGTTTAATCACTTCATTGATATAAACAGCTATTTTCTTCAATTTTAATTGAGATCTTGTCTTCACAAGGTTACAAAAGTTATATTGAGTTTTACTGCCTTTAAACCAATTCAGCAAGTACTGTTGTCTTAAGTTTTCGTATTTAGAACATATGAAGAAAACATGGTATTCATCCTCAATCTTTCTGATATGTATAAAGTTAAAACAATATAAACAAATACGTTCATTCCTAGGGACATTTTGATGCCTTCCTACTTCTATGGCAAACTTATGAACTGAACACCTAAATCGTGCTAAGGACTTCCTTAAAATGAAAGAAAAATCTAGAACTAAATATCGTTCTGGTTCTAAAAGGGATATAAATTGTTTGTATGTGTCACAGCGACTGGATTCATTTACACTTGATGACCAATTTTGTTTCATGCAATCAGCTAGCCTTGCTTTAAATTGATAGATAAAGTTACTAGTATTTCCTATTTCCTGATACACCCATGCATACCCAAATCCAAATCGAAATAATAACTTTTTAATGGCACTCACCCAATTTCGTCTACCCATGTCATCCTGCCGTTTTAACATTATATAGCTATTTCTCGGATATCTATTTTCTTGCATAATTAACAGTTTACACCAATATTTTATGCATTTAATATGATAATCAACACTGAGGGGTAGTCTACCACACTCTCCTAATACCATACAATTATTAACCGAAGTATTTCTAAGTCCTAAAAAATCTTTACAAAAATGTATCTGGATTTGTTCAATTTCATCTGCAACCTCAGTGCCCCATATCTCTGCTCCGTAAATTAGAATAGGCTTGACCATGGAATCAAAAAGCTTAAAATATTCCACAAGTTCAAATTTACCAAAGTTACGTCCAAAAGCCTTAATGGCGTTGATGGATTTCTGTGCTTGAGCAGCAAGCTTTTCCTTAGCTGTATTCCACGATAATGTAGAAGAAAAAATTAAACCCATGTATTTATAATTTGATGTGACATTAACTCTTTCTCCCATATAAGTCCATTTTTCGTATGCCCTCAGAGGTCCGCTCTTTCTAAATACAATAATTTCGGTCTTGGAGTGATTAATATTCATTCCTGAAAATTGACAAAAATCTGCCAGAGTATCTAATTGGCGTTGCAGTTCAATGGCCGTATCAGCACAACTCGCAACATCATCAGCATATAGTATACATGTAATATCCGGAATATTCTCTGTTACAAAGATTCCCCTATGCCCCCTCTCATAAAAGAATTTGCATAATTCATTAATATAAGGATTAAAAATTATTGTACTGCTCAGGTCCCCCTGCTTTATCCCGATGTTACAGTTAAATGCACTAGAGGCTTGGGAGCTTGAAATACGTACACGACTTTGTAAATTAGAGTACATAGCTACAAGACAATTATACAGTCTTCCCCTTATTCCTATGTCATATAATGTTTGGAATAGTTTATGGTGCTGTAACCCATCGTAGGCCCTTCTAAAATCAACATATAGTACGTAAAATCTACCTTCAGGCTTAGTAATATATTTTTGTATCATGCTTTGTAAGGTAAAAATATTATCTGTTGTAGAGTAACCCCTCCTAAACCCTGCTTGCGCTTCATCAATTTTGTTGAACTGAGTAGCCCAAGTGTTTATTCTTTTAAAAAGAATGCTTGAAAATATCTTATACATTACGTTGAGAAGGGATATTCCACGGTAATTTGATGGATTATCTGTAGAACCAGACTTATGTACAGGTACTATTATACTTTCGCTCCATTTACATGGGAAATTGGCAGACAGAAATATTTTATTAAACAAAATGTGTAAAATAGGACTTATGTAAGAGCATGTGTTTTTGTAAAATTCTGTTCCTATTCCATCTATTCCTTGTGCTTTACCACTTTTAAGCTCTTTAATACTATTTATTACTTCTACCTCGGTAATATCACAATTCAATATAGCATCATACTCAGTATTAATCCCTTCCTCAGTGTTTACCGTAGTAATAGCAGGTAAAGTATCAGAATACAAAAGACTCTTAAAATAATCTACCCATTGCAAGACTGTTATTTGGCAGATAGGTGATTTAATAATGCAACGACATTTAATAAAACGAGTTCTTGAGTTAACCCCCACCCCACCCCGCCACTTTACATATATTTTTATCGCAGTCATAGCTTAATTTAACTATTTAATGCATAACTGTTCAATAATAAAAATATCATTCTTACGTTTTGACTCAAGGTCAGAAGCGACGTGCTGGTTCTTTGGATGGTTCAATACATCGGATGGTGGAACTTTTCTGCTGAAAATAGTTTGTAGTTTTTAAGTACTTTTTAAGACGCTCAGTGTCACCTATTACAAAGCGTTCAGTTATTTAATATATAGAAAATGATTAGACCTCTTTAATAATTATGTTTTAAACTCTATGCAGTAAGGAATCGAATACGCATGTCGATCTTAATTTTGAAATAAAAACACATTGACATATGTAAAAGTTGCTGCCGTAAGTCGGTATCGCAGTGGCACGTGTCTCTGTTGTTTTACAACAGCATAACTGTTTCTTCGGTACAGTACAGTCATTAAGTTTTTAAAGACACTTACCTTAAGAAGCCCTTATTCTTTGACACTGCAAATAGATTAAATTTATCAATTTGTATCATATTTGTTTTAACATAATATGATTTGATGGAGTAAGGACACCTCCACAAATACGTTACGATAATAGATAAACATTTAAAGAGTAATATTTTCGAAACAACAAAACAATATGATGTCACTATATACATGCATATTCATTTTGGCGATTAATATAAACACAACCATACCCTTCCTAGGACAACGAAAACAATCTTACCTCTGAAGACATGAAACATTCTTTCCAAACAGTTCGGACAGCCTCTACAGACACATGTTATTATTAGAACATTGCTGACCAGGACGATACATGTCGTCACAGCGGCTGTTATTGCGATACACGCGGAAGTTTCAGAATGTTGTTGGTCATCGAGTTCTGAAACATATAAGAACGGACGCATAACGTACAATCGGGGACATAGAAACTTGTAGGCGTCAATCCTTATTGATTTTAATAATACTAAAATTAACAAATAACAAGAAAATTGTAAAATTTGATTATAATTGTTTTCACATTGCCCCTTAAAAAGCTAGTTACGGCAAACCAAAAGGATTTCAGAATAGATAGAAGTTATTTCAGAATATCAGTGAACTTTAATAAAAGTGTATTTCTTCCAAGAACAAGCAGAAATGCAAACCATTGTTTCTTGTTACGTTCATAATTTCCGAAAAATCTCTGCTTCTGCCTTTGATGTTAAATGCAAACGCACGAACGAAGTAAAAGTTACGGATCTGAATGTTGTTGCTGGTGAGGATAACTGGTTGTTCGTTCTGACCAATGTTCACTGATGTGATGCTGTCCCATGTCACTCGATCGGTACTAGTCTGTGCTACAATGGTCTGACTGTAGCCTCCATGGAAACCAGGCGTTACAGAAAGTATGACCCCATTTGGTAAATAGTCAATTCGAGTCAGAGTTGGAAATGAGGGCGGTCTTGTAAGTATCAAGCTTGAACTGTTTTTTGACATGCCGACTTCTCATAGTGTGCAGCAAAATGAACGACAAAGGGCAGGGTTTTATTATACTAAAATAAAGCTTTTTTTATCTACCGTGAAGCAAAGTAATGTGTCAATTTTCTAAATCTTAGTGGTAACGTCTTCAGAAAAATATCTCATAAAAGCCGCTATGTACCGTACACGTCAATACATAGTCTATGCTTGCAGACATTGGTGATATTGAGGACGATCCAAGTGACCATTGTAGGAAACATGCGGAAACAAGACATCTTGACCACATCAATATCTCAATTGTTATGTTTAGTTGGTATATACAGGATTGTGCATTACATATAATCCTTAAACTGCATACCATATTTTTTCTTACTGCCCAACTACCATTTAATAATTTTTACAATAGCATTGCTAGATACACAGAAATTGTCGGCAACTAATACTACTTTAAGTATGAAAAGCCACTGTATTACCGTCAGTCTTACGAACAGTTTACACATTTTTATTGGAATATTAACTTTGAAGTGTTGTTAAACGCATAACTTATTTTAGTGATCTCATATTGTGTCAAGCTTAACACCCAAACAAGTAGTTATTTTTATTCCCTACCAGGAAGAGAAATGAAGACCTTCAATACAGCCTCTCCATCTTCTGCGTTGGTAACAACAACATCATAATCGCCACGATCATCTTTAGCTCTTATTGGGATAGTCAATGTTGCCAGCGTTCCTTTCTGTGACACCATGTGGTTATATACAGGTAGTGTAACTTTAATTTCTGTCTCTACAACATAACATCTGGAGACGGGCAAGCGGGATCCTCCAACACGTTTGTAGCACCTGACTACACTGTCAATGGCGTTGGACCAGTACGTGATATAAGTCGATACGTTCTTGCCTTCTTTGCCAGCAGCTTGGGTTTTAAACACGGATGCAGGTGGATCAATGAGCACGGGAGCCACTGAAATGTAAGACTTTTTTTAAAAAACTTATGGTTTATGGGTTTTCGCAAGAAAGAACGTAGGTTTAACGAAATGTTTGAATTTATGTTTACTTTAAGAATACAGCCACAATATTTTAAAGTGAAGCACATTGCTTATCACTTTTCGTCTCGATAACGATAATTATTAAGGAACATTAACCATCATTTGTTTTTAAATGCGACCATTCACACAATTCGTCGATGCATTGTTTTGTTTTATAAGTTCAAACGGGTATCTGTATTTGTAAATAGAAAACTAATACCATGAGCGGATAATGTTCCATTCGCCGTTACAGACGTTAAGTTCGTTCTGTACACAGAACCTCCATTACTGGCACCACACACATACAAGCCGGAAATCTCATAAGTGAGATCAGCGAATGTCAACGTCGTCCCGGTAAATGGTATAGTCGCAACTGGACCATATCCTGGCCAGATATGGACCCAGTCCTGATATGTGTAATTGTCTGGATAGCCTTCTGCTGTACATGTGACGGTGTAAGGTGGAGACGTACTGGTCGACACAGTTACTGTCGGTGCATCTAAATAGGCATTCAATAACTAGTAACATTATTTCACAAATGTATTGTATCCTTATCTATGACACTGATTTTATTTCTATTATATTATTTATTTTATTATAAAATATTAAAATCTAATATCCAATTAAATACTAAAAAAAACTACAATTTGTTTTGTTGGGTTTGGTTATTTTCTAAAATTCTACGATTTCTTTCGTGTTTTTTTTTTTTTTTTTTTTTTTTAATTTTACTTTTGACACTTTTGGCATAATTATGACGCCATGACATTGTATGACGTCGTTATATTGTTCTTATTATACGTCATCGCTTGGGCTTTTTTTTTTTTTTTCAAACTATTTATTTAGACTGTTTAGGCTGCCGAGGTTTTTATCTACTGTACATACTATACATATGTTGATAGTTTATTTTATTACTAGTTATTTTGTCTATATATTACTTCATTTTATCGGTTTTAACTCCCGATGCTTGGGCTTACTGTTTGTTGTCTCACCTCGACGGGGTATTTTTTATTTACGATGTTTGTTTGACATAAAAAACCTTCAGGAAGTACGAGGTTGGAGCTTCCCACAAACCAGGTCTGAGCGACCTTTTGGCCGACTGACCGTTCCAAGGCGCTAACTGCATTTTTTTTTTACTTTTATGTGTTATGTGATGTGTTAGGTCTCGTCTCCATGTTTTGTCACATTTACATTTACGCCATTTGCATTGGTCTTAGGAAAGTTAGATTTAAAAATATGTGGTTATTTGATAGGGCCCCTTCTTATTTACCTGTTGATTTAGACAAAACCGAACAATAACCACTTTGTTTAAAATGAATTAAATTTATTTGTGCATTTGTATTAAACCGACTCCATTTGGTTTTGTTCTCAAACATTTACAATAGCAACTACTTTCACGAACTGGAAAGATGCGAAGCCTTTATGTATTTTGATTGTACATGATGTATGTTATACATTTACTGCATCGGGAAAATGTTTTAATATTAAATTACAGGATAAAGTAATTAGTAATGCTGTTAACTTTTACATTTGATTCTAAGATATACAACATCTTAGTCTTGGACACCAACGTTATTACCAGCCTGACATCTGTAGCTTCCAGCATCAGCCCTGTCCACTCGAGGCACCACATAACTAAAGCTGTTGTCTGTAAGTGTCCCCGTTCCACTGGATAGTACAGTGCTTCCTTTAAACCAAGTAAAGGCGGCAGGTGGTTTACTAGACGCTGAACAGGTCAGTGCAAAGTTAAGTTCACCCTCTACGGCCGTTATGTTTGCGAAAGGTAGGATGACTGCCGAAACTAGAAGGAATTATACAAAAAATATTATTGACAACAACGACAACAGAACTATGTACATACACAAGTGTAGGCGTTTGCTACCAGTGTGGTTACACATATTATTCACATAATTTAATAACTTACTGTCTAGGTACAGGAAGGCGGATGTTGGATTCCGGTCTGGCGAAGCTTCAGTTGTAGCTCCATGATAAAATACCCGACACAAACATGTCGTCATGTCATCGGTTCTACGTGGCGTGAACATGTAGGTCAAGGTCACCGTGTGTGTACCATCCGACTCTTGTACAAGATCTGATGTAGTTGACTGTACCAGTGGAGAGGTACTCGTGTTGCCTCTGTACCAGGCTAGTGTAGGGGCGGGTATCCCTCCCCTAGACACACACTGAATGGTCAGAGTGGTGTCTTGTACACCTCGAAGGACTCGTCGGCTGTTATCGATTGTCACCAGGTTGGAGATCGTGGGAGACGTGGGGGTCACTGTACCAATAATAAGGTCGTTTATGTCTTTAAACAACGTGATTTGTCCCAAGTGAGCGTTAGGCAATAATTCAGATTATATTTTGAAGTAATTGTTGTCTAAAACAACTCGCCCAAAAAGTAACCATTTCTTTGTTCTTATTGGTCGCTTATAAGATTGAAGGTATTTAGAGACAGCTATGCATTTCTATTTGAGAGTTATGATTTTTATGAACGCAGAAGGTACATATCACCAGTCTATAAAATCAGGCTTTACATTTTGATGATACGATGTTATAAATTACCACATTTTCTTTTTCTTATAGAGGCATTGTTTGTAGTGTTCATTTTTATGCATTTACTTTATCAACGACCACATTATTATGTACTAGGGCAGGCGGATCATTGTAAGTTTTATTTTTACAAAACCCCTACCTCTGGAGCTAAGCATATCTAGACACGCCTTGCCATTTCCAATAAAATAAATCCATAGTTAAAGTCTTGTACAGTGGTAGAGTAGGAAATAAGGAATAAGGTCCTGTTATAGTGGAGGCAAACTCATATTCGGTTACGATATGCAGACCTATATCTGCGTAAATAACATGAAAAAGAAAACGCGTATTTATTTAAACTTTTTAAAGAGAAATACATGTACTTCATTTAATAATTTTCTTATCCTAAAGAAAGTCAAGCATTTCAGGCCCAGATCTAGGTGGGTTAGTTCACTCAACTACAACAACTTATGGATTGTCAAGTACCCAGCGCAATCGATCTATTTATCATTTCATGCTATAGTATGCATATAATTTAGTGGTATTGCCATACTCACCAAGAATAAAAGCAACTATTAGAGGATGTCCAATATTTCCCAGTATATCAATTCCTGTTGTTTTATGGCATTATATGAACTTTGTTGTTTGTTACTTTTAAATATTTTATTTTATTTCATCGTATAGGAGTATATACAAATGGTGTGTGGTGTGTTTTCGAAACAAGTTGTCCACCATGAAAGAGTATAAAGTGAGCAAGGCCCGATTAGTTAAGAGTTTCAGCAGACGAGTGCATTAGAAAAGCTGACATAGTAGTTTGAACTGGCAGACGCCTGTCTGCAGGTCAAGCATTAGTACAAGCAGAATATCGCCTGAATCACAAAGATATATTGGTAACCCATGTTTGGGCAGACAATAACACGGATTGTCAACTAGACAATCATAACACTCAGTTAAGAAAAAAAAAACAGCGACGGGGCCTGGTACAGTCCTACATCCGGCAACAGGAATAGGAGTTTCGGAAAGTGAAAGGTGTACAAATAAGTTATCAAGCTACCTTGACAATATGGCAAACTGCAGACAAAAAGGCATTGTCAGACATGTGGAAGCACCAATTCGTCCTGATCAAGGTTGTCTTGCCTTTCCCATCAAATCTATAGATATTGTGATTAATCTAGGCTAATCTAGTGTTCCTAATGCCGAGGCAGGACTACACCGGAGCGCACATTTTATTCTACAACTCCATTTGAGAGCAGGTACAAGAGGTGACATGACCAGGTGTTGCGATAAATTGCTGACACCATGCAAACAAAAGGAATAAACCTTGATAAATGAAGACCAATGATTTCCAAGTTATTGTACAGACCACTATTCGACCGGATAGCTTGTTCCATCACACCAAATGAGGAAGATTCTGGATTCTGATATAGAATAAACAATGCACAGGGTGTGTTGAAGCAAATGGAAGAAAAAGACTCAAATATGCTGAACTAGACAAATATGTATGCCCTTATAACCCGAAAACCTTATCCGGACGCCATCTAATGTTACATCGTGTCCTTGTTTGTATATAAACTTGCCTCTATGCCAATCAGTTGCAAAATAACTAAATTTGACATATTTTGTTTCAGTTTCGTTGAATTTATTCTATTCCTACTATACGAAAGAAAACAAGAAAGAAAAGCAATACATTATCTTTCGAAATTGGAAACGAAGACTCGGCCAACGACTGCCTGGCAAACATAAAACATACGATATATTTTGCCTGCAGCCGTCGTGATGAACATATCAACACAACACTCGCAATTTTAAAAGGTATTCAAAGGTGTCTAATACTTTCTTCACATGCAATATACAGAGACGAACCTCAATAGTAATTGTTTGTGCATATGAAGCTAAGTGGATTAGATAGTGCGTAACTGACTTGGGTTAAGAAAGGATGCCAGTGAAGACACACTTACATGAATGGTAATTACGTATATGAGTTGGTTGGTGTGGCGAAGGCACGTATGTTACTAGTTGAGCGCAATTGTGAGCCAGGGTAACATGCGTGGCGAGTGGGAGCTACTTGTGTTCCGCTCATGTTGGTTTGTGTCTTTGAGAGAGACCTCGGCTGTAAATACACTAGTTAATCCTTTTTATCTAAATAGTATTGTAAACAATCATTGCCTTTGCATATTACAAATTAAAGTTATGAAATGTCGCGAGATTACCTGAGATGTTATTGATTAAAACGATTTCAATAAAGCCAGGCTCGCGTGCTTTTTTCGGTAATTGTTATGTTTGTTTTAGAAATACATCGCTGCGACCCATTATGATCAGTATAGAGACGTCCTGCTATTTTGATTTGTGAGGACCGCAGATAAATCAATAGCCAATAAATAGCCAAACTGGACACATGTCTGGGTAGATCCATCGGCTACTAGGACAGCCGGAAGACCCCCAACACAGGAAAGTTCTCGCCCCGATTTGAACAGGGACGGGACAATAATATTCACATGCATGTCAAATGTAAAAGTAAGAACAAATCTGTGAAAGGTAATTGAACAAAAAGAGCAAGCCCAACAGTTACCGTGTTGGAACGGTCAGTCGACAACAGGGACAGACAGGGGTGTTTAAGACGGTTTTACAGAGCTCTCACCATGCACTTCCTGAGGGATTTCTCAAATGCATGCAATGAAACAAATGTATATATATATTTTCTTTAGTTTGCTTTTGTTTGTGAGAAATACTCAATGATAGACAACTTAAATTATACAAAAATGAATGGCCATCTAATAGAGGTCTATATTATGGTTGTGAGCTCTTTTTTGGGGGTTGGGGTTAGAGCTTGTAGCGATAATTGCTTATTCAAGCTGAAAAATGCAGATAAAGGTCTGCGTTTAAATGCAAATTGAACTTATAGGAAGCGTATTTCACTCGCCTGAAATTTACATTTTGATAGCAAGAAAACAGCAATTAATATTTATTGAGTAAGTATTGTGAAGGACACAACACGGTCCAATTGTAGATTCGCTAGAAATAAAGGTTAACTCCGGATTTCGTTTGACCCTAAGACGATTAGACAGACTGCTTATACATCACAAGGACACTGAAATCAGAGCACCGACCTCAACATTACATATAATTTTAAACTATAGAGTTTGAGGCACGGGCGTCAGAGTGCCGGTCAGACAGTGACGGTAAATTTAAACCCATGATTTTGCGATAATAATAACCTTAGGCTGGAATAGAAAAAGAATTGGAATATTATGTTTCCGGATCGATACATCAAAAACATCGAAGCTAGTTTGCGTTATTCGTGATATTGGCGTTAATTGATTTGCCCTCACATTTGTTAATAGCAGTATATCCAGCCGTGTTTCTGGCAAAAGATACGTTGTAAGGTGATAATGTCAGCTACGATCTAAGACGACGCAAATCATCTTCTTCGTCAAGTCATATTTATATAATTATTCATAATTATTGTCAAATACAAGTTTATATTAACATGACCAATTTAAACTCTAGAATTTTCAACAGCCTCCACTTACCTTTATGCATGTTTGTGCCGAGCAGAGCTGTTGAAATAAACGTATTGGAAATCCTTCTATTTAGCCACATACTGACAATAAGATTAATCAAATATGATGTCTTCTTCTTGCCAAAATCAAAACAATGTACATTGTCAATGTTAACTTACGTAGTTGAAGAGAAGCATGTGTTCCATTGCAATTGTCATATCTTTACATTTCATATTTAAACATCGTTTTAAGACTGTATACTAGGGCTGAGTACAAAATACTAGTATGCAGTCGTCGGTTAAAAAACGTATGGGTCGTTTCACTATCGAACAAATCGGAAGAAAATACCCTTTCTAACAATTTCTCATTCATATTTCATCGAAAAAAGGAAATATTCTGGCCGTTTTGTTTTCAATTTACCAGAAATTAAAATGATTAGCAATCGCAATATCTGTATTTGCCCAAATACTATATTAACCAGTGTTCCAAATGCGGATTTTAATTCTGTGCGCTACAGTTTTCATCGAATCAATTTAATGACGTCAGCAGATCGTCTGCAACATGCCACCACCGTAAAGCAAAGTACGGCAGTATTTTGCAAAGAAACAAATCCAAGGTCACGCTTTGAATGGGTGAACGTTAATCTCCTGCTCCCCACCTACTTACCATCATTATACCAGTTAACTGTACCGATCTCCCAATCAAGAGACATTTCATAATTACTATCCATCTGGTAATCGGAGCAAACTAACAGCCTCATCCATCCAATATCTACTAGGAATGTATGATAGTGGAACTTGTAGAAGAAGCGTTAATTTTTTGCGGATTAATTTATGCGTAGATTGACACCAATTTTACTTGACTTTATGTACATACAAATGTTTCACTTTCTGTTTTTTGAATATTTAAACACGTTTATATCGGAAACATGGCTGTTCGAATACATGTCCACTTCTCGGCAATTTGTGGAAGTACAGGGGTAGATCTTTACTAGGTATAAATTTGATGTTTTTCATTTAGAATGTATGCTTTGTACTGTTAATGACGAAACTACTAATAACCGAGCAATATTTTCTTGAATGTAGCGAGACACTTCTTGTATTCAAAATCATGACTTTATATTCCAAAAAGAGTTGTGGTGTAGACTAAAATATTTATTAATCAAGATTTGTTGTGTTTTTGTTTTTGAAATACATCACAGCGACCAATTATAATAAGTATTTTGAGGTCCAGCTATTTTGCTGGAGGAATACCGTAAACAAATGTCTGGGTAGAACCACCGGGGCACCGCAGGTCAGCTGCAAGACCTTCCCATATTAAGTCTTACAATTAAGTTACAAGTCGGCAACTCTACCACTACTCCAAGAACGTTCCCGATGTTAATCTAGTATTTTGAAGCCGATCTACTACATATAGTATTCAATTTTAAACAGACAGACTCTCAGTAATTTGCAAACAATCAATAATGTAATATTTTATCTTAAGCAACAACTTGTCTTAAGCCAACTATAGGCTGTCCCTTGGGTGCCTGGTTTATTCAAGTTTCACTTTAACTTTGTATTTCTCATTTCTTCAAACAAAATTCACGCATACACAGCAACACCTGTTTTACTTAAACAAACAGAACGATAATTTGTGTGACCCTTTCTAAAACAAAATATTATCGTGTCTATAACCTTGAAATTCTGCATTAACCTATCTACATAACGACAAAAAAGATAGCACATACTATATCGGATATCAAGCATACTGTATCGATAGGAATATCGTAGCGATCCTTGTGATTGATACTCAGCCCTAATCTTTACATCAGTTATTTGGACGCATTTTCGGCGGAAATGTTAATATTACAATACTCTCTAAATTAAGGTGCACATACGACAAAACTGCGCACAACCATGGAAACATCTAGAAGCAAAGGAAAACTTCTACTGGTTGTTTCCGCATTTTACGTCATATTTCAAGCTCCGTCCCCTACACCCGTACATGTCAACCACAATCTGCAACAATCGCTTACTTACACATTCCATGTACTATGTTTTAATCAGGTATACTTCGATTTTAAACTTCCTTATTACACTCCTATCAGGCAAATATTGAATAACGCCGTCAGTTTAAATGTCATTTATGTTGGGCAGGATGCAGCTTAATAGATGGTTGCTGAGCCCTGTTTACATAATACGCCTTATCCAGTCAACGTTATAGTAAAATAAGTGGTTATTGGTTGGCCAACTGCACACTAATGGATGTGTTTTTAGACTTTTGTGGACTTAAACTAACAGAATAATTATAAGGATAGGAGTTATGTTATTATCGAGTATATGTCCATTAGATTACCCTTGTGTAAAAATATGTTTATAATTGTGATATTGTAAAAAATCAATCACAGTTTCTAGTGCTTGATCTGTGTTCCGAAGTTTCGTCAATTGTATTAAAGGGCGGAGCATTTCATTTTGACCTAGGTCAAATCTTTTGTCTCTGGTATTATACTTGTGTTCGGCTTCAATTTAAAACGACACATATATGCATATTAGCAGTTTAACAGTAACACGATTTAAAAAGGAAACCTTACATATCTCGTTTATTTTTTATTGGAATAGCTTCATAATCAAAACCTTTTATGCTGTAAATGTGCGTTGTACGATTCAATACACTACGCATACGATGATCTGAAATGCGAATATTTTATAATCACTGCTAGCCACTGACAACAATCAAGGATATATGTACCTATATTAAAGGACACAGGCACCGGAGACGCCTGTGCGCCCGTGGTGAATGTTATGGTATAACCATGGTTACCATCAAGGAGAGATATTGTCGAGTTCCATGTACATGTGAAGTGGGAGACGAGTGTAGGACTGGACCCACATGTGTATGTGCCTGGTAACTGGCTGGGTGGATGGATCTTTAAGTATAATAGTTAAATAAAACAGAACAAGCAATGTAAAACATATATTTATATATAAATGTATACATTGAAATAAAAATAATTGAATTTAACTAGATAGTAAACGAGTATATAGGCCTATCTGCTCATTTTTTAAAAGTTGCAAACACGCTCAAATAACATCACTTACCATTCATATTCTGCAGTGTGTTGTTCTTTCTAAGATTTATAGGTTAAACACATATCTTTTTATGGTTTGACACTTACACTACAGTACATGACGGTAGGTAATACATTGCAAGATGTTATTAGGTAAGGCGAGTATTACTGACATTAATAAAACATGCTGTATCAAACACCTACCAGTGATGTAACGATACTAGACGGTCGTGGGTAGAGCCTGTCAATTGTTATTCTGAGCTTCTTGTTTGATGTTATCGCTGCTCTTGATGAAACAGCCTTGCCTTAAAAATAAATTAAGGTATTTATAAAAGCCATTATAAAAGCCATTAACCAATAAAGATAATATCAATGTCGTAATGAACAAATACTGTGTATGTAGGGTATATATACTGAAAACAAAAGATGTAGTCAGTCATTTTAGAATTTCGGCTTTAACAAACGGACGAGTCGTAGAACTAAAATATGAATAAGTCCTATAATTGTATATGCATATACCCAAGAAGAAAATAATGCACTACACAACTTGTTTATACCCTAATACTTTTCTGATGACGCTCAATAGAATGCCCTGCCATTCTCGATGCAAGGCCTGCTCGAGTTCCATATTGTTAAAAACTTTGACATAACCTACATGCAAGGTAGTATCAAAAGTGTTCGATAGGTGATCAGTGAATCAGTCTGGATTTCCAATCAATTCTAGTGTTAGACTGACAGTGTGGGCTTTGGTGTTATCCTGCTGCACCAGGACAACATTGTCATGTTTGATGTATGGCAGAATGAAAGGCACGGGCAGCACGATATGCTTTCCTAAGAAACATTACTATGCCTCCCAATCACGTTGACATCCGCGTTGCAGTTGCATTTCACAAACTCCTCATTTAGGTCTTGGCATAAAACAATTACGTTGAGCTGACGTCACGATAAACCTGCTTTCACGTAACGTTATTTTTCTGTGTCGTGTGTGACGTCTAGCCGGAAGGTGATACATGTTTGGCTCCTGAACGTTAATATGCCTTGCAATGACATGTACGTTAGCTTTATCGTTAAGCATTCCGAGAGCGCTGTATCTGTCATTTAACGTCATGCTAGGACGGCGTCACATCTTTTCCTTTCTCGAATTTTCTTCTAGACGTCTATCTATCATCTACCCTAATGTCTCGATATTAAAGACAAAGTGACACTCCCGTCCCGTGTGCACATTCATGCCCCAAGCTGTATGGTATTTTTTGCAACTAAGGACTGATACTTCTTTACTCCCTGGACAGGCAGATGTAAGCATAGTCTTCGTATCGTTTGATACTAGCGTGGTCAGTTACTTCGTATGTTGGTGTTTAGTAAAGTATGCTTCCTTCCTTCGATTTTCTTTTATTTATTATCGTTTAATTTCAGTTAATTAGGTAGCTTCAAAGAGCAGCCTGTTGTTTTTGTTGGATACATAAACAGTGAAATGACTTAAACTGCGTACGAGCAGTATATTCATTATTTTCTTTCAGACTTTTTCATTCTTTAATCGAAGAACATGGTCAAATACATTGGTATGGAATATCAGCCTCGTGTTCTGAATACGTTAAGAAAATCAGAAAAGTGTTATCAACCTTAATTTCTTTAATCGTATGGAGTCTCCAATAATGATGGTAATGAATTGATTCACTTGTTTTTATAAATACATGGTCAGATTTTATCACTGTGGAACTCCTTGGAAATCGTTTTGGAAACTCAATATCACTGCATGCTTTGCCACAGGCAAATATTGGCCAGTTTATCTCAGTATCACAGATATGCAGAACAAACATCATATTAAACTGATTATATACTAATATGTTAATAAGAAAAGGTCCTATCAAAACTCTCACAGATATTTAAATTGTATCTGCCAGTAGACAAAGGTAAACATGGTAAATGCAAATGTGAAAAAAAACACAGAGACGAGACATAACACACATAAAGAAAAACCATCAGTTACCGCCTTGGAACGGTCAATCGGCAAAAGGGCCAACTGGGGTGCTTAAACCTGGTTTGTGGAGCGCTCCAACCTCGCACTTCCTGAAGGTTTTTCTAACAAACAAACAGTGTAAATAACAACATCCCGTCAAAGTGAAACTGTAAGCACCTGCATCGGGAGTTAAAAGAAATACAATGAACTTATATACATACATAGAAACTAGCAACAAAATAAACTATAAACCTATGTACAGTATGTACAGTGGATAAAAGCCTCGGTTACGTAAAAACAAAAATCCCAAACGAGAAATCAGTTTGAAATAAAACAGCCCATGCGCTGATATATTATTAGATAATATAGGAACAAATAAAACAGCCCAAGCGCTGATATATTATTAGATATTATAGGAACAAATAAAACAGCCCAAGCGCTGATATATTATTAGATATTATAGGAACAAATAAAACAGCCCAAGCGCTGATATATTATTAGATATTATAGGAACAAATAAAACAGCCCAAACGCTGATATATTATAAGAACAAATTAAACAGCCCAAGCGCATTGCGAGTTTTGCTTTTATGATATCAACATCAATTGTGATTATTTGTGTGATATGTTTATGTTGAATCTACATTCTGGTTAACTAAAAGGATTAACAATAACAAACTGGGGAGGATATACGTATTAGTCAAGGATAAAAGTCGAAGTACCGACTTACATTCATTTCTAAGTGTTTGTTCCTCTGAAAGTTCATCAAATCCACAGGAACACTGGTACGCTCCAGCATCCGAGAGTTGAATGTTGGTGATGGTGAGCAGCACCTGACTGTCGGATGTTACAGTACTAGAGTACCTGGCTGGGTCCACTCCAGTCAGTGGGCCAAAACTGTTATATATAGCGACACCATCTCTTCTGAATCTATACCCCTGCTTACAGTCAGTGGATGTACACATCAACTTGGCAAGGTCCCCACAGTTGACCGATTCCGGTAAGCTTAGGTTGGACGTGCATGTACAAACTATTTAACATATACCCTTCATATTGTAGCATTTATAAAAAGCGAGAACTACCTTCAACACGTCAACATAGTCACTTTACACATCGTGTAGGTCTAAATTCAGATAATCTGAATTCCTATTTTAGATATACATTGCTCACTAATGCAACATTAATACAAAGAACTGGTTACAAGGTACATCTCTGGTACGTTTGTTAAATGGGATGAACAGAATAATTCCCACAAAATCCACACCTGTAGATCGTTTAAGAGGGAAAAAATCCTTGTATTTGTATCTAAGGCGGACAAAATTAATCCCGTAGATTTTTCAGTGTAGATAAAACTCTCCCGTTAATTTTAAAGGAGTGAATAATTCGAAAATGACATTTTGTTTTGGTCTTTGCAAAAAAAAAAAAATAACAATACAGATAACTATATATACCACCACGGCACTATTAAGTCAGATAGACATTTGTTTGTTAATGGTAACTTATTGATTATTGTTGGTTCCAATTTTGAAGACCGATGGCAGTGCTGAGATGGGCTGTCGAATTGAAACAGATAAAGCGTGAATTGATAATTGAACAGCTAGTTTTACGAACAATACGAAAACCAGCAGGAATGATTATTCAATTGCACTTTTTATGAGATAATAAATTTAACAACATCTGTCTATGATAATTTATTTACTTACTCTTAATAACCCAAGCGAAGCTTGATATCCATAAAACGAAAGTTGTCAACTTCTTATTAGGCACCTGAAAAAACGAACAATGCAAAATTTAGATATTGAAGTGTGTACAGTTTAACATAACGTGTTGCATGTTATGCATTTTTTTCAAGCATCACTGAGTGTTAGGTGGGGTTGAGAAAATAAATCAAGATGATGTAGTTCTGTTTAAGTTGACATTTACATTTGAACAATTAAAAAAAATGCATACATCATATTTGATTGCAAACTGTTTATTTATGTGCATCAATACCTTATATTCCTGCAAACACGCGTGCAGTAAATCAGCAAAAGGACGAACGGGTTCACATATAAAACTTTTTAAAGCTTTATTTTACACTTCCATTAGCTATCGATCATTTCATTTATATAAACTTATGTAGTGTTAAAAAGCAGCCGTCAATACACCTTGTTATTTATTGCGTCATTTGCGGTAATATTTGAAATCAAGACTAAAACTAAAAACAACTGTCGGTGCTATCTGAATTGAACTTATCATAACACTGTTTCCAGACTTGAACATAAACATTACCTCATCATCATCAGTATCATTATCATCATCATAAATACCATCATCATTAGTTTTATAATTATCATCACCACCATTACCCTCATCATCATTAATAATATAATAATAATTATCATTGAGGAAACATGTGGTATAATTATCACGACCCTTTGTTTAGCGTCGCCGCCGTTCAACCTTTTTGATAGGCTATTTTTGTAAAAAAAAAACGTCAACGACTTTTTCTTCAAGCTTAGAGCAGTTAAATATTAGAAGATGTGTACATAATTGGAATTTTGTGTTTGTCGTCTTGTTCACCTTAATTTTCATGTTTCGTTATATGTGCAAAAGTTACTGACAGACAAAATATTGCCTTTGTTTTTTAGGATGAAATGCTATGGCTTGGCAAATCGTTTAGTCACTGAACTTGGTGGCATGAAGCCATTTAGTGACATTATTATTCTGGATTTTCTTATTAAGTTATATCACTTTGAACTACCACACCTAAACAATTAGTTTTCTGCGTTTCCTCAAAATGGTTTTATGCTCTTCATATTATGACACGGTTATAGAAAATACGTCTTCATTAAAACAAATGATTTTTTATAAATATCCTACGTGGATCAATGTTTAGAAAGAATAGTCAAAACTAAAATATAGGTCTTGTGTTTGAGTAGCTTTTGTATTGGAAATAAATAAGTATGTTATGGTAAAAAATATTGTTTTAAGTCAAATGTCTATGACATATAGAGAATACCAGGTAAGTGTTAAAATAGATTGCAGAGTGCTTCTAATTTTTGGGCCGAGCATGATAACATTTATCTATATCAACACTAACCTGGTATTCTTTTTTGTCCCACCATCAATCAATTTTGTTTCAAATGGATTAAAAAGGAAAAATATTTAAATTTACCGCTACTGCTCCTCCCCAACATGATCTGATATCACAATGCAATACACGAAATTCATGAGAAATTCGGCTATAGGAAATAGATCTCTTTTACTATTAAAAATAAAACAATAAAAATGTTATTTCTTTATTTTTATTTGAACTATACATAAGGTTGTAATTGTATTGATATTACAAAAATAATGGCTGGAAAATAACAACAAAAACCCTCGTGAAAAGTAATATATGTAGTGTGTAATGTCAGTGACGTGTAACATCAAATTTGCTACGCACATGGAATGAAGAAAAGCGGATTACATTGTTTGTTTGTTTGTTTATTGGGTTTATCGTCCCACCAACAGTATTTCAGTGGATTACATTGATATTTGTGTGTTTTTGTGGTTGTTACAAACAGTTTGCCCAAGAATTTTACTTGTTGATGACATTTAAATTGTAAACATTGAACATAACGACATAAAATTACGAAGATAGTTGTGCTTTTGACAGGATGACTTGCGAAATTTGGATACATGTTGGGATTGGACGTAGTGTGTTGATGTTCATGTTCAAGTCTAGAAACTGGGATTTATTAACACATTTGTCCAGATCCGAGCAATGAGCTGTATTTGGTTCAACTAAAGATTGAGCTCTGTCTTAACCATTTTCGAAACATCATTTATTTTATTTTGTAAGTTTCGATAACCCAAAGGGTTGTTAAATTTTCCACTTTTTCCAACATTTTAGCAACATACTACATCTTTAAATTACGTATTTGAGTTTCAAAGTCAATTAAAACAAACTGCTCGACAGTAAGTATAAGCGCGGATCATGTCACTCAAAATTATGAATATGTTGCTTTTAACAAGAAATCAGTTGTGTTATTAAGTCATGCTTTGTTTCAGTTCTGATACTAGAAAACGTAGTTCTACTTCATTGAATAAGATTTAAATCTGTGGATATTACACCAACACTAGAATAGGATAATATATGGTATTTTATAGATTTATAATTGTATTTTTATTGTTTTAATTAAATAAATTTGCTAGAACCAACCAGGGCGTGACTTGCTGTTTGTGTGTGTAATCAGAGAGGTCGCCAACGGAGTCGCATTTGGAGAGACTAGAGTGTTTAACCAATTATGCAATCAAATATTGCGATTGCATAAGTAGCATTTGCCTTAAACAATGTGTCTTTTTTAATTTTAACATATCAAACACGTGTACCCAACATTAACAAGTGCATGTAAATATCTTATGTGACAGGGCATGCATTGCCATTTCAGTTAACATCCACCATTTTAGGTTGTGTGAGTGGACATTTGACTCTCTATGAATAGTTTATGTGGTTGTTATTGTTGTAAATATCAAAAAAAGCAATTATTGAATTATACACTTATGTTTGTTTGTTTGTTTGTTTATTGGGTTTATCGTCCCACCAACCGTATTTCAGTTTTCTGGAGACGATGCCACAGACATGCCAATAACTGATATGTACACTATGTCAATCACAATGCAATAACAAAAGAACTGGATGTCTGGTATTTAGATCTATTTCGGTGATGTTTTAAATTTATACAAAAATAACGATGGTAAGGTGTTTTTGGATATATAACATTTATTACGATTTGAGCAATATAACAAGGAACATACCATTTTTCATATGAAAGTAAAGGCGACAAAAACACTACAACATGAAACCACAATTTTGATATAGGCAATATAACGGCTCATAAAAACGTAATGTTTGGTAGATATTCAATAATCGTTTGTTGTCTTATATTGAATTGGCAAAAACAAGTCCTAAATGGGTCTGTCGGATATAATGTCAAGAAAATGTAAGCTATAACAAACACATACTGTAAATCAGTGAACATATTATCAATATTACAAGTTTGGTTTGTATCATTTTATCTTTTATACAGTTCACGAGTTGATATGTAAACTATATTCATTAGTATCCAACTTTAACTGAAAACATTTGACAACAAGTAATAAAATGTAATAAGTTTACAAATGTATAAATGGTATGCAGAGTGCGTGTTCATGTACCAGGGTATTCTATTCTAATAAAATCCGACATGGCAAAAGCACGTATTTCATGCAAGTGCGAACTGATTGGATGGATTATAAAAGTGTTCGTATATATTGTAATTGCTAATCTAGGTTTGAATATATTTATAAGCGTAATTTACCCATAAGGAAGATAACTAATTTCAAATGATACTTTGAAATCCCAAGCGAAGAAAATAAACGGAAGTTTCAGCGTGGTCCGATAGATAACTCAACAGACATGTGCGTTACTATACTATCACCAGCTTAAAGCGATATCAAAGTATGCGTATACTGGAGAAATGTTCGGGATAATACAATTTTATTAACTTTAAATTGTGTGACCAATTCGGCTGTAAGTAAGCTTTTAAAACCTGAAATACGTTCCATTCATCTAATCATTATCTGATTGAGATTTCGGAAGCACTGTAATGTAGTATTAATTAGTGTTCAATTATATAATGATAAAGTGGATAATGGTTTAGTTGAAAAATGCTTAGAATACTTTAAATAATACTAAGATTGCATCGGATGTGGAAAGAATGACATGAATAATAACCAAATCGGTACAATATACATTTTGTGAACTGGAAAGCTAGTAAAATGGCAATACAGAGGCACGGTTCGGACCATGATTGATGCATAAGTCAAACTATAGGCGGGAATATTTGAGACGGTGAACTGTATGAATGACACAATTGTAAAAAATATGTGCGAGCATAGTTTAGATGAACAAAAAATGGCTGTTTGGCAGCTAAAGACTTGTCTTCTCATCAATACGTTGTGCATTCGTTTTACTACTGAATAACAGTAAGTGATCAATATTTTCATGCATTTAATCGCTTACTGTGCAAACCTTTCACCGCCAAAACAGTCTATTCTAAAGCTTTCATTTTCTTTAGAGTTTGATGGATTTAAATGCATATATGGTGTGAAGATTAAAGTATTTAATACTTACTACGAAATACTATTACAAAAGCATTTTCTCGTCAATATAAAAAACGTCACATGCTGACGTAAACATTCCATATTGGGTTTAAGAAATATTTAAAGTAGTTTACATTCCAATCTCCGAATTGTGTGTGTGTGTTTAATTTATAAGTTTACCAAATATGTTAATTATTTTTGAAATGCTTATAATTTGGTATGATCTGCCAAACATTGTGTTATTTCCAAGATTTCAATATTTTAGATGTTACTCACAATGCTTACAACAACGAACCAAATAGCAGAAAATAAGATAATAAGAAATAAATATAGTATTCATTTATATGGCAAAACATACATAAGCATACACCCATCAGCAGAAAATAATATCAAAACCAGCAGTTATCAGGAAGGTGACCATTTAAATATAGTTATGCTCAGTTATACATATATAGGACAATGTTGTGATACCATTATCAGACATTAAACATAGAACTCATCCATCCCGTTACAATTCGATATTATGTATATTATGTATGATATTATGTAAAGTATAATACACTGTACACATTTAAACATTTGTGTTTGTGTTCCTGGCACGTCAGTTCATTTTAAAACGTTCATATGAAATGTAAGATCTACTCTCTTGACGTACGTTATTTTAAAAATACAATAATTATCGAAAAGAAATACAAGCAGAAAAATTAAAACAGCTTATACATCAACATTTTACATCGACATTACAACTTTTAAACAAAGCACGTCTTCTCTTTCCGAGCTGAAACCACAGACCGTGTGACCGTGTAAACATATAAAGGATTTAATTAATCTTGTAAAGAAGTCCAACCACTTTTTACATGGGATCAGAACACAAGATCAACTTCAGTGACACAGGAAGGCAAAACAGTGTAACAAAACTTGAATCAGTTATGTTTATACATGACAAAGTCATGTCAACGTGTTTTGTAGCTCCGATTTTGCATATGTATGCCTTTTCTATAACTACCTTAACTTAGAAGTTTGAAATCCTCAGTAAATATTATGCCTATAGGGAATTAACACAATAGAAAAATCTCTTTAAATTCTTTATTTAAAAGATGTCTTGCTTAATCACGTTGTGAATATTTGCATTAATATTGTAGTTATGATCACTCGTGTAATTGTTGTTTTTTGCGGTAAAAGGATGAAGACATATTTGGATTCTGTTGCACATGTAAGTCGATTTTTGCCACAGTGATATTATGCATTCAGCATGTGCAGAGTTAAAGGAGACAGGTCGTATTCGGAGGAAATTTCAAAATGTCCTGACTCCAAGATTATTTTGACTTTTTTCAAAGCTTTTAATGGTTACGTCACGCAGGTATTATCGTGTAGTCTACCAACCATGTAGACCTAACGGAGTATGTAAGACATGACATACCTGTATGTGCCTGTTAATTTGCTAGTGGGGCTGGGCTGTTGGGTGAATGCTGTTCTTCAAATTATTGAACAACATATTAAATAGAACTGTTTGTAAATAAGAATGTAAAAAATAAGTAGGAAATACACCGACACTCTTGGTGTATTTGATACAGCGTAATAGCTCTCTTTGACAGTTCAGACTCTTACCGCGTGGTCCTGTTCTGGGAGAAGACATGGTCCTTGGTTATCGTTTTTTATTCACAGGCTAACATATTGATTTCTTATTAATTTGCCGAAAACGAAACTTTCTTGTAGTATAAAGACACAAATTTATACAGCCGTTTGAAAAGCACAGCAACATTTTTTCGCGGCAGTGTTCTCCTGCCTTAAAAATTACTCTCTCCGCGAAACTACTGGTTTCGTTCGCGAAACTACTGGTTTCGTTTATTTCATTCAGTGAAACGAACAACACAAATACGGAAAAAATCGGAAATAGATTTTACTTTTGGTTTATTTTGTAGTTTACACTACATGCATTTTTATTAATAAAATATTCTGATGATAAATCTCATGTTGCCTTTGCATATTCCTTTTAAGAAATGTCCATCAATGTATTATGTAATGCCAATACATGAACACAGCCTTTTGTATAATATTTTACTATATTTTAAGATTATTTTATTAATGTGCAGTCTCATATGCGGCTCTGTAAAGCCGGTTAAAGCACCACAGTTGTCTCTCATTTGCCTACTGACCGTTCCAAGGCGGGAATTATTGAGGTCGCTCTTTTAATTTAATGGCTCATCTCAGCGTTGTTTTAACTTTACAGTATGCTTGCCTGTGAACATATATTCACTGGTGTCTTTCAAATTTCGGTAAATGTTGCGATTCTCATACGTCTTTGTCTTGTATCCTTATCCATAAATATTTTATTTAGTGTGTGCCTTATACATATATGTAAACTTCTAAATAGCATTTAATGCACGTTTTACTTCTAGAATAGTTAAAGCATATGAATAGGATCATGTGCATCACTGGATATCACGGGAAAATACTTTATTTGCATACTGCATTTGCCCCCAGAGGATCCACAAACTCAATGTGCGTCCTCTATATTATCAAATACGACCAATACCTGCACTTAAAAGGTAGATGTATGTCTATGTTTGATAAGGTGATTACACATGTATATGTTCAAGGTGAATAATTGTGATGTTATTCGTGTGTTAATATTCGTTGTTTTATGAATGAAAGAAAATACTATGCACATTTAAAGGTATCCCTTGTGTTTTGTTTTTACTTGACATATACAAATTTCAAAACAGCCATGTTTTCTAGGATTTCAATTAGTGATTATCATATACATTTCAAATCGATATATACACCGATATAATGATTATAAGTGTACAAATTCTAAAGAAATATTCCCAGGTATTTCATCGGTTTATCTGAGTCTAAAACAACAGCATTTGCAATCCTGGTATGACGATTTGACTTAATTTTATATTGAAGTACACTATATGTTTCTGTTTTGTCAAATTAATGTAAACGTACTAGAACAGAGTTTAACAATTATATATACATACAATAAGGTTTAGAATCGAAAATACCCTATCAGTTGTTTTACGTCTGACTGACGAGATAATTCATACATAATATGTGCTACAAGTACAGTGTTTATATCGATATTGTAAAATGTGATATAATAGCGGTGTTGTCATCTTAATTGTAAATAGAACCTATCCTTCATGTAAACAAACAGTGCGATCTATAAACCTACCTACATGGGTACCAAGCAAAAAGATATTTAAAAACACCGCAATGGTGCGAAACGATTTCTGTACATGAAGACATGTGCGTTTACACCAATTTAAGAAAAGCGTTCATTGACTTAACAATTCGATCACCGTTACAAACGAACTCCAAAACCTCATCGGCATTGTCTCTTCAAGTTTTTGTACGCTGTAATAAAAGAATATCATAGTCTTACCAACTATATCAATAAAAACTCTATAATTATTGAGCTGTTTTGATAGCTGCTACACTGCCGATAAGGACTGGATAAATCTGTTGGCATGATTGATATATTAGATCGAAAAGAGAAGACTTACAACGCATAAAGTGACTTTAAATTTACCTCTGATAATTAAGTGGAAGAAAGGATAAAAAAAGATAAAATAATGCCTCTCTAATAGAAAAAGACTGTAATGGAAACCTACATATAAATGTTAATTGTCATAGCCAAATGAATTATCTCAATATAATTACAACGATATTTGGCCATAAATTTAACAAGTATTTTACTAACCATTAAAAGTTCGCATGATAAAAAGTACTACTACAAAATATATCTCGCACCTGCTGCTTCGAGGCTGGTATAAACAGTCTTAATTCTGGTCTGGTCCAATGACTCGTATGATGGAGGGGCCTCTCTTAAAAAGTTGCAAATCAGATATTATATCAACAGTCTCAGTAGAATAATTGAAAACATCTGGATACGCATTTATCAGTATACATTAACTACAAACGATTAATTTGTCTACGTTTGTTAAACGTAAATATATTTCACAGCTTCACATGTATACAACGACTTTGTTTTTATACCACACCGACACAATATGTTCATATTTCCGATGTCTAGGAAATTAAATAGGAGCAAGGCCCCAGAATTTTGTCTGGGTATATCTAACGGTGCACCGCTGGTTAGCTGCAAAATTTATCGAAATAAAAGTTCTCGCTCCAGCCGGGAAAATTAACCAACGAGAAGAGAGGCCAAGGACTTATATGTCAGCGACTTTAACCTCACTGAGAAATCTTTGTTCCTTTTCATTATTTATATTGTTAAGATATGATTGTTTTGTGTAAACTTATGGGTGGTGCGTGTAATAATGAACCTATCATCTACCGTAGTCAACGTTGGTCGATCCAAAAGATGAAATGCATTGCAACCACGCATTAGAACGAATACCGTGCATTGATAGGCTTCTATATACTGGCTTAACTCTGTCATTAATAAAGCAAACTCTAAAAATACGTTATGACTTAAATTCGATGTGTTGTTAATGTTATGTTTATATATGATTTATAATATGTTTTCAATACGGCTTTGTTAACATATCAACCGTACCTGACAAAATCTACCGGCAATCGTCTGTTATTAACGCTTATATGTTTTCAAATGGAAACAATGTATTTGTTGTTGCTGCTGCCATCGTTGTTGTTGTTGTTGAATTTTCTGTTTATAATCATATTAATGCTGTTACACTGAGTTTGTACGACATTTCACGACTTCATCGATTGGACTCTTTTATATCAAAATACTCTTTCGTTTTAAAGTCGAATGTAGATGAGGCTAGTATCTTCTGTACATTTGTTCATATGTTGCTAGCTGATTATAATAAAAGATATCCTGTTTTAATATAATATACTTTAACCAGTTTTAACTCCCGATGCAGGTGCTTGTTATTTGTTTCACTTTGATGGCATATTATTATTAACACTTTTTATTAGAAAAAACGTCAGAAAGTATGAGGTTGGAACGCTCAACAAACCTGGTTTTAGCACCCCAATCGACCCATTTGCCGACTGGCCATTCCAATGCTGTAACTGCTGGTGTTTTGCGTGTTATGTCTCGTTTATGTATTTTTTAAAAATCTAACATTAACACAGTTTGCCTTAATGAATATGTAGATTTTACCGGACCTTTTTTTTTATTTTCATAATCAATTCATGAAAGGTAAAGAAACGTTATCACAATTGTTTCGTATCAATGATTGTATTATTCTAAAATATAATAAAAGTATGAAAATACTGCAGTAACGCAGAAGACATCCTTCATTTTGTGGATTTTTTTTATATAAATATGATGAACTAACTGTCTCTGTGAATTTTCTGACGTCTTTACCAAACTTATGAGAAAAATCTTGCCGACAGTTACAACAGGGAAATCCTTAAATGTGCTGCATTTGTAGCAATTGATCGTTTTACCGTTAAGAACGTGTAATGCTACAATGCTTTTAAATTACACGATGGCCGAACAGGTCGCCGAGACTACATAAACATTGTGACCTAAGCAATAATTCGGACGACAGCCACTACTGCAATTTTATGTCTTTATCTCTGCAGTTGTGCTCTTGTTTGTTTGTTTATTGGGTTTATCGTACTTTAGTTATCTGGAGACGTTTCCATTTATAATATAAAGGTGGTGACACGCAGTATCCTATATTTGGCTTCACAGTTTTAGAAATGTGCTAAAGCATGATGGTATATATATAATAACATGCTAATTAACCGCCAACCTTTGAAGCTTCTACTGATCCATTTTGTTAAGCAAATACTATCTTAAATTTTGTTGATGAACTTCATAGTTTTAGAAATGTGCTAAAGCTAATGTAAAATAATTTGCCAATTAACAGCCATTGTTTGAAGCTATTACTTATCCATTTTGATTAAGGATTTTTATCTTCAATTTAGTTTGTTCGACTTTATTAAAAAGAGATAGAGCTACCATTATGTAGACACTTAACAGGTTTGTCGGCAAGGATCAGTGATTCATGTTTAATCAAGTCCGTTTGAATTGTAAAAATGAATCGATGGGATAATTTTCCTAAACAAGAATCGTGCCACGCTTCCAGAGGAAGACTGAACAACTGCAAGTGGATGTGACACAAACATTACATATATGCTTGTTTCATCATGTGCTTCTTTATTTTTGTTAAAATTTCGTAAAGATTGTTAGCTGCTTTTAAAATTCGGTATTTAATAATTTATAACGTTTTCAATATATATAGTGCTGCCTTCACTGTGTATAGCATGCCGTGAGCACCTGGCATGATAACACACCAAGTCACATTATCCTGAAACCGGGCCAAACAGTTATATTAGCTTGGGCGTTAGCACGGGAGCTATACCACTACCATTTTTACGACTTTGGTATGTTGCTGCCCGGGATTGCATTTTTTTTGCTACGACGGCGACTCGTTCGCATATGGTAAGGAAATGAAGTAACAAATCGGCGACGCAGTGTTTTATCTTATACCACTCTGTTGTTGCAAACGGTTTGTTTGCCGCGTCTTTTATCTTCTGTACATTTAGTACATTTGTTGATAGTTTATCTTAATTAGAGTAATTTTGTTTTGATATAATATTCTTTGATCAGTGTATAACAAGAACAAAAAGCAAATGCTTTCATAAAAAGCCTTAACTGCCTCACATGTTTTATATCATGGCATGTTGATATCGGTTTGGTTTATTTAAACTCTTCACTTTATCCACACCAATTTATGTTTCTTTCTCTAACACGAGAGTATTTTGTCAACAAAACTCCGCCTTGCAAAACTTTAAGTCAGACATAAACTGCTACTTACACGTTTTCTCCTCCAGTAGGATTTTCTGTAAAATAAGATGCAATTTATATTACTGAGATTTGCATATTTAATTAAACATGCTTCATTATATATCATATACACTGTTTTCTAAGGAATTATAATCAAAACGAAAACATTTAATAGGAAATAAATGATATTCAACCGATGCATTTCATTATATCATTATTATGTAAAGAAAGAACAAACGTTAAACCATATTTATCTGATTGTCACGTTACATACCTGCTGCCACAAGCGTCGAGAAGACCATTTGTGTTTCCGATTCTTTCGAAGTTTGAGACTGCATAACTGTATTTCTGAACAGTAATTGAAACCTTTAAAACAGCTTGAATATTTCTGTGTGAAAAACTGTTAATTTATATAAACAGATGAATGTATGGTTATGGTTTTGTATCTTTATTTTCTAGCTGCGATTCAAATAATGATCATCATAGCAGGTATTCCTCAGACATTTGACTGGAAAGAACCATACAATTGTGCAGTTGGAAAATTACCCCGCCAGTGCAATATTCGAACCTACACGACATGTAGAGCAAGATTTACACAAGGCCTACACTAACCGCCCCATATTTATATAATATCCAATTAATTATTTCGTTTTCAATTTATTTTATTTTTATTGGTTACCATTCAATCGTTTTACAGAAATGTTAAGTTATTGTTAATATTCATTAAACAGAAACAAAACTATAACAATGTAAAATAGCGGATATGGGTAAATTTAAAATTACGCTAATGCGTACTTACTTTTCATCACCCTTCGGTTCGTTGCCTGAAGCAGAAAAAAGGTAGACTTAATAGTTTATATGAGTTTATTCCGCCAAAAGCAAGTGCATAAAATACATATGTCGGTGAATAACAAATAATAAATTTGACTTTAAGTAAAATGAACATAAAGCAAGACAAACAATATGATCATGACCAGTTAAAAAAGTAAATGCCACCATAAAATGAAATTATTTGTTTCTGTTTTGTCACATGCATTTAGAGACACAGCAGAAATTATTAAGACATAAAAGTGAGTGTATATATATAGTAACATGTGATACCTGCACGGCAAAATAGAAGAGGACTGGTAAAATATGACACAAACTGTTTTCTTATATAAGCAAATGTTTTGCAAGTCATTTAACAGGACTTGATAATTAAAGGCAGACGGATATAAAAAAACAGACTGGCACTAAAACAAATACAGCGAGATGATTTTACTCATTAAACAAGTGTTGCCAATTGCGAAATAAAATAGCATGCTCAATCATCAGTTACATACCTGGACAGGTATGTTGAAGGATTCGCATGATAAAGTTCGGATATCTTCTAAAGACAATGGCATTAACAACGATACAGAGGATGATTGTGATGATTGCGGTCGTAGATACAGAAACAGCGAGCGTCGAGCTCATGCGTGAGCAATATGTACCCTCTTCTAAAAAAGAGCAGTTGTAATAGAAGGAGTGTTGGTCGTATATAACCTTCTACCCTTCTTGTAAACATACAACTATTGTAATTAATGACATGAAAATAGTAATTGTAAAAGCAGAATATGATTATATGTAATCCTCAGTCCTTTACGGAATTGGAAAAAAAGTTTCCTTGTAAGTTATTTTTCATTCACATTTGAACTTTTTCATAGGTGATTTGTTATGTATAAAATTATAAAGTTTTAATAAAGTTACCTTAATAAGTGATAAGCGTGATGTTTTAAAAAATGGGGAATCAAAAAGCGTTCCAAGTGATACATAACGCTAAGATGTGTACATGACGTTTTGACGCGCGTCAGAAACTCCGTGTTCTTCAAAGGATTAAGTTGCTAGCTAATCTAAAAATGTTACAATGACAGTTACATCTTTTTTTTTTTTTTTTTTGGTTTAAGAATATATTATACAAAGTCCTATGAGCACTGCAACATATACAAAAAAATGAATAGGCACGGGACAAAGGTATTCACATGCAAGCCAAATGTAAAAGTAAGAACAAATCTGTGCTGAGTCATTTACCAAAAAGAGCAAACGTGACTGTTACCGCATTGGAACCGTCAGTCGGCAATATGGACCGACTGGGGTGCTTTAACCAGAGTTATTTATTTATTTATTAAGAATCAATCCGAAATAAACGACACGTGACATGTCTCAGGTATTTATTTTTACTTTACTTACTGACACAGATTAGTAATCGTTTACATGCATTACCTTGCTCTACAGCAACATTCAGAACAGCAAAATAATTCTGACTTTGCCCCTCAGAATTAAATGCATAGGCACGAACGTAGTGTAAATTGTTGGGTTGTAGGTTCGATATTTCAAGCGTTGTATGACTGAGAACCTTGCCGACGTTGACACTGGAGCTGTTGTACCACGTTTTGTGATCGGTGGTGGTCTGTACAACAATTGTTTGATTCAGTCCCCCATGATATCCTGGAACAACTGTCAGTTTGACTTGACCAGCAACGAAACTCAGGTCGGTTATCGTCGGTGTTGACGGTGGCCCTTTAAAAACCATAAAGTACGCTAAACACTAATAGGTTAAAAAGCCTGGTTTACAATCTTGCAGCATAATAAGCAAAAATAAACTTGAAGATGAAACATGATCAGTGACTTTCCCTAATAACAACTGAAACATCTAGAAGAGTATGCATGGACGTCATTATTAACAACTCGTACTTACAGAGAACATCTAGGCTGACGTATGTGCTGTCCGAACCATAACCGTTGTCAGTCCTACAAGTGACCCTATCTCCGTCCATATACCTGATCGGTGTGATGGTCAGGATGTTAGATTTTAACAATCCATTGTTGTTCCCAGGCCATCTTGTGTAACAATCTGTATTCGGAATTACCTCAGATCCGTTATACCACGTGATATTGGAGGCGGGGTTAGAGGAACCGGAAGTACAATTTAGTCGTAACAGATTGGCGCCTGTAGCTGATGTTGTCTTATTTCCTGATATGGCCACGGTGCCCGGCGTGGGACCGACTTTATGAAACATATAAATTTTAACTGCACTGTATTCGAATTAGATTATACACTCACACATATGGTCTTCTACACATATCATTCAGACAGTTCATACAATATGATACACACGGTGTTGATAACAAATTGTAGAACACTTCCTTTTAAACCAGAAAAAAATACAGTATTTATGGGTTTTAATAATTAGCGTTCAGAGGCACTCCGTAAAATAAAATAGGCATGTTGCTATGTGCCGAAGTTTCAATAACTCATGTTAACAAATATAGTTAATTTATACTATATACATTTCATTTACAAATCAATTCAGTTGATTTATATGGCGGGACCATTCAGAACTAAGTTGTATTGATCAGTCCATAGTCTAAATGTATTACGTTAGTGGACGCTAATCTCAACATCTCGGACACAAGCAATACACGATAAAAGCCGTTTATGAATTAAAGTCCTGATAATATCGATGTATGCAAGTGCATTAGATTACACAGTGTTTACAAAAAGATGAAAGCGTTAGTCTGCGTTCCAATGTTAGCAAAAATAACGCATTTGTCGGAATATTGTCAGAGGAAGATATAAATGCAAGACTAAGATTGATTTACTTGTCTGTTACTTATAAATCCAAATAAGATTTAAAACGACTGTGTTGTTTGTAAGTCCGAAGTGCGCTAAGTATAAAATATGTAGAGTAATAAGTACAGAAACAATTAATAAATAAAATGTCATTTTACACAGAAATGTCCAGTATAAAAATATATTTCGACGCATGCTCAGATTGAAGAACTACTACTACTACAATTGCTACTACCACTGCTACTGCTACTGCTTCTACTATTTCACTACTACTACTTCTACTACTACTACTACTACTACTATAAATACTACTAAAACTATCACCACTACTACTACTGCTACTACCCCTTATATTACTACTTCTTTATCTATTACTACTACTACTTTTACTACTACTACTGTTACTACTAATATTACTTATACTACTGTAACATAGGGAAAAAATTGCAGCCAGTTCAGGACTTCGCTAACAGGGCGAATGCTCTACCGACTGAGATAACCGGACCGCTTAAACATTCTGCACCTATTACCCGGCTACATACACCCCGGGCATTTTGAAAATCTTCATCGAATTTCCACAGACCAAATGTTTTACATGCAACTAACAAGCACTTCCCAAGCACTTGTACCGTAACGACTGCGGGTCATATACGTTGAGCGCCATTGTAACATAGGGAGAAAAATGTGCAGTCAGTCCGGGACTCGAAGCCGGGACACTTTGCTAACAGAGCGAATGCTCTACCGACTGAGCTAACCGGGCCGCTTACACATTCTCGCTCTATCACTCGGCCACACTACGTAGACGAGTACTACTACTATTTTTACTAACACCAGATTTTATGTCAGTAACATCAGCAACGACAGCTTCAACACTACTACAAACACACGGAAAAATGACAGCTAGAACAGCAACAATGTGATAAGTTGGATGCCCTTTCCACACAATATCATCTGTTAAATATTCAATTTGTTTTGCTTTCCAAAAAAAACGCTGCGACGATTATTTATTATTAAAATAAAAAAAAACGTACCAAATTCTAAAGGTAATGGTAACAAACACTTATGTATATTACTTTTTCTTCAAGTTTTGAATGAAGTCATAACTTCAAACAGAAACTAGTTACTTAAGATGACAACTTAATGATGCAGTTGCTATAAGCAAATTGTTACAAATTAGTTATGGCGTCATCACCATGAAATATATTTCTTCGTTATTTAACCAGAAACAAATTACTCTGCATAAAATGCAGAATTTTTCATAAAAATGTCAATGTTAGCATGCTTTTTTAGACATTACAATTACATTCGATCTCATATATTACATACACTAGAGCACATGTTTACATTTACGTAGAAAAAATACAAACCAAGAGACCTAAAAGAGCTTGTAAAGTCATAAAATAAACTGGGGAAATAGTTTTCTTACATTTGACATCCACAGTGATGGTCGAATTGAGGGGTACAGAAAGTAATGTGTGAAACACTCTACATGTAGCTGTTTGTCCGTTATCCACAGCACTGACTGGTCTCTGTAACACTGACACCACGCCAAATGTCTCTGATGGCCAATTAGAGGAAAATGTCATGTCAGAAGTCAGGGTCTGACCAAAGTAGGACCACGTGATGTTGGGACCAGGTCTACCATTGGCTGATGAACATTCGAGTGTCATATTTCCTCCAGATACTGCATATCCAATCTGTGATACTGTCGGCTTATCTGGTTTTACTGTATCCAATCATCACAACAAAAACTTTAAAATATATAATAAATAAATGGATTAAGTGGGTCAAAATACTAGATAAAATATGTTCGTGAAATTATAGAATGTTAAAATGCATGCAGATTAAAATGTTTAAACTATCTTACTATTTAATGAATAGTGAATACTCTGAGTGTTTACCAGTATTTAAAATAACGCCACCGCTAACGTTCAAGAGAAAAGAAACCAATTGTGCTTTGCTAAAGCACATGCACCTTCAAAACATTATTTTAGTGTGATTTAAATCCTTCTGTCCTCAAACATATCAGACAACATAACGATCTGGCATCACGTTTGTCAATCTCACAAGGGCAGTTAAAGCATATGTAAACTTGATGAGACACATTTCTGTAAGTAATATATGTATTATCTAAAATGTTAAGGGCAGACATGTTGTTTTATTTTGTGTTTTGTTGTTACATTGAAATGAGCTTGTAACCTACAATCGAGGTACAAAAGTACAGATGCAGGACTCGGATCAGGTGAAGCCCCAGTTGTAGCTCCTGGATAAAACACTCGACACAGAAATGGCGTCATGTCATCGCTTCTACCAGGTGTAAACGTATGGATTAACGTCACTGTGTATGTGCCATCTGGTTGCTGTACAGAGGCTGATGTAGTTGACTGTGCCAATGGAGATGTACTCGTGTTCCCCCTGTACCAGGCTAGTGTTGGAGCGGGTATCCCTCCACTGGATACACATTGGATGGTCAGCGGCGTGTCTTGTGCACCACGGACGACTTGACGGTTGTAGGTAATCGTCGACAGATTGGAGATAGTTGGAGACTTTGGTGTGACTGTAACATAATTATTGTTTTATAAACAAATTGTGGTTTGAATACAATACATAATGTTTTCGAATATATCTTGAAATATATAAGTTGCTTTATAATTTGAAGGTATCAAAAGGAGGACAACTTTTTATTTACTTTCTAAAGCACTGCGTACAAAGTCAAATATAGATCAACACGTATTATTCTACATCAGTTAATGTTTAAAGTATTTTACTGATTTAATAATGTAAACAAACGGCTCGAAAAATTTTCATTTGTCTAGGCCAAATTTAATCATGCTGATATATTTCAGTCTAGATACAAGCTTGGATATAGAAATGGCCATTTAATATTGTGAGCAAAACTTATGAATCAGCTTTCATGCTACATGTTACCCAAATTCCTCACTAACTGCTTAAAGAACAGAACACCTTACAGTGGGTGTATGTTATAGTTGTGTTTAGTAAGGTAAGTTAGGTATTTACTATGCGAATTTGTGTTTTGTTTAGTGTTACAAGTTTAATATTTAAGTGTCTGCTGTTTTTTTATGGGAATGCTTGGTACTTACAAATCAAATGATCCATCCACCGTTAATATTAGCGCTGCATGACCTTGCAAACAAATATTTCAATGATCCCTGTTTTCAAAATGAACACCGGGAACGATATCTTCGTAAAGAAATGATTATATTATTTGAATTTTGCTCATTTTAATATATGATTAAATTGGCCAGAAGATTTGTTACCCGAAAACAATGAAATATGGAATTCAGTTATAGCTATTGAAACTGTCCCGGTTTGAATAGTTGAGAGAGGGAGAGAGAAAGAGAGAGACAAAAAAAGATAGAGATAGACAAAGAGAAAGAGACACGCAGACAGAGACACAGACAGAGAGAGACAGGTAATTGAGCAAATCCATACATGTGATCGCATTGTATATGTATATTTATAGTGCATAGCAAAGCGTTTGTATCCGGTAAACTCTTGGACCGGGTTGTTGCCCGCAGTCTTGATTCGTACCCCAATATCAGTGCACTCTCTGAACCATATCAGAGAGCGTACACACAGCTTCGTTTGACTGAAACGGCACCCCTTCGCGTTCAGTCTGATATATTAAAATCATTGGATTGGGGTGATGCGGCTGTTTTGACTATGCTCGACTTATCAGCAGCCTTCGATACTTTGGACCACAAGACCCTTATTGAACGCTTAAGTTTAGGTTTCGGTATTTCAGGTTAAGATTAGTTTTCGGTTAAGGTATATCCGGTTTGACCACATTACTCCAATTATGTGGATTTCGACTAGAGGTTCTGATGCACACTATCCGTTCGATCAATGGCACTGCACCAGCCTACATATTAGCTATGCTCAATATACATTAAGTCAACAGACCTCTTCGCTCCAGTGATCAACGACTTCTGATCACACCCAGGACCACGTCGAGCCTCGGGGAGCGATCCTTTTATTCTGCTGTCTCGAGGCTATGGAACAGCCTTCCTGTTAACCTTAAGGCCCTTTCAAAACTGACAAGCTTTAAAGGGGCTCTGAAAATAAACCTTTTTATTAATGCTCGTTTTCACTAATTCACTAATTTCTGGAGGCGCCAGTGGCGTATTGGAAGAGTCGACAATGTGTATCTCTTCTGCCTGCTTAGTCTCTCACCCTGTGGGTTCGAATCCCGTTCTTGCGAAAGATTTAATTTGGCAAGTTCTTATAGCTGACCTGCGGTGCGCTGGTGGTTCTACCCAGACATTTTCTTTCCTTAATAGTGGGATGTCGCTATTATAATCATGATTGGTCTCTGCGATGTATCTCAAAAACAAAGAAACAAAAACTTACAAATCCAGTTATATCTTAAGCCTATTATCCAATCAGAACTATAGTAGACCAGATGGCAAACGATTAACCGATCAATACGTGTGTTGTTTGTGATATGGTTTCTAAGAACTGACAAAGAGGTCATATATATATATATATATATATATATATATATATATATATATATATATATATATATATATATATATATATATATATATATATATATATATATATATATTGCGGTCCCGTCAATGCTAAGTCACTAGAAAAGGTGGTGCTCTGTACAAATATAAGTTGATGACAACATGAAAAAACTGTTCTATAAGTGTGCCAAATTATGCTTAAACTGTAGTTTCTTATGGATGGAATGTGTGTACAAATTATACATCAAATATGACAACATTGTCTGAAATTATATGCCAACATATGCTGCAAAGATTAATGCCTCTTGATTTCTTTATCAATAGGCTTAACAAGCTGTGAATTTAACCATACGCCTAAAATGTCATAACCGCTACCATATGTAATGAAGCAGTATCCCCAGAATATAATAAATACCTGAAATAAATATGCATACACAGCATTCAACTCATTTCCAGATATATGCCAAAACGGTTCAAATATCGGTGTCGATTTTGGAACAAATACATGCAACAAAAGGTTTCCAATGTGCATCATATTATAGTGAAGGGCATTATCATCCCTTAACCTATCACATTAAAGACAATGAAACAATAAAATAGCTGCTGCCGTAGCAGAGCAGCATTTGAGAATCAAACCAACGCAAATTTAAAGAAAAAAAACAGCTTAAAATAAAATTAAACACTTTTTGTATTAGCAATGATACTCGATCAGACTAGACATTTGTTTTATTTTACTTAGGTTAAGTGCAAACCGGTTGTGCATTTACTATCTATAAATAGGTATATTAAATTAGCCAAAAGGCGTGCTGAAATTATTAGTGATACCATAAATCAACAAAATTTCGGAAACAATTTAAATATTAATGTGTTCTTGGGTGGTTTGCATTCCTCTGCTTAATATGCATGACAGCTGTTTCGATTTTTAGGCATTTCGACTACTTATGTGTGAAATCAATTTAATTATTCAAGTTTATTTCCGCATGTTTTAAGTCACTTAGATGAAATTTTAATGTTATTACCTAAATAAGCATGTACAAGTTGAAAGTACGTAATGTAGAAAACACAAATCAAAGCACGATAATTGAGCCTATTCTAACCTTCATAGACAGAGACCACATTATCAAATGATTCACCTTGTTTTTCATTCAATATGCCCATGTAATATTATTTTTGTAATGCACTAGTGTAATACAGCTTTTCTTGCAATTTGATTGCCTGGCAGCTTCGCGTGACTATTTGGTATTCATCGTCCGTGTTTGTAAACAAAATGGAAGACAATGCCATCTCTTTTTCTCGTCGGTTCAAATGTCAATCTATGGCAAAGGAAAAGGAACCATTGTAGAAAGAAAAGCAATGATTGAAGGGTTTTTTTATACAATGTCGCCATTGGTGGCATTGATTATGAGGTTGACCTGCAAGCTCACCGACTTAAGCCATTTGAACAGCAACATGAAGATAAGCAGACGATCACGCTAAATAGCAGGTTTGAGAATGTTACCTGTGAAAGTCTGAAAATCTTCGTTGATAATCAAAGAAGTCTAAACACAGCCATCAAAACTCTGTATGACATGAATGACATGAAGCTACAGATCTCGTATTTGCACTCAGTGAATTATAACAGAGACATCGTTGACATCCCTCTTCTTGAGCTCTGTAGCTTTATATGCAATTTTTTGTAAGCGTCCGAAAATTATTAGCCAACAACTCTCCGAGGTTTTCTTGGAAGTTTTGTGAGACATCTACGAACACGAGGTTATAGTGTTTCACTCATACACGGACATGAAATTGCAAATTTAAAAAACGCTTCAAAAGCAAAATAAAAGCAGCTCAAAAGTGAAGGGCATGGAAATAAACCAAATCAAGCTTCTCCAATCACTCAGTAAGAAGTGGAGAAGCTCTGGGAAACACGTCAGCTAGGAAAGGGTTCCCTTGAAAGCATCATAAACTCACTGTGGTTTTTTAACACTATAACGTTTGGCCTAAGGGGAGGAGATGAGCGTAGAAGTATGTGTTGGGGTGACATTAAATAACATGTGGATAACACAGGCCATCAATACCTTTAATTCGTGGAAAGACAAAAAACTGTCAAGGAGCCAACCCACGCGATGTGATGGCCGTTAAGTTAAATGTTGGCTAACTTGACAAATCCCAACAAATGTCTTGTGGAAATCTACAAGGATCATGTTGATAAACGGCCTAGTGACCTTTGTTCACCAAATGACCCCTTTTATATTGCCACTCACAAACAACAGTCAAACATGAAGCCAGGCGAAATGTAGTTTAAGAAACAAGCAATTGGTACATCTAAACTTACCACCATCATGAAGCGTATGGCTAAGGCTGCTGGACTTGCATCCGAAAGACGGCTGTCTAACCACAGCGCCCAGAAACATTTAGTTAAAAAAATGTCTTAAAATCATTTTCATAGCTCGCAGTAAAAACACCGAAAGCAACGAAAGCAACGGCGTGAAAAATTGAATCAAATAAATAAGAAAGACAGAAAGAAAGAAGGAAGAAGGAACTTGAATGACAAAAGAAACTGGCATGGGGTGAAGAAAGAACTAATGAAAAGATAATATAGAGAAGGAAGTGGGTGTGAAACAAATGCAAACGTGGAAGCAATGGCCGAATAACTAAATGTACAATCACTCGGCCACACTACGTAGACGAGTACTACTACTATTTTTACTAACACCAGATTTTATGTCAGTAACATCAGCAACGACAGCTTCAACACTACTACAAACACACGGAAAAATGACAGCTAGAACAGCAACAATGTGATAAGTTGGATGCCCTTTCCACACAATATCATCTGTTAAATATTCAATTTGTTTTGCTTTCCAAAAAAAACGCTGCGACGATTATTTATTATTAAAATAAAAAAAAACGTACCAAATTCTAAAGGTAATGGTAACAAACACTTATGTATATTACTTTTTCTTCAAGTTTTGAATGAAGTCATAACTTCAAACAGAAACTAGTTACTTAAGATGACAACTTAATGATGCAGTTGCTATAAGCAAATTGTTACAAATTAGTTATGGCGTCATCACCATGAAATATATTTCTTCGTTATTTAACCAGAAACAAATTACTCTGCATAAAATGCAGAATTTTTCATAAAAATGTCAATGTTAGCATGCTTTTTTAGACATTACAATTACATTCGATCTCATATATTACATACACTAGAGCACATGTTTACATTTACGTAGAAAAAATACAAACCAAGAGACCTAAAAGAGCTTGTAAAGTCATAAAATAAACTGGGGAAATAGTTTTCTTACATTTGACATCCACAGTGATGGTCGAATTGAGGGGTACAGAAAGTAATGTGTGAAACACTCTACATGTAGCTGTTTGTCCGTTATCCACAGCACTGACTGGTCTCTGTAACACTGACACCACGCCAAATGTCTCTGATGGCCAATTAGAGGAAAATGTCATGTCAGAAGTCAGGGTCTGACCAAAGTAGGACCACGTGATGTTGGGACCAGGTCTACCATTGGCTGATGAACATTCGAGTGTCATATTTCCTCCAGATACTGCATATCCAATCTGTGATACTGTCGGCTTATCTGGTTTTACTGTATCCAATCATCACAACAAAAACTTTAAAATATATAATAAATAAATGGATTAAGTGGGTCAAAATACTAGATAAAATATGTTCGTGAAATTATAGAATGTTAAAATGCATGCAGATTAAAATGTTTAAACTATCTTACTATTTAATGAATAGTGAATACTCTGAGTGTTTACCAGTATTTAAAATAACGCCACCGCTAACGTTCAAGAGAAAAGAAACCAATTGTGCTTTGCTAAAGCACATGCACCTTCAAAACATTATTTTAGTGTGATTTAAATCCTTCTGTCCTCAAACATATCAGACAACATAACGATCTGGCATCACGTTTGTCAATCTCACAAGGGCAGTTAAAGCATATGTAAACTTGATGAGACACATTTCTGTAAGTAATATATGTATTATCTAAAATGTTAAGGGCAGACATGTTGTTTTATTTTGTGTTTTGTTGTTACATTGAAATGAGCTTGTAACCTACAATCGAGGTACAAAAGTACAGATGCAGGACTCGGATCAGGTGAAGCCCCAGTTGTAGCTCCTGGATAAAACACTCGACACAGAAATGGCGTCATGTCATCGCTTCTACCAGGTGTAAACGTATGGATTAACGTCACTGTGTATGTGCCATCTGGTTGCTGTACAGAGGCTGATGTAGTTGACTGTGCCAATGGAGATGTACTCGTGTTCCCCCTGTACCAGGCTAGTGTTGGAGCGGGTATCCCTCCACTGGATACACATTGGATGGTCAGCGGCGTGTCTTGTGCACCACGGACGACTTGACGGTTGTAGGTAATCGTCGACAGATTGGAGATAGTTGGAGACTTTGGTGTGACTGTAACATAATTATTGTTTTATAAACAAATTGTGGTTTGAATACAATACATAATGTTTTCGAATATATCTTGAAATATATAAGTTGCTTTATAATTTGAAGGTATCAAAAGGAGGACAACTTTTTATTTACTTTCTAAAGCACTGCGTACAAAGTCAAATATAGATCAACACGTATTATTCTACATCAGTTAATGTTTAAAGTATTTTACTGATTTAATAATGTAAACAAACGGCTCGAAAAATTTTCATTTGTCTAGGCCAAATTTAATCATGCTGATATATTTCAGTCTAGATACAAGCTTGGATATAGAAATGGCCATTTAATATTGTGAGCAAAACTTATGAATCAGCTTTCATGCTACATGTTACCCAAATTCCTCACTAACTGCTTAAAGAACAGAACACCTTACAGTGGGTGTATGTTATAGTTGTGTTTAGTAAGGTAAGTTAGGTATTTACTATGCGAATTTGTGTTTTGTTTAGTGTTACAAGTTTAATATTTAAGTGTCTGCTGTTTTTTTATGGGAATGCTTGGTACTTACAAATCAAATGATCCATCCACCGTTAATATTAGCGCTGCATGACCTTGCAAACAAATATTTCAATGATCCCTGTTTTCAAAATGAACACCGGGAACGATATCTTCGTAAAGAAATGATTATATTATTTGAATTTTGCTCATTTTAATATATGATTAAATTGGCCAGAAGATTTGTTACCCGAAAACAATGAAATATGGAATTCAGTTATAGCTATTGAAACTGTCCCGGTTTGAATAGTTGAGAGAGGGAGAGAGAAAGAGAGAGACAAAAAAAGATAGAGATAGACAAAGAGAAAGAGACACGCAGACAGAGACACAGACAGAGAGAGACAGGTAATTGAGCAAATCCATACATGTGATCGCATTGTATATGTATATTTATAGTGCATAGCAAAGCGTTTGTATCCGGTAAACTCTTGGACCGGGTTGTTGCCCGCAGTCTTGATTCGTACCCCAATATCAGTGCACTCTCTGAACCATATCAGAGAGCGTACACACAGCTTCGTTTGACTGAAACGGCACCCCTTCGCGTTCAGTCTGATATATTAAAATCATTGGATTGGGGTGATGCGGCTGTTTTGACTATGCTCGACTTATCAGCAGCCTTCGATACTTTGGAGCACAAGACCCTTATTGAACGCTTAAGTTTAGGTTTCGGTATTTCAGGTTAAGATTAGTTTTCGGTTAAGGTATATCCGGTTTGACCACATTACTCCAATTATGTGGATTTCGACTAGAGGTTCTGATGCACACTATCCGTTCGATCAATGGCACTGCACCAGCCTACATATTAGCTATGCTCAATATACATTAAGTCAACAGACCTCTTCGCTCCAGTGATCAACGACTTCTGATCACACCCAGGACCACGTCGAGCCTCGGGGAGCGATCCTTTTATTCTGCTGTCTCGAGGCTATGGAACAGCCTTCCTGTTAACCTTAAGGCCCTTTCAAAACTGACAAGCTTTAAAGGGGCTCTGAAAATAAACCTTTTTATTAATGCTCATTTTCACTAATTCACTAATTTCTGGAGGCGCCAGTGGCGTATTGGAAGAGTCGACAATGTGTATCTCTTCTGCCTGCTTAGTCTCTCACCCTGTGGGTTCGAATCCCGTTCTTGCGAAAGATTTAATTTGGCAAGTTCTTATAGCTGACCTGCGGTGCGCTGGTGGTTCTACCCAGACATTTTCTTTCCTTAATAGTGGGATGTCGCTATTATAATCATGATTGGTCTCTGCGATGTATCTCAAAAACAAAGAAACAAAAACTTACAAATCCAGTTATATCTTAAGCCTATTATCCAATCAGAACTATAGTAGACCAGATGGCAAACGATTAACCGATCAATACGTGTGTTGTTTGTGATATGGTTTCTAAGAACTGACAAAGAGGTCATATATATATATATATATATATATATATATATATATATATATATATATATATATATATATATATATATATATATATATATATATATATATATATATATATATATATTGCGGTCCCGTCAATGCTAAGTCACTAGAAAAGGTGGTGCTCTGTACAAATATAAGTTGATGACAACATGAAAAAACTGTTCTATAAGTGTGCCAAATTATGCTTAAACTGTAGTTTCTTATGGATGGAATGTGTGTACAAATTATACATCAAATATGACAACATTGTCTGAAATTATATGCCAACATATGCTGCAAAGATTAATGCCTCTTGATTTCTTTATCAATAGGCTTAACAAGCTGTGAATTTAACCATACGCCTAAAATGTCATAACCGCTACCATATGTAATGAAGCAGTATCCCCAGAATATAATAAATACCTGAAATAAATATGCATACACAGCATTCAACTCATTTCCAGATATATGCCAAAACGGTTCAAATATCGGTGTCGATTTTGGAACAAATACATGCAACAAAAGGTTTCCAATGTGCATCATATTATAGTGAAGGGCATTATCATCCCTTAACCTTTCACATTAAAGACAATGAAACAATAAAATAGCTGCTGCCGTAGCAGAGCAGCATTTGAGAATCAAACCAACGCAAATTTAAAGAAAAAAAACAGCTTAAAATAAAATTAAACACTTTTTGTATTAGCAATGATACTCGATCAGACTAGACATTTGTTTTATTTTACTTAAGTTAAGTGCAAACCGGTTGTGCATTTACTATCTATAAATAGGTATATTAAATTAGCCAAAAGGCGTGCTGAAATTATTAGTGATACCATAAATCAACAAAATTTCGGAAACAATTTAAATATTAATGTGTTCTTGGGTGGTTTGCATTCCTCTGCTTAATATGCATGACAGCTGTTTCGATTTTTAGGCATTTCGACTACTTATGTGTGAAATCAATTTAATTATTCAAGTTTATTTCCGCATGTTTTAAGTCACTTAGATGAAATTTTAATGTTATTACCTAAATAAGCATGTACAAGTTGAAAGTACGTAATGTAGAAAACACAAATCAAAGCACGATAATTGAGCCTATTCTAACCTTCATAGACAGAGACCACATTATCAAATGATTCACCTTGTTTTTCATTCAATATGCCCATGTAATATTATTTTTGTAATGCACTAGTGTAATACAGCTTTTCTTGCAATTTGATTGCCTGGCAGCTTCGCGTGACTATTTGGTATTCATCGTCCGTGTTTGTAAACAAAATGGAAGACAATGCCATCTCTTTTTCTCGTCGGTTCAAATGTCAATCTATGGCAAAGGAAAAGGAACCATTGTAGAAAGAAAAGCAATGATTGAAGGGTTTTTTTATACAATGTCGCCATTGGTGGCATTGATTATGAGGTTGACCTGCAAGCTCACCGACTTAAGCCATTTGAACAGCAACATGAAGATAAGCAGACGATCACGCTAAATAGCAGGTTTGAGAATGTTACCTGTGAAAGTCTGAAAATCTTCGTTGATAATCAAAGAAGTCTAAACACAGCCATCAAAACTCTGTATGACATGAATGACATGAAGCTACAGATCTCGTATTTGCACTCAGTGAATTATAACAGAGACATCGTTGACATCCCTCTTCTTGAGCTCTGTAGCTTTATATGCAATTTTTTGTAAGCGTCCGAAAATTATTAGCCAACAACTCTCCGAGGTTTTCTTGGAAGTTTTGTGAGACATCTACGAACACGAGGTTATAGTGTTTCACTCATACACGGACATGAATTTGCAAATTTAAAAGACGCTTCAAAAGCAAAATAAAAGCAGCTCAAAAGTGAAGGGCATGGAAATAAACCAAATCAAGCTTCTCCAATCACTCAGTGAGAAGTGGAGAAGCTCTGGGAAACACGTCAGCTAGGAAAGGGTTCCCTTGAAAGCATCATAAACTCACTGTGGTTTTTTAACACTATAACGTTTGGCCTAAGGGGAGGAGATGAGCGTAGAAGTATGTGTTGGGGTGACATTAAATAACATGTGGATAACACAGGCCATCAATACCTTTAATTCGTGGAAAGACAAAAAACTGTCAAGGAGCCAACCCACGCGATGTGATGGCCGTTAAGTTAAATGTTGGCTAACTTGACAAATCCCAACAAATGTCTTGTGGAAATCTACAAGGATCATGTTGATAAACGGCCCAGTGACCTTTGTTCACCAAATGACCCCTTTTATATTGCCACTCACAAACAACAGTCAAACATGAAGCCAGGCGAAATGTAGTTTAAGAAACAAGCAATTGGTACATCTAAACTTACCACCATCATGAAGCGTATGGCTAAGGCTGCTGGACTTGCATCCGAAAGACGGCTGTCTAACCACAGCGCCCAGAAACATTTAGTTAAAAAAATGTCTTAAAATCATTTTCATAGCTCGCAGTAAAAACACCGAAAGCAACGAAAGCAACGGCGTGAAAAATTGAATCAAATAAATAAGAAAGACAGAAAGAAAGAAGGAAGAAGGAACTTGAATGACAAAAGAAACTGGCATGGGGTGAAGAAAGAACTAATGAAAAGATAATATAGAGAAGGAAGTGGGTGTGAAACAAATGCAAACGTGGAAGCAATGGCCGAATAACTAAATGCAGTATACCCTGGAATATAATTATGAACAGAAATAGGGTGAAAAACGAAATGATTTAAACATTGTATAAATCCAATAATAAAACGAATGTGTGCTTAATAGGAATAGAAATAAAATTAGATAAAGAGGGAAAATGATTTATTTACCACCATATGCAGTATTAGTAAAACGACAGATATTTCACGATCAGAAATTAACATATTTGAACCAACCGTTACTTACTCGTCCGGTAAGAAGAGTCACATGAAGTAAGTCGAATAGGTAAGCTCGTGCAGATTTCTACGTTTAATAGACAACAACAACATCCGTTCTTTCTCCTTTATACAAATTCTAAGCTACTGCTTTAAAAACGTAGTTACATCGGATTTTGATCGGGTAATGAAACTGTGCACCAGCATACAGCGTGTCAAATTGGAACATGGAAGGGCACGGATATGAGGCATAAATTAACCGCAGAAATTATGCTTTATTTAAACCAGAAGATTACTTTTCAGGGAACTAAAACCTCTCTTATGCTGTTCGTCCATTACATATATATTTAAGCGTAACGAGTCGTAACTCTAGCGGAAACTAGACCAAAGATTACTCTGTTTTCATACTTGTTGACTGCTACTTCTTTAAATACAAGCTGCATTATTTACATCGGCATACATGGGTTCTTTTGTCATAACAAGATCTCGTCATACAACTGCAAATTGATAATAATGCCTGTTACCTTGTTTATAATTGTAAACTACACTTATTGTTGCACGCTACACCGTTAAATGTGAAAAACTCATTTTTGAAAGGTTCTCAAAGAACAGATACAATTAACCGTTATAGCCTACTACAATTAAGTCCCCATTACGCATAACATAAGAGGCACCGCTCTCCAGAGCGGCTCCAATCATTGAGTAGTGAGCCTTGTATTGTTTAGGCGGTCTGGGGCTGCAGGTGCAAGACGACCAGGCTACCATGGAACTTCAGACGTGCTGTTGTCCGGGGTTTCTCGACCTCAGCACGGGTTTAATATGAGGGGTTCATATTTTGGTTGTAAGCTATTTTGGGGAATGGGGGATGGGTGGGCGGGTTAAAGCTTGTAGCAATAATTGCTTAGTCAAGCTAAAAAAATACAGATAAAAGTCTGCGTTGAAATGCAATTCGAACATATACAAAGCGTTTTTCACTTAACAGCAATTAATATTTCAACATCAACAAAACAGAAATTAATATCAATGTGTAAGTATTGTGATGGACTACAGAGACACAACCCGGTCCAATTGTAGATTTGTAAGAAATAAAGGTTAACTCTGGCCGTTTTGTTTTCAATTTAGCATAAATTAAAATGATTGGCAATCGCAATATCTGTATTTGCCCAAATGCTATATTAAACAGCGTTGCAAATGCGGATTAACATTCTGTCCGCTTCAGTTTGCATCGATTCAATTCAATGACGTCAGCATGTCGTCTGCAACATGCCACCGCCGAAAAGCAAAGTATCGCAGTATTTTGCAAAGAAAACAATCCAAGGTAAATGGGTTAACGTTAAGCTCCTGCTTCCCACCCACTTAGCATGAACTGTACCGATCTCCCAATCAAAAGAAATCTCATAATTACTATCCAGCCAATATCTATTCAGCATGAAAGGTAGTGTCACTTTTGAACAGACGAGTTAATTTTTAGCGGGTTAATATATGCATCATTGACACCATTTTTTTTTTACTATATGTACATACAAATGTTTCACTTTCGGTGTTTGTAAATTCAAATTTTAAATAAATGGTGTTTAATATTAAATACTTCGTGTAATAACGCTGCTTTCTGTTTTTGGATATATAAAAACGTTTATACCGGAAACATGTCCGAACATATGTACAATTTTGGGCAGTTTGTGACACTACAGTGGTAGATCTACACTAGGTATAAATATGATGTTAATACTTTAAAATGGTATAAGGTACTATAAATGACGAAACTACTAATAACCGAGCAACATTTTTTTGGATGTAGCGAGACACTTCTGATATTCGAAATAATGACTTGATATTTCAAAAGTAGTTATGATGTAGACTTAAATAGTTATTAATCTAGTTTTATTTGTTGTTGTTGTTTTTTAAATACGTAGCAGCGACCAATTATGATAATTATTGTGAGATCCAGCTATTTTGTGGTGGAAGACCCCAAACAAATGTCTGGGCAGAACCACCGGCGCACCGCAGGTTACCTGGAAGAGTAAAAAGTCGGCACGACTACCACTATGCGAAGAACGTTCCCGTTATTAATCTAGTATTTTTGCAGCAGATCTACTATTTATGTACATATAGTGTTTATTTTTTAACATACAGACTCACAGTAATAAGCAAACAATAATGTTATATTTTGTCTTAAGCAACAACTTGTCTTAAGACAAGTATAGGCTGTCCCTTTGGTCTCTCTTAATACAAGTTTGACTTTATTTTACTTTGTATTTCTCATTTCTTCATATAAAATTCACACAGACAGAGCTACAATTGTTTTACTTAAACAAAACGAACGATAATGTATGTAATCTTTTCTAAAACAATTTATTAATGTGTCAATAACCATGGCCCTCTGCATTTACTTATCTACATTACAACAAAAAGTAACATATAATATATCGGATATCAAGCATACTGCATCGATACGAATATCGTATCGATCCTTCTGATTGATACTCAGCCCTAATGTTCATATTACAATGTTTTCTAAATTAAGGTGCACATACGACACAGCTGTCTCAATAATTGCGATGCACGCACGCATGGACACAGCTAGAAGCAAAAGAAAACTTCTACTGGTTGCTTTCGCATTTTACGTCATATTTAGAGCTCCATTCCCTTCGTCCGTAAATCGAACCATAATCTGCAACAATCGCTTACGTACACATTCCATGTACAATGTTTTAAGCAAGTATACTTCGATTTTAATCATCCTTATAACACTCTTATCAGGCAAATATTGAATAACGCCTTCAGTAAAAATGTTATTGATGTTGGGCAGCATGCAGATTGATGGATGAGGTGAGCCCTGTTAACATAATACGCCTTATCCAGTCAACGTTACAGTACATTAAGTGGTTAATGATTTGCCAACTTCACACAAATGGATGTGTTTTTACTTTTTAGACTTTTTGTAAAGTAAAAGTAACAAAAGGAAAGGAGTTACGTTCATATCGATTATAAGTCCATTAGATTACCCGTGTGTAAACATAGGTTTATAATTGTGATATTGTAAAAAATCAATCACAGGTTCCAATGATTTATCTGTGTTCCGAAGCTTCGTCAATTGTATTCAAAGGCAAAGCATTTAATTGTTATCTAGGTGAAATCTTTTATCTCTGGTTTTTTACTTGTGTACGGCTACAATTTAAAACAACACATATATGCATATTAGCAGTTTAACAAAAAACACGTTTAAGAAAGTAAACCTTTCTCGGTTGGTTTTTACTAGAAAGACTTCATAATCAAAACCGTTTATGCTGTAAATGTGTGTAATACGATTCAATACACTATGCATACGATTATCTGAACTGCGAATATTTTATAACCACTGCTAGCCACTGACAACAAATAAGGATAAAGGTACCTATCCTGAAGGATCTCAACATCAGAGACGCCTGTGTCAATGTGGTGACATTTATGATGTAAGCATGGTGACCGTCAGGTAGTGATGCTTTCGAGTTCCATGCACATTTATAGTGGTAGGCGAGTGTAGGACTGGACCCACACGTGTACGTGCCTGGTAACTGGCTGATAAGTGTGGTCTGTAAGGATAAAAGCTAAATAAAACAAAACAAGCTATGTAAAACACATTGTATATAAAATGTATCAATGTCAATATATTGAAATAACACTCATTGAATTTAACTATATACAGGTGTAAACGAGTATTAAAGCCTATCTGCTCATCTTTTAAAAGTTGCAAATACGCTTGAATAACATCTCTTACCATTCATATTCTGCATTTTTTGTTATTGATAAGGTTCAAAGGTTAAACACATGTCAAGCTTCTTTTTATGGTTTGACATTTACACTATAGGTACATGACGGTAGGTAATACATTACAAGATGTTATTAGGTAAGGCGAATATTACTGACAATAATAACACACGCTATAACAATCACCTACCAGTGCTGTAACGATCGTAATTGTAGACGGTCGTGGGTAGAGCCTGTCGATTGTTATTATGAGCTTCTTGTTTGTAGTTATATCTTCTATTGATGAGACAGCCTCGCCTTAAAAAATAAATTAAGGTATTTATTAAAGCCATTAACCGATAAAGATAATATCAATAATGTAAAAAGAACATACAAAGTCGTAATGAACAATTACTGTGTGTAGTGTATATAAACTGAAAACAAAAGGTTTAGTCAGTCGTGTAAAGAGTGGATTTGGGCTTTTGCAAAAGGACGTAGAACTAAAATATTAACATGTCCTATAATTTACTGATTTATATACATAAACCCAAGAAAAAAAAGATGCACTACAAAACCTGTTAATCCCCATTGCCTGACGTCTCATGAAAGGGTCACTTTTAAAAAATCGGGAACATGTTTTTATTAGTTTACTGATGACTATAATAGAATGCCATGCCATTCTCGTTACAAGACCTCGAGTTCCATAATTTTAAAGACATTAAAATAACCTACATGCAAGGTAGTCTCAAAAGTATTCGAAAGGTGATAAATGGATCAATCTGGATTGCCAGGCCAACACGTTAACATTGTTATGTTCGATAAATTGTAGTGTTAGTCTGACAATGTTGACTTTGGTGTTATCCTGCTGCACCAAGACAACATTGCCATGTCTGATGTATGGCAGAATGATAGACACGGGCATCACGATATGATCTCGATATCTCATTACTATAAGGTTTCGATTTACTGTAAGCAGAGTAGGAAATGCTTCCCTAAAAAACACATAACTCTGCCTCTCCAATCACTTTGACATTCGCGTTGCATTTCACAAACAAACTCCTCATTCAGGTATTGGCATAAAACAATTACATTGAGCTGACGTCACGATAAACCGGCTTTCACGTAATGATGTTTTTTGTGTGTAGTGTATGGCGTTTGTCTCTCTAAGTCTAGCCGGAGGTCGATACATTTTTGTCTCCTGAACGTAAAAATGCCTTGCAATGACATGTACGTTAGCTACATCGTTAAGCATTCTGAGAACGTCGTTTCTGTCATTTAACGTCATGCTAGGGCGGCTTCACATCTTTGCTTTTCTCGAATTTTCTTCTAGACGTCTATCTATCATCTACCCTAATGTCTCGATATTAAATACAAAGTGACGCTCTAGTCTTTTGTGCACATTTATGCCCCGATAAGAATATATGACAAAGACCTATGAGCATTGCAACATATACCAAACTCCGAAAAGGCACAGAACAAATGTATTTCACATGCAAGCCAAGCGAAGCGAAAAGTAAGAACAAATTTGTTACAAGTCATTTAACGAAAAGAGCAAACCCGACAGTTACCGCCTTGGAACGGTCAGTCGGCAATATGGACCGACTGGGGTGCTTAAACTTGCTTTACAGTGCTCTAACCTCGCACTTCCTGACGAGTTTCTCAATTTGAATACAAAATGTTTATGCGCTGATATTTTCTATAATAAGTTAAGACGAAAGCAGTGACGTCATTGAAAACTTATGTCCACACAGTGTATAGAAAAGAATATGGTATCATTTCGCCAGACTTGAATTTTGTGACGCAGCAGTTCAACTAAGTGTAATATCATTGCACGGCTCGTTAGATACACACCCGACAGATGTTTTCTCTAATTTTAGCTTACGAGGATGCCGCGTGGAAAGTGTGGACAGACACAGATTCACTGTCTAAAAGTCTGTTTTAGTATATTTTTTTACGTAAATACAGTTTTATCTTTAAAGTGTAGGTTGCTGGTTTGAGAATGGCTTTGACATGTAATGCAGCGTCATAATTATGGTCATTATAGCGATGGCCATGTGGTGTACCCTAGGTCCGGAAAACGTTGCCAAATTTAGTTTAGTAAATGAATCTACAAGATGAAAAAGTATGATAAAATTAATGCAAAGTTACGTGTGCATCTTTGCAGTCATGCGTTTATGTACTAAACATCTTCACAAAAAAAATAAAAAGATAAACCAAAATAAGCACAATCTTAACATTATCTTAAAAGTATTAAAGAACTAGTATACGCATTAAAATATATATTATTCCATCAATAAAGTTTGTCAAAAATGGCAATGGATATATAAACGGTTATTACAACTAAGCAAATACATGTGCATATGTTCAAAACATACTGTGTTATTCATCTCTTAAAAATTCTCATAATTTGGCCTAACGACTAAGCACGTTCTTCTACCCACTTCACGTGGTGAATCGGCTGAGAAGGTTTATAGTGTTTTTTTTTTCTAAATAAAGACTGATACTCCTTTACTCCCTGGACAGGCAAGGGCAAGCATAGTCTTCTTATCTTAAGAGCATAGCGTGGTCACGTATGTTGTTTTTTTTTGGTGATGCAAGATTCCTTTGTTCGCTTTTGATATCGTTTAATTTCAATAACTAATTTAATCAGGTAGCTTCAATAAGCATCCTGTTATTAATAATTGGGCACGTAAAACGTGACGTGACCTGAACTACGTATGAGCAGTTTAATAAGCGTACCTTTTCAGACTGATCCATTCTTTAAACTGAAAACCAAATTGCATTTACTGAATTGGCATTGCAGCTCGCTACACAGCACTATGTTATATATATATAGTGTCTTTAGAGTATAACATTATATATATATATATATATATATATATAATGTTATACTCAAAAGACACTAACATTACGATTGTGGTTTGTAAAACACGCGTCTTTTAGAAATTGGTTAAAACGTAAACATTTATAAAATCATAACAAATACTAGAATAAGTATTTCCTCTATCAACGAAACAAATATGTAAATTGCCCTCCACAAATTAATATTATATTTATTGCAAGGAAGCGGAAGCGTTCATTTAAGTTTCTACTATATTTACCTTTCTGAAGGTTAAAACTCTATAGCATTTTCTTTGACTAGGTGTTCGGAAATATGCACAATGCGTATACTCAATTATAAAGAGAACGCTAATGTCTTGACAGTTGGTACTACATCATCAATAGCGGTTAATGAAAAAGCCAACCGCCGTTATTGGAGGTCGAAAGAGAGACATTAATGAATAGTCTCCCCTGAATAATGCCCAAATGCAAGTAGATCCTTTAATTCGTTTTACTCGGTCTTTATTATTGTGCTCTTTGGAGTGTATGTTGACTTTTCTGCCTTTCTTATGATACCCAGGTTAACCATCATCAATAAACATGTCCATTTTCTTTTTTTAAATAGCATATCTCTATAAGTATTTAAAGTAATTTTAAGCTTATATTTATGCAGAAGTAAGAAATTTACTGTCTTTTATTGCAATATCTACAAAAGAACAGGCGATAAAGTCCAAGAATTTCAACTACAAGGACCTACCTACTGTTTGGAATACCTCGGATATTAACTATCAAGGGAGACAATGTCCATTTCACCAATGTACCCCGTTGTTGTTGTATATATTTGTCGGTGCATAGCTGATATGAGCACTGTTATATATAGGGCAACTGGAATATACAGTCTATGTATGCACCGCCTAGATTCTATCTTTATAGTCCGGCATTCTTTGGATTGCAAGTGAAAATAATTTTGTATTCAGAATAATGTAAATTTATTAGTTAAAAGACAAGTTAGTTTGGTTTGACTCTAATCTGTTATATATAAATATATGGAGATATCCGTATTGTATGATGCAGAATGCGCTTGGTCGCTTTTGTTTTGTTTTCTTGATTCAGTAATGGAGATGGGAGTAAGGAATGGTATGGCTTCCGGTCAAACTTGCAGTAGGCAATAACATGTACGGCGGACAGAGGGCAGCACAATTTGAACATGATTACGTGATGACGTAATTTTGTCAAGTTAATTATTATCTTTAAAACGGGTTTGAGCAATGTTTGCAACTCGGCACGATTACTGATTCTAGGAATCAGCTGAGCAGCAGAAAGCATTGTCTGGAAAGAAAAGTCATTCTTATTGAAAGCCTTTTAAATTATACCGGTGACACCCTATGGGAAGGAATTTTAGCCTAAATATGTTACATATAAATATATGTTTGAGCCTATTTGGGCAAAAAATATAATTTCAGACTATTTAAGCATTCAGTCTTAGCCTAGTTGGGCATGCCGTTTCAGACTATTTGGGCATATAGTTTTAGCCTAGTTGGGATACAGTTTCAGCCTTGTTGGACATAATTTTTAGCCTAGTTGGGCATGCATTTTCAGACTATTGGGGCATTGTGAAGCGTACAGTTTCAGCCTAGTTGGGAATACGATTGAAAGTTCGGGTCTATATTACGGATGACAGTCGCCATTAACGATTATTTGTCCTGTGCACGTGCTCTGACAGTGGCTAAGCACAATCGGGAAAAAATGCTCACTGTCATTACCCAAGTGACTGAAACTTCGTATTGTTTGTTTAGTTTGTTGGGTGTATCGTCCCACCAACAGTATTTCAGTTACCTGGACACGGTGTCCACTTGAAGCAAATATAGTGCTGCATTTCCTGTGTATAGCATGCCATGAACACCTAAAGGATACCACACCCAGTCACATTATCATGACACCGAGTCAACCAGTCGTGAAACTACCCTTATTTTTGCTTGACTGTTAGCAAGGGAGCTATGCCAGTACCAGTTTAACGACTCTGGTATTTTGCAGCCCTGGATCGAACCCAAGGCCCTTCGTATCTACAGCCGACGCTCTACCGGTTGTGCTACCAGGTCAGGTGCAGTTGTATTGTGTTAAAGGTATAAAGATGAAAATAAATGGTTATTCAATATATTATTAATTTGCCTTTTTATATATGAGATGTCTGTTTAAGGACGCGACTTGGGTAAAATGATATTCTTTCTGCCATTGAAATGATACTGGTTGGTTAATGATGTAAGAGTGGAATCGATTGTTTGGTCCATATTGTAAATTGTGACAAAGCTATTAGTCTCGCTGTCTGCTCAGCCATGGAACATATTAACTGAGACTGATTTCGTTGGAATATATTTATTCCTTTTAGGAAAAGGTTCCTCGAAATTGTTCCAATTCATTTTAAGAAAATTATTTTATTCACACAATCTCTTCTCTTCTTAGACTTGTAATGAATTTCGTCCAGTAGTCGACCTTGTCTTGTTTATTTGTTTGAAGAAGAATGTATTGGTGATGCCAATGGCTTTTTTCAAGACGTTTTATGTCTCCTCTATTTGATGTCGTGCTTACTAATTCCCAACTTTGAACATTTTTTTTTCACGATCAAAAGATATTTTTACTACTTCTTGTGATTTTTCATATTGTTAGTCTCTCTTAACAATCGGTTGGTAATCAGGCAACATACAAAAATACCAAGATTCCGATACAGATGCTTTCACCAAGACAGAACAGAACATTAGAACAATATTACAATTAGACGACTTGCTATCTTGACTAATAGTATCGTAGAAGACGTAGTGAGACAAAACCATTCAAAGCCGACTCGTCTAGCCGTTATCGACAAAGACTACTGGGTCGCGAGGAATTAGCCTGGTCATTTGTTACAATCTGTTACCGATGATAGCGACTGTGTACATTCGTGCTAGATCTTGAGCGTAAACAATGGTGGAAATTTTCACAGTGGGTGATACAAAAAGGTCGAATAATGATGTAGTCATCCTTATACAACCACACTTTAATACCTTTTCTACAAAAAAAAAACAGCAAATTCAGAATTATAGGATTTTGGAACGGGCAAGTGAGTGCACTAAAAGATAGCGGAGACAGTTCAAGATCCACAGACGAATTTTGACAGCTCAAAAGATAAACCAACTTGATAGACCATTTTTATTTACACTGTCTGTAAGAAAGATTCATTCAAAAAGTGTGAAGCTGCTGGAGAGCTTGACAAACCAGGTTCAAACATCTCAGTCGGTCCTTCTGCCGACTGATCGTTCCAAGACTGTAATTGTGTTGGTTTTGTGTGTGTGTGTGTGTGTGTGTGTGTGTGTGTGTGTGTGTGTGTGTGTGTGTGTGTGTGTGTGTGTGTGTGTGTGTGTGTGTGTGTGTGTGTGTGTGTGTGTGTGTGTGTGTGTGTAAGTTATAGCCTTTTTTGCCACTATTGCATTTAAGTTTATTGTACACTTAAGTTTAATTGTAGTTCATTTTTTAAGATTTGTTGTAATATTAAACTTTTAATATCTGTGTAACTACTAATAGGATTTATATTTTTATTGCTTTATTGAGAAAATATTCAAGATTGCATTGATCATTATTGTATATTTTTTCTGCATATGCTTAAAGACTAAAATATCTCCCGAATGATCAATGTTTAGTGGTATATCGTCGTTTAAGTACGTGTAAGTTATTGTTTATGTCGCTGTTTACTAGTCCGCTGTATCGGCTTAGGAACAGCCATAAACCAAAATGTATTTTGTTCGTCACAGATATAACGTGCATAAATGCATTTATTTTAAAACAAGTAGATTTAGTGAAATTCTGGCGTCTTTATATGTTTCTCGCGACATGACAATTATTCATCATGTGTGTACATTTTTATTTTGAAAGGGATATTTTGTGCAGCCGCAAATTGTCTTGAGGAATGCATAGAGTTTTGTCAAATTTCAAAAGAAATTGATCCGGCATTTATAGCTTTCTTGTAACAATCAAATTCTATTGGCGTCCGACAAATCCGTTACTAGTTCCTGTGACTATGAACTTCTCTTTGTTGAAGAAACAAGTTACTAGTTCCTGTTACCATCGGTTTCTCTGACCAACAACTTATATTTGCTTCGGACAAGCCCGTTACCAGTTTCTGTGACCAACAGTTTCTCATTGCTGCCGACACACCCGTTACCAGTTTCTGTGACCAACAGTTTCTCATTGCTGCCGACACACACGTGACCAGTTTCTGTGACCAACAGTTTCTCATTGCTGCCGACACACACGTGACCAGTTTCTGTGATCAACAGTTTCTCATTGCTGCCAACAAACCCGCTACCAATTCCTTTTAGAAACAACGTATATTTTTGCCGATAAGCCCATTGTTATAAAAGCCTCGTGTTCTGAATATGTAAAGATAATCAGAAAAGTTTTAGTAACCTTCATTTGCTTATTTGTGTGGAGTCTCCAATACTGATGGTAATCAATTGATTCACTTGTTGTTGTTTTTATAAATACATGGTCAGATTTTACCACTGTGGAACTCCTTGTAAATCGTTTTCGATACTCAATTTCACAGCATGCTTTGCCGCAGGAAAACATTGACCAGTCTATCTCAGTATCACATATATGCAGAACATATTAAAACTGATTAGAAACTAAATCACGGTGCGGGGTTTGCTTTTATGATATAAACATCGATAAAACAGCTTTCTTTGTAATCATTGGTTTATTTTTTATGCTGAATCTACATTCTGTTTAACTAAAGAATTGCCAATTAAAGATTCCAGACTGGGTAGGATATACGTATATGTCAGTTATAAATGTCAAACAACCGACTTACATTCATATCGAAGTGTTTGTTGAGCTGAAAATTCATCAAAACCACATGCACACTGGTACGCCCCAGCCTCCGAGAGTTGTATGTTGCTGATGGTAAGCAGAACCTGACGTGCCGATGTTACAGTAGCAGAATACCTGGTTGGGTCAGCACCAGGCTGTGGGCCACCATTGTTAAATACAGTGACACCATCTCTGAGGAATCTATAACCTCCGACAATACACTCAGTCGATGTACATGTCAACACAGCCTGGTCTCCACAGTTGACGGATGTCGGTAGGGTGAGGTTGGCCGTGCCTGAAAATAAACCGTGTCTAACAGTTGTTTTAGTCATTAATGTATTAAACTAGTTAAAGTATGTATATGTTTACCTGTTGGTATTTTGTATAAATATGTCACTTACATGTGTTACAATTGTATATTCAGTTATACTTGTGTCATTACTTAGCGAAACAAGCCAGAATGTCATGTTTTTAGGAATATTAGAATATTCGAATATCATGTCGGTATTCGAATAGAGATCAAGGGATTCGAATACTTTATATTTTTTTCACTTTTTCACGTTTGTTAATTAAGAGATACAAGCGTTTTTCTGCAGTTGAGTGTATTGTCACCAGACGACTGCAGCAGGCTGACGATGTGTAATTGTGCTCGTATAGAGGGGGATGGGCTATGATATCTCCACACTGGTTAACATTTTACAATCCAGAGTATAATGTCACCGCTCGCGACCCTATTTTCCTCCCCGCGCCACCTACACCCAGTTTAATCACGCAAGCTGTGAAAACAGGTTGTCAGTTAACAGTAAACACACGTATCAGTTCATTGACGTGGCAGTCAACTAGTTCAGTTACGTAAGATTGACACTAGCTTTCTTCAATCGAGATCGCTGGTAATTAATGCAACACATTATACCATGAGTTATTATTTGATTACAGTCGACCAGAACTTAATTTATTTTTAGTTACACAACTAGACCCCTATCAAAACAAAACTTCAATTATACGTACATTTTGTATAACCACTCTCCTGCATACTGGTATTTAATTCCCGTACAATACCGAGACACATGTTAATTTCTGTCACCGCGATCTATTGCTCGACGATTTTCTCGACGTAGTTTCCGTAGTATGTTCCACCATTTAAATCTTCAGACTTTTTTTTAGTTTGTCACAGATTAACTTAACCCTTTGCTGCTCATTGCACTAAGTAACGCGCGGGTCTATGTCAACAAGGAAGCAAAATTAGCGAAGGTCTTTATTTATTAGTGAGCATTGTTCTTTCTGCGGGATTATAATATATGATCTCTGGCAACCACACCTGCAGGTTTGGACCGTATTAAAAATTAAAACTCCAATATGTCATTTAATTTGTCTTTATTCCTGATGGGAAATTGTCGATCTTCACAAACTATGCCGATATGTGTGGTCGCTTTAAGATGTGATTCCGAGTCCGATTTTTTTTCTGAAATATTTCGACAGCAAGTGTGGGTTTGATTGTCTTTAGTGTTAATTTCATATATAAAAGTAATATAAAACTTGGTAGTCTCTATTCTTGTATTTCTTTTCAATAAGCATTTAAGTTAGACGGATGTACAAATGAATGCTATATCTAATTGAAATGTTTGTTCCTCCTACAATTATGTAGATTGTTGGAAATAATTTACATCATTGGAAAGGTCATTTAATTATCTATTTCACTTTTAATTATTATAGAACCATTAGGCCAATTATCACCTAATTACCCCGTTTTGTCTGTGCACAGAGTGGTACATATGTAGCCTGTGCACCACAGGACAGTAAACGAGGTTCTGGACTATGTGCCTGGGGGCTCGCAGTTACTAGATCTCTGAACAGCAAACGGTTAACATGATGGGCTATTTAAATTCGCCACTAGCACTTTGTCTGATACTTTATCAGAGCAATTCGATATTAAATATGCTTAGTAAAAAATGACATGTCATTACCATGTTCTCCCTGTGACAATGAAACTTACCGTATTGGGAAAACATGTTATTGACATGTGCAGAATCAATACACTTTTACTTTAAATGGAAGAGAATTTCAAGATAATAACGTAAGTTGTTTGTAAAAACTCCTCTGTTGTTGATTATGTGCTAGCTTCAAAAAGTAGCCTCGATCTGTTTTCATCTTTTATTGTTGACGATTTTTGCCCCTTATTGTCTGATGTTCATTACCCTATAAATTTTAATATCAAATATTTGACACCCTCTGAAAACACCGGCTGTCAACACGAGCAGGAAAATCGTTGGCAAAACGATAAAGTAGCTGATTTCTGATGTAATATTGATGCAAATATGTTAGAAGATATTTCAAAACTTATTGCTAAATCAGTTGTTAACAAGCTATCAATAATAACTATGAAAGTTCTTTCATATGTTCGCTTATTGTTATTTCTATTCTTTGCTTATTCTTGTTTTTTTTTTCATCATTACACAGCTTGGTTCAATTTATTGTTTGACTATTGTAACTCCAACCATATCTCATGTATATGTGTTGAGTGTATAAATAAATTTGTAAACTTGTTAACACACTTAAACGTCATAAGCCTACACTTTTAAAACAGTCTTTATATATTGATCAACATTTGACCTTTCAAAGCGCGACATCATTAACATATTTCGATAACGTTTTCATTCGCGTATTTGTCCGTGTATTATGCAAAATTCTTGAATTATTTATATATTCTGTCATTAACAAGTGCATGCTAAATAATTAACATAATCTCAATTCATTATTATATTCTATATTGCTATGTTTAACTTATCGTACATACTTTATAACTGATACCCTTCATTCCACAAAATATTTTGTTTAAGCGCAGGAATATCTTTTTAACTTGATGGTGTCACTAAATGACATGTGCCAACATCAACAGGTAATACTGACACTAACCAATCGCAATCGCAATACGTAATTGTCACTTGTGTATTTGTAACTAAAATGTCGCTAATTGACATTTTATGATATCGGATTAACACCTGAGCGATACTCTTTTTACCAGCCAATCACAATTTAACAAAGATCCGACAACCAACAAATCAGAATTCACAATTGGTTATTCACTCGAATTATTACTGTAAAAAAATATTGTCTTATTAAATCGATACTTTACATACACTGGAAGGAGCTCAAATAATTCAACAATTATGTGTTAACACAAACAAAACATTGTTTACATAACCAGATTTTTAACTCTACGTAACAAAAATGACACTAAGGTTGAAGGTGACCCAATAATAATGCGCGGGGTATTCGGGACTTTGGTGGGGAAATTTACGTTTATTGGTTACTGTATATGTCTGCTATAAAGCGTTTAAGTCTTTAAAGCTTTTAAAGTTTTAATGTATTGTTAAAAGCTGGCAGCGATCACACATTTTGAATTTTCCGAATTGACTTGCACGTTATCGGTGACCGAGAAAAGTAACACAACTTCCAGTCATTCAATATAAACACGACAATGGCGTATGTATTTCCATAGAAAAAAACGTTGTTTTAAAAGTAGCCGCTATGAGTGGGTCATAAATCTATTTGGGTTGCTGCAAAAATTTAAGTGAGTTACGTTAAAAAAATATAAGAAAATATAAATAAAAAACGCGCGTTAAATGTTACGACGAATTATCTTGTCATGTGCCACTCTGATGCAAATTAGTTTCGAATATCCGAACATTATTCAAATACACGTAACGAATATTCGAATACCGTTTACGATTCTATTTACATCCCTACACGTAAGGTAATATAAACATCTAATTATAATATTAAGGATGTGCCCTACGCGTGTCTGAATAGGCATTACACATAGAACATTACAGAAAGCTTTATGTGTAAAGGATGCCAGTAATGTAATTCTAAAAGGTTGCCTCAATTAATATCTAGAAATATTTGTACATTCACTCAAAAGCACATTGAATGCCAAACCACGAAAGCTACTATGAGGTACAAAGATAATTATTGCATAAAACTTTGCCCTATTCAATGTCTGCTTACGCTTTCATGTTTTTCTTTTGCCCCCGACCTTTTCAAAATAGGTAACTGATTGTTGCTTTCATATGTATTGTCTTCTCTCATGGTGTTTAACACATCTACAATAACTTTAAGGTGCTTCTGTCTAGCCGTAGTTAAAACGGTAATGTCTGTTGTATTTCTCATAGGACCTTGTCATATTGTTAACAATACAAAGGAAAATTAAATATTGAAGAAATATATGAAAATGAAACGATTATGACAAAGTAGATTATTTAAGCAATGATGGATGTACATTTAATATTAATAAGGGATATTGGTCCAGGTACCTAGTAGTAATGGTAGTAATAGTGGTTGTAGTAGTAATAGTAGCAGTAGTAGTAGAAGTAATAAAAGCAGAAGTAGTAGCAGCAGTAGTAATATTTGTTTTAGTTGTAGTTATTGTTGTTGTTGGTCTTGTAGTAGTAGTAGTATTAGTATTAGTAGAAGTAGTAGTAGAAGTAGTAGTAGAAGTAGTATTAGTAGTAGTAGTAGTAGTAGTTATATATGCAGACGTGTCCTTATAGCAGTATCGGGGTTTTATACTTACCCTTTGCTTTTGAAAAAACAATTGCCATTATCCAAGTACAGCAACAAATGAAATACATTTCCATGTTATATTTCTTTGTTTATTCAACACGAGCCCTTGTCAGCATACGCAGTTTATTTGTGACTGATATTGACGAAGAAGTAAAAGTAAAGATTACTCACGATGACGTAAACCACCCGGTAGATGATGACTCTAATTTATACGATACAGACTGTTAACAGACCATATCGCTATGAAGCGTATATATCTACATGTTCTGTCTTTGTTAGTTTGAGTTTCGTGTGTGTTGTTGTTGTTGTTGTTGTTGTTGTGATGTTTTTGTTTGTTGGTGTTTTGCGCACTACTGTCTTCTTTTAAATTATTTGCTCTTCCCGTTTTTATACAAAATATACAGTATATACAGTGCATTGTTGCTAGACAGGTATAGTATATATCTAGAAGGAATAACATTGTAGACACATACTGTTACTGAGGAAAAGAGTGTTATTGCGCAGTTTGTATATTTCTAATTCAAAATAATATGCACCATTTTCAGGTTTTTAAATTGAAGAATGAACATGGTCACCTCTATGTACATTTGCTAATTTGATATGTCGTTATAAATACAATGTATCGAATAACAATGTATTAAATCTTACAGTTATGTCAATAATTGACTGATTGTATTTTCGACGTTCAGTTTATTTCAAAACTTAAGTTTACAGAAGTGCGAAACACAGTACAATGAAAACCACGATATCTGGCATTTAGATCTGTAACAATAATGAGTTAATATTAATTCATTAAATGTAATTTATGAAAAAAGAATTGAGGTTCTTTTGGTTTCACCACGTATGTTAAGATTCTTCACTTGAAAGTAAAGGCGACAAAACTAACACAGTGTCAAACGACATGTTTTAGATACAAGTAATATTAAACGATTCCTACGGGCGTAATGTTTGGTGGAAAAGCCATACAAGTGTATTGTGTTACATCGAATGGCCAAAGCACGATCCAAACGGGTCGGTATAATATGATTTCCTGAAGATATAACATTTATACAAAACACATTTTGCATGCACAGATTTTAAGTAAGTGTAAATTAATTAACAATATCAAAAGTTAAGTGTGTTTTTAAAATTACTAATATATGTATAACCATCCGACTTTGACTTTGTCATATATTCTTATTAAAACATTTGAAGACAAGCAATAAAATATCTTTTGCTTACAAATGTGTAATATGTATGCTGAGTTGGTGTTTATGTACAATGCTATGCTGTTCTAATAAATTCGGACATGGCAGAAAGACGTATATCATGCAAGTGCGAATAGAGGTTACACCTATACATGATGTAATTACTAATGTAGATCAGTATACGTGTACTTTATCCACAAGGAGGATAACTAATTCCAAAAGATAGCTAACGCTCTCAAGCGAAGAAAGATACACTGAAGTTTTAGCGTTGTCAGCTGCATAGCTTCACATGCTTGTACGTTAATATATTATCACCAGATTAAAGTAATATCGAACACAGTTATTCGGAAAAATGTACAAGACAATAATGGTTTGTTATGGGCATTAAATTGTTTTACCAAATGTCAGTAAGATTTTAAATCGTGAATTGCGTTCCTTTTATTTACCACTGAATGAGATTTCGGAAGAACGGCGTAATAAACCTTCTTAAGTCAGTCTCCGTGCCTCGGAGAAAGTAGTGTGTGTACAGAAAAAACTATTTATGTCGAAGTATATTAGACATGTTATTTGTGTTCAGGCATACTTCAAATGTAAACACTAATAGAGTTCAAACTATATGTTCTGGTGATAATATTATATAATGCAGCTATATACGAAATGCACGAAAAAACACGAAAATAACACGCAGTAAATAGAAGAAAGTGTCGAAAACAGGTACAGAATTGTTTTTAGAAAGAGGGTTGGACTTACTACATTTTTTATTAGGCCGGGGTATTTTCGATATCCCTGGCGGTGCCTCACCTTCATGTGTGGCTCTATACCATATCCGCCATCAGACATTAGATTCAGATCGCATGGTTACGGAAGAAAATAACCTGGATTTAATTTTGAGTTCAGCGTATGTTAATCTTGTCCAGTGGCACTAATGAGCTTTAAGTTTAGACCTTATTTTAGTTGAAATGCAATTATATAGAAAACCATTGCAATCAGATGTTCTCTTTAACTTGTTTATCATTCTGAGAATGTTGTCATTAAAAATAATTGTAGTTTATATATAATTATGTGATGTATAATTTAGGGGTTAAAATGATTTGTTCTCCTCTTCTTCGTGTCTCCACATCGGTGGTTATATACGATTCGTATCTAAGCAGCCTTGTTAAATTTATGTACCTGTAGGGCTCTATATTTTACTACAGTGACAAAATACATTGAACATGTGCAGATTTTAAGGAGAAATATTTGGGCAAAAACCAAGCATGCTAGATCATGATAATTTCTTTTTAAAGCTTTCAATGCAATAATGGTAAAATTGGACTCCATACGCACTGTTCACCTAAAATGAGAGGCGTATGTGCGACAGGACACAGACGTACACCTGCCTACTAATTGGTTGGTGGGGCACGTTTGTGGGATCCATGTTGTTCTTTAAATTCATGAACACATTAAAGAATAGAGCTGTTTATAAATATGTAATAGTTAAAGCAATTGATATATGTAATCAACATTCACCAAAAGCAGTAAAAGCGTTTTCAAAACCACGTTGTAGCACCGTTAGCCTCCCACCACATGATCCCGTTCTTGGAGAAGATTTAGTCCTTAGATATGTTGGCATTTTTTTCTTTTTCTACAGACTAGCATATTACTTTCCTATTTATCGACAACAAAGCTTTATGACAACATTAAAATACCATTGTAAACAGTTATTGGAAAGGCACAACAATATTTTACGACGGTGTTTTCCAGGTTTTAGTATCTTAGTTATAGTGTGTGTATTGCTTCTGATTATGTCTTATGTTTGCCTTGACATTTCTCTCTCAATATCGGTTATATAATATAATGCGTTTGATTATTTTATTTTGTTTTCAACATTATCTATAACATACATATATGTACTATTCTAAAGCTCAGTTAATGCAATATTTCATTAGTTGAAACATATGTATACCCGGAGCCTTCGGGTACATCACTAGATATCACTAGATACGTACCTTATTTACATACTGTATTTGCACATTACGATCAACACAACTCAAATTGTGTCCACTATATTATCAAATACGACCAATGTATATGCTTAAATGGTAAATGTTAGTCTGTGTATTGTTGGATTGACACACATTTATAGGGTAAGTGCGAACTAAAATTAACACACGAATATGTTAAAGACCCGCTAAAACTATCCATGACATAAACACAAGTTTAAGACTGGACCTTTAGTGGAGGGTTTCATTAAGCTAAGATTTGAAGTTACTAATTATGCAAATTAGTGCTCGTGAATATTCAAAACCTTTAAGCTTTGGGCTAACTGTGCCCTTAATCACTAAAGCAGGTATACTAGATAGAATTTCGGTCATTATTAAAATTATTTTCTTATTACTATTTTGTTCTTCTCTTCATATTTATAATTGGACTTTAAGCATGTATCTTTAATACTTTGCGTGCAGATAAAAGTTTTAAGTAATTATTTAATTAGTGTTTGTATGCTATATTTTCATATCCTTATAAACTTTTTATTGTGGGAATTGACAATTATTTTATAAACTTTATCAATTCCTATCTTTTTTAAGTTCACTTTATATTGACATTTGATATGGTATTTTTCACAGTCAGGTATTTCTCTTGTTAACTATGCAGCGTAGTATATTATATAGTTGAATCTAATAAAGCAAAACTTTTCAGAGTTTTTCGGTATTACTTAGAGCACGAAGTCTTGTCATATATATACTTTTTTTTCAATACGACATGACAGTTTTTTCTGTTGTATATGTCCGTTCTATGCGTATGCAAGGTCTTAAATGGTTAAATCTGTAATTCTTTAGTATCCAATGTGGTGCCTTCTCTTTCACCAACATCATGTCAAAACAAGCTTATCTTGTTTCCATCGCAGTTTCAAAACATACTAGTCACATTAAAACCCTGCTTGTGTTTCCTTTTAGGTTTAGTTTAACAAAACATCTCCTTGACCCTTTCCTTACCAAGAACTGTTGTTGTTGTTGTTGTTGTTGTTGTTGTTGTTGTTGTTGTTTGCCACAAATCTGTTAAAATCTTATGAATTTTGATCTGATATGTCCGACACTTCAAAACATTTGTGGACAACACCTTTGCATGTTTTAGAGAATCTTTCCGAGATATTTCTTAATTGATATGAAAAACCACATCTTTTAATGCAACAAACATGTAGTTTGTTTTGGAACAATGTTTATTAATGCTTTAAGTTTCCTATTTATTCAAAATCTTTGTCGCAGGTCCATTTCATATCACATTTATTAACAACGTGTGCCGTCAAGTGCTGTTTTCTGCTATAAGAATGAAGGCATTCATTTTATCAGAAAACAATTCTGAGCTTAATGTCAATTTTAATGTCAACATTGTTTTCTTTGTAATGTTAAACTCATTTATGGCATAATTTCTATATTATTCCTTTCATTAAACCATTTCTATTAATTAACACTGTAAAATGTGAACATTTTGTGTAATCTACAATCCCCAAACAATCCAGCTTTGTTGACTGTTGCAGCATCGCACGATTAAACCTAGCAATTTACGACTACTGTATTTCTACCAAACTTAGCCATATGGGCTGCCTAAAGTAAATTTTATATCAAGGCTTATTAAACAATGAAACGCTGTGTTATAAACAGTTGTGGTCAGGCAGTTTTGTGTGCCCAATTATAACATTATTGACTTCCTATCTGACGTTAAACTTCCCCCAACACGAAATGTCATAACGTGGTAATTGCTTTTATGCTCTGAAAACATATCGGGTGGGCAATGTTATATGCTTGGACAGAATGTCATTATATTAAATAAATTAAAATCTAACAAATGCACCATGCTTTATACTGTAGATGTGACAACCACTGAGCGATTCAAGGTGCTGATTTCAGTTACTCATCTCAGGTGTTGAACACATTATGAAATACCAGCTTTATCCGTACTGCGTTAATCACATGACTAGATTGTAGAAGTGAAAATTTAACAGGAAGAAGTGTAACGATCATGTACACTCCCTGTTGAATAACTGAAGATTTTATGTTAGTGTTCCTTTGCTATTGTTAACCCTGATGCTTGTTTTTTGTCAGAAATTCTAGTCATATTTGAACATTTTCAAAGCAGATATAAATCTGCATGCCTGTTTATTAAAGTTGGTATTAAGACTTAGTTTTCCTGGCCATAAGGAGAAAACCATTTCCATATATCACGCATTACAACAGTTGCTTTCATTTTTGCTGAATCAAAATTCCATCTTGACAGGTATATTAGTTCGTTACACGCAGCCAATTATGTCGTGCACTTTAACATGCCCTGACCAACAACGGTCATTTACTTGGGTGGGTGGGTCGGTAGGTAAGTAGGTAGGTAGGTAGGTTGGTGTATGGGTGATTAGGTAGGTAGGTTGGTGGGTGGGTGGGTAGGTAGGTAGATAGGTGGGTAGGTAGGTCGGTAGGTCGGTAGGTAGGTAGGTAGTTAGGTTGGTGAGAGGTGGGTAGTTAGATAGGCAGGCAGCCAGGGAGGTAGGTAGGTAGGCAGGCAGGCAGGCAGGTAGGTAGGTTTATACACGCATACCGATGAAAACAACAACAACAATTTCTAGCTACGCAAAAATGTATCAACGCAGTTTCCTTTACTGGACCCGATTTTAGTCAGTTTTCTGGCCAATACCCTTTTGTTGGACCCTAATTTAGTTAGACTTCTGACCAATACCTCTTTATTGGACAGTAGTTTAGTTAGTTTTCTGGCCAGTATCCATTTTTGGGATTCTAGTTTATTTAGATTTTTTACCAATACCCCTTTATTGGAGTCTAGTTTATTTAGTTTTCTGGCCAATACCCCTTTATTGAAGTCTAGTTTAGATAGTTTTCTGGCCAATACCCCTTTATTGGAGTCTAGTTTATTTAGATTTTGACCAATACCCCTTTATCGAAGTCTAGTTTAGTTACTTTTCTTGGCCAATACCCCTTTATTGGAGTCTAGTTTAGTTAGTTTTCTGACCAATACCCCTTTATTGGAGTCTAGTTTAGTTAGTTTTCTGGACCAATACCCCTTTATTGGAGTCTAGTTTAGTTAGTTTTCTGACCAATACCCCTTTATTGGAGTCTAGTTTAGATAGTTTTCTGACCAATACCCCTTTATTGGAGTCTAGTTTAGTTAGTTTTCTTGACCAATACCCCTTTATTGGAGTCTAGTTTAGTTAGTTTTCTGGCCAATACCCCTTTATTGGAGTCTAGTTTAGTTAGTTTTTCTGGCCAATACCCCTTTATTGAAGTCTAGTTTAGTTAGTTTTTTTACCAATACCCCTTTATTGGACACTAGTTTATTTAGTTTTCTGGCCAATACCCCTTTATTGGAGTCTAGTTTAGATAGTTTTCTGACCAATACCCCTTTATTGGAGTCTAGTTTAGTTAGTTTTCTGACCAATACCCCTTTATTGGACCAATACCCCTTTATTGGAGTCTAGTTTAGATTAGTTTTCTGACCAATACCCCTTTATTGGACACTAGTTTAGATAGTTTTCTGGCCAATACCCCTTTATTGGAGTCTAGTTTAGATAGTTTTCTGACCAATACCCCTTTATTGAGTCTAGTTTAGATAGTTTTCTGACCAATACCCCTTTATTGAAGTCTAGTTTAGATAGTTTTCTGACCAATACCCCTTTATTGAAGTCTAGTTTAGATAGTTTTCTGACCAATACCCCTTTATTGGAGTCTAGTTTAGTTAGTTTTCTGCCAATACCCCTTTTTGGAGTCTAGTTTAGATAGTTTTTCTGCCAATACCCTTTATTGAGTCTAGTTTATTTGTTTTCTGCCAATACCCCTTTATTGGTCTGTTTATAGTTTTCTGACCAATACCCCTTTATTGGACTAGGTTATAGTTGTTGCCATATCCTTTTTGGAGTCTGTTATTTATTTTTTACCAATACCCTTTATTGAGTCTAGTTTAGATAGTTTTTGATAATCCCCTTTTTTGAGTCTAGTTTAGATAGTTTTCTGGCCAATACCCCTTTATTGGAGTCTAGTTTATTTAGATTTTGACCAATACCCCTTTATTGTCTAGTTTAGTTAGTTTTTTTGCCAATACCCCTTTATTGGAGTCTAGTTTAGATAGTTTTCTGACCAATACCCCTTTATTGAAGTCTAGTTTTAGTTTTCTGGCCAATACCCCTTTATTGGAGTCTAGTTTAGTTAGTTTTCTGCCAATACCCCTTTATTGGAGTCTAGTTTAGTTAGTTTTCTGACCAATACCCCTTATTGGAGTCTAGTTTAGTTAGTCTATTTTGAGTCTATTTATTAGTTTTCTGACCAATACCCCTTTATTGGAGTCTAGTTTAGTTAGTTTTCTGCCAATACCCCTTTATTGGAGGGCTAATGACCAATATCCCTTTATTGGTCCCTAGTTTAGTTATTTTTCTGGCCAATACCTCTTTATTGTACCCTAGTTTAGTTAGTTTTCTGGCCAATACCCCTTTATTGGACTCTAGTTTAGTTAGTTTTTTGACCAATACCCCTTTATTGGAGTCTAGTTTAGATAGTTTTCTGACCAATACCCCTTTATTGGAGTCTAGTTTAGATAGTTTTCTGGCCAATACCCCTTTATTGGAGTCTAGTTTAGTTAGTTTTCTGACCAATACCCCTTTATTGGACTCTAGTTTAGTTAGTTTTTTTACCAATACCCCTTTATCTTTATTGGACCCTAGTTTAGTTAGTTTTCTGGCCAATATCACTTTATTGCACCCTAGTTTAGTTAGTTTTCTTACCAATAACCCTTTAACTTTATTCGACCCTAGTTTAGTTAGTTTTCAGGCCAATATCCACCTTTTGGTCCCTAGTTTAGTTAGTCTTTTGGCCAATACCCCTTTTTTGGACCCTAGTTTAGTTAGTCTTTTGGCCAATAGCCCTTTATTGGACCCTAGTTGAGTTAGTTTTCTGGCCAATACCCCTTTTTTGGACCCTAGTTTAGTTAGTATTTTGGCCAATATCCCTTTTTTGGACCCTAGTTTAGTTAATTTTCTGGCCAATACCCCTTTTTTGGACCCTAGTTTAGTTAGTTTTCTGGCCAATACCCCTTTATTGGACCCTAGTTTAGTAAGTTTTCTGGCCAATACCCCTTTTTTGGACCCTAGTTTAGTTAGTTTTCTGGCCAATACCCTTTATTACTATAAAGTGTTTACAGTCATTTTCTGTCATTTGTAACAATGGTATGATGGACCTGTATCAGCTTTGCTATATGTGAAGATTATAAATAATTTTCCAACTAAGTATATTCGCAGTTGTTTCTGTTCAAAATTTTACATTTCTATTTTTAACTTTTTCAAACTAACGAAACGCTCCATCTTTTATTACATAGACATAACACGCATGAACAATTTTAAACGCACACACCCCTTGGTCTTTCTTGCGTGGGCAAAACACTTCACCCATAGTGCAATGCTGTATTACTTTCTCCATTTCTAGTTTAAGTTTGATTTATTAACTGATAAACTGTTTAATATTAAATTTCAAAATGCTTTAAAAACGACAACTCCAACATACTTTTGTGAAAATTACTTTTTAAGACATTATCTCCCTTTTCAATTAAAAAAATCGTTACCATCTCTATGCAGCGTAGTTTAACTGTAAAGTAAATATTAGCAAAGCAAAAAAGCATGGGACAGTTTCGTACTCTACAGTGCTGATACATTTTAAGTTTAGGACAACAATTAAGATCGATTATGAACCACACCTATACCTTTGAATTTTATAAAAAGCAGCGACAATACGTCATTTTTATACTTATTATTTGCAGTCATTTCATGCGAAATCCGATTGCCCATCGCTTAATAAATGAGAAGATAATATGAGTTTTCAAGAATCGTTATCACTCTCGATTTAAAGAAGAAAACAATCTTATATACGGGCTGTAAAATTAGAAATAATACCCAACTTATTCAAAATTTATATTGTGCAGAAGAAAAAAAAAATGGGAAGATAGTATAGAACATGTTATAGAACATAATGTCAAGCATCGAAATTTATGTATGAAACGGTTTAACATACCGAATAAGTGAACCTAAGAGAACAGTTTACGTCGCATAATCTTCTTGCCTCGTCTTTATGCAAGCACATGCTGACAATACATTGTTCGTACGAATGAATAGGAAAACTGTATTTTAACAACCTAGGGCCATACACTTAAAAGTTTAATCTAAATTTCAGTGATGGCTTCCTGGTGCGCATGTCCAGTAAACCAGATAATTAACATTGCTTAGGGTTTTAATTGCATTGCATGTGTAATTGCTTGGACCGAGAATGCCACATCTGTTAAACATACCACCCTCTTACCGAAATGGGGCAGAAACTTATCTGATCGAAAAAGAAATTGTCCTTCCGAGCAATAAGCCAGGCGATATTCACACGTGGTGATAAAAAAATTGGGTTGAAAATTAGGACCCATTTTGGTAACGATCATTTTAGTGGCTGATTGTACTGTCCTGTGGTCCATTTTGTTAACGATCACATGACAATGGGAATCGTATTTAAAAGATACCCATTTAAGATTCTTTTAACGATAATGATTTAACCGTTTCATGAATGTTGTGTTAAAATTGTCGTGGAACACAGATTACATAATAATGTGTTCTCTCAAGGGGCGGTGATAGGTTGTAATATGGAAAAAATCAATATGAAACAAATGTGACAAATTCCATGCAGCGTCGGATAGCTTCAGATTGACATTCGTACATCCACAAAGACGACATATTAGTTGTATTAAACATAACTTCAATATAAATAGATTTAATGGTTTTATTACTAGCACGGTATTTCTTCACTATACAACAATAGATATTTGAAAGTTGGTGTGCATCGCTCTTGATATAAGAGCAATGTTTCTTTTCGTTATGGTTTCATTAAGAATTTGAACAGACAAAGTATTATTATCGTTATAATTGTAAATGGTACACTGACCTTTTTGGGAGCAGACGGGAGACATTATCATGAAATTACACCGAGTTGTGCAGCAAAGTATATTGTGTTTGGTACTCAAAAATGCGTTCATACTTAAACTAAACCTCAGTGCATATAATTATAGACTTTGTACTTTTTATTAGATTTGTTTTCATTAAATCGTAATTATAAGATGATACTCTTTCCTGCTTATATTTGCGACAGCAATGTATGATATCGTAATTTACAAGGCTGTTATTAAGACGATAAACTCGAATATTTCATGTTTAGGCCACAACGCAGTTTACAATGCCTATATAGATAATGTAGAAACGGGCAATAGCGTTTCATGAAATTATACAAATTGGCAATATCGTATTTTAAGATCGCCGCAGACGATATTTCATGAAGCTTGTCGCATAAACGCGCACCTGTCAAATGTTTACGACAGCCGCGATACAGTCTGAAACACGGGTTCCGGTTACGTCACAATCCCGCGGTAATGTCAGACAAAAACAATGACTGAGAAAAGAATGACAGAGAAAAGAAAGACAGGAAAGCATTGGTCTTAAGAGGAGACGGCCTGTTCAGTGACTTTTTACGTGGAAAACAACTCATCCTTGTCGGGTTACGAATGACGTAAGTCTGTCAAGGATTGGTTGTGGGAAACTATCACGGAAATGTAAGTTATAAACAAATATTGAATTTAAGAGTAAAGTAAGTAAATAGCAAGGTACTTTATGATGTTTTGTCGGACTTTGGTTACTTTATGACCTGTGGAAAAACAATATAGCCTTTTCCAAAAAAGATTACACTTTCATTTAAATAGTATTATATGTTACGTTTGTTTCTTTGGTTTCTAATAAACATAATTGTTAAATGGTTATATAATAATGTTCCAATAAGCCGGAATTATTCTTAAATTATGTTTAAATTTAATACGAATGCATTTGTTTTAAATTAAAATAAAATTGCAATACTTGTCAGGGTAGATGCTATTGGAGGAAATGATACACAGAAGAATGAACTGACATGAAGGCATGTTTTGTGTATTCAAGTTGGTATCCTCCATTTGGACCAACAGATTTTGTATTCTCTTACTCAACCTAATAATTATTGTTACTTTAAAAGATCTCCTAACATTTGACTGTCAATCCTCGGGGTGTTGTTCAAATTAATAAATCACTTTTCTAAATTAACATGCATTGAAATAGACATGCGGGTATGTTGCTTTTTAATGCCTGAGAGTAAAAGGCCATGATACAAAACATCACTCTCACAACACTTGATGGTCATACGGCGCTGAATTTGAATGTTGATGATAATACATGCGACTACTGAAGAATAGAGTAGTTATGACTTAAATTATGTTTTTATTAATACATTTAAGCATTTACTACAAATAACGCATTTTTATTTTCAAAGTACAACAATAATTAAACTGAAAGCCATCAGTAAGGGTATTCGGGGCACCGGGGATGGACCTTCACCACCCCTTTTACCACTGGAGGAAACGGTGAGCTGGGATTTATTGTATTCAGTAATATGAAATTAGTATTTCTTATTATCGTTCGCCGTTGTTGGTTTAAACCATCATGTCATGTCTTTAATCCTGTTTGTATATTTACATAATTTATATATTTCATTTACTTCTGAATTAAGTGTCTATTTGCATCATTCAATAAGTAAAATATTCAACTGAAATACTTTTTGCAGGTCTCTACAGTGTTGCACCTATAAAGGTGTTATAGATTAGGGGATACATTTACTGGTAAGTCTAGTTTTAAGCACAAAGACACAAAAGATCATAAATCATATTAATGACGTTCTCTTTATATATTCAATCATAGAACTGTCAGCAATCAACCACTAAATAAGAAGCAAATACAAAAACACATCATTATTTTTTACAGAAAATATTCAACATGTACAAGAAACTGTTCAAGAAAATGTACAAGACACTGTAGCATGCAACTAGTCTTGCACTGAAGGTAACAGCTCACATTCTTTTAGTAAATGTACATAATATTAAAATAATAATGACACTAACAGTATATAAAAAAGATATTAAACTGACAAGTAGGCTGTCTACAAATCATACATTGTTAAGCAATACAAGCAACTTCATGGTTCAATGTTGTGTATGAACCAATAAGATTGTATAGTGTGTTTATCAGACAGTGCGTTCCAAATATCAACTTAACTAGCCACTGTTGGTAAAAAAACAGTAAGATAAGAGGTTTACTTTTAAGGTCAGTCATATTCTGGAATATACTCGGAGAGTTCTTGACAAAATCAATTACATGTTCACTATATTGTTAAGTTTTGTTTTTAGAGATGATCCACAACAAACCACACATGTTAGAGAGTGATAAATGTTAGACACAAACTGGTAAATTCAGCTGAAAAACCTTGGCACAGGAAAGTTTTGCCTCGATCGAAAATCAAACCCAGGTGAGGAGATGAGGAGTTACACTGTTACCCTCAGCCACAAGCGCCGACTTACTATACGTAGAGACATAGTTATAGGTATTTGAAAGTTTAATGTTAATCTTATAAACGTATAATGGTCAATGTTGACTGTGTTGTAACTTTCCTGTTAGACAGTTTAAAAAGACCATACAAGACAGTGATGAGTGAAGCAAAAAATAAATAAAACAGCAACAAAAAACAATAAAAACAACTGCTAAAACAAAAATATTAAAAACATTCTCATTTACTTTAGTAAATACATATAACATAATGTTATAAACTGTTCGAAATTAGTGATGTACATTGTTAAGATACTCATAAACAATAAACAATTAAAATATAAAATAATAATGGCAACATTCTTTTGGAAAAATGTAAGCATTCTATGAAAACAAATAACTGACAGAAATTTATTTTATCCCATCACATTTTACTATTTTGCAGACAGCCAGGCTTTGATTGATAATAAGCAAAGAAAAAAATCAGTAAAAGAAATATGTACCACAAATGCCTAGCCCCTATACTAATACATTTATTTTAATGTTCAGGAATATCACCTAAAGGTTCATAGTGATAACTGTTTTACAATATTTGATCAGTTACAATATACCTACACAGGGAACGACTTGTCCTGGAACTACCTGTATAGTTGCTTCAGCAAGGGAGCTTTGTGGTTGACATATAAACTACTATGCATAGTATGAAACCACGACCTCGTGTACCTTTACCATTTGCACTACGATATCAGTTAAAATAGTTATTTATCTTCATTTGTAAATAAAACACCTGTCATTTATTCCAGGAAGTTGTCACTGCAGCAAGGAGCTAATTAAATTGTAAAAACGAATCCTTGAAAGTTCAGAAAATGGAAACAGACTTCCAGAAACAATAATTTGTCAAAACAATAAAATTATACGGTTAAAGAAACAAAAATTAGAAATCTTGCAACAAAAAGTAATATTCAAACAATCAGCAATTGTAGAAGATATATTAGTCAACAATAAATAAAAAATATAGCAACATTAATTATTCTTGAATTTGTTGCATTAGATATTGTTATTACTTAATATGTAAAAGAGTCTATATGATTGGTTTTATTTTTAGAAATACACTGAAACAATACAGAAAACTTTTTAAAACGTCGTCCAGGTAATAATAGGTGGCGGAATACCCTAGACATGAGCATAGGTTTAACTACCTGCGCACCCCATGTCAGCTGAAGCTGGAAGATCTATTCCCAATAAGGTTCTTACACCGACAGGGACTCTAACCCACATTATGAGGAGCTGAGGAGTGTCAAGGCGGTAACTGTAACTGTTGGGCAATGAACGCCCATAGAATCATAATAAGATTTGATGCCTTTTTTATAGTATAATTTGAAAGAGTCCCTGTTAATGTAAATTAAACAATATATTAAGTTGGAAAGCAATGCATACATCAGTTTTTTAAATAATGTAACTCAATTGTTTGTATTTTTCATAACAAAAATGGATACATGATCATAATGGAAACACATTAATTATTGACTGTAATTTGTTCAGTCCTTGTCCATGTGCCTCTGGCATGTGTAATGACTGGGCAGTGGTGTCTTCATCCTCATTAAGAATGGGCTCTGGATTCGGTCGTCCATGGTCAACACATAGGTTAGGTTATGCAATCGTGCACATCAATGTTAGCAGGTATTCCACCACAGGATACCCCCATGTCACCAAGCAGAACGCCAACTGAAGCTTGTTCAAGATGGTCCTGTTGAATCCAAGCCAAATGTATTTGTATGCGTTTTTCATTTGTTTTAAGCAGTATGATTAGGATTGATTAATAATTGCTCAATTTATCTGTTGACTAACTTTGTACTGCAATTTAACTGCAAATTGTATTGTGTTAATAATTATACTTATGCAGTATTTTCCTTTTCACAATAAAATGTTTGTATACAATGTAAAATGAAACTTACTTTTAAACCACACTTGTCAAATATAGAAGCATCGTGATTTCCACCAGAACATCTTGTTATAACATCCAAAGAATCTGCAAAAGAAACAAATGAACCCATTCATTATTTACATTTACATTAAATTTAGAATGCAAGTGTGCGATATGTAAGTCACAGTAGTTATTGAGATATGACGATAATAATTTAACAATAGTTCATTGAAATGTAAACATTGATCAATAGTCATCATGTGACAAAAAAGATGAATAGTGTTCAGTTTTATTCAACAATTTAATTATAAATATTTATTACTCATCAAAACATTCTTTATCTTCTTGTCTCAATTATTGTTACATGATGAATCACTAAAAAAGATGTCCTACATCAGTGTGAAATGTGAAGCTTGTGACCATACTCTAAATTACAAAATATGTATTTCCTTTCTCAATAATGAATCACAGTTATGGAACTCATTATGAACTCAGAATACCACTTGACCACTTTCTTCTGGACCCATTCGCAAACAAAAGTGACCTGTTTTTACACATTGAATATCGATAAAACATGTTTTCAGTTTCATTGGTTGACTAGACTTTAAAGACAATTACAAATTAAAATAAAGTTAAATGATTGTATAGTACTCGCAATTTACTAACGTTACTACCTGATATTGACAAGCCTCCTGTTGATTGCGCTTATGACTATGGACAATCCTACATACACTTGATCTGCTTACACCATGTAGATCTCTCACGTCTGAATAGAAGTCCCCTTTAGTTAACACTCACACAGTGATCAAAAGCTGAAAAACTATTAGCTAATAATATAAACATTTGTACACAACAAGTCTGTGAGATATTACGAAAATTGATCGGGAAATTAATCGGCGAAACGACAGACTCCAATGTAAATAAACAAAACATTTGCGCGCCACACTTTTATATACAAATGCATTTTTATTGTTCTGTGAGTTTTGTATATCGACTTTTGGCCATTAATAATGACTCACCGAGGGTCTGATATTGTATAATCATTGGCTTGATGTGCTTTAGTAAACATATTTCTTAAAGGATATAGGCAATAGGCTTAGCATTATAATTTGTGTACATACGAAACAATATATAGCATCAAACTTGTGTGCATGCAAGTTTTACTAATTTAATTACCTGAAACTATTTGTCTTTTGGATAATCACACAGTGAATCAACCAACCGTCCGTGTAGATTTAAACCATTAACATTTGTTGGGACTACAATAGCCCAAAACATGTGAAACGCAAAGTAACATTCACAGAGTTCAACAAGCTTGAAATCATGTTTATCTCATCAATATATATATCCAATGCTATAATGTAAAACGTGGGGACATTTATTAGATTGTATCTAGATTGGTCTAAATATTTACTTGAGTAGTAGATGGTATGCTCCTACCCCTATTGTTCAGTACAATGTCATTTTGAATTAATGAGAACAGATAAACAATCAAATCTCATCTAGTCGTTACCGACTAACAATATCTTCAGTTCGCATCGATTCTAAAGACAATCTGTCTTGGAACATTCTAGGTATCGGCGTCTTCCGAAGTTTCTGTTGCCAGACGCGGATAGCGGCCATTTGATCGCAATTATATACGACACACCAGTGTGTGGCGTACATTTGTGACTGATATTTGTAATATCGTAAAATACGCTAGCTTCATGAACAGGTAGAATCGTATTTTTAGCGTTACTCATATACCACTGTCTATGAAACGCATCCCAGGAGCTTAAAATAAGAGTGTGTCCTCCGGTTTGTCCACTTTCAACCAGTGAAGTTAAACATGATAATAAACTAATAAGGTGTAACTATTGTCTTTTCATATGTAACTTGACTTACTTTTGATGTTTTCTATAATTCACATTTTTGTCTGATATTTACGTTTAATTTATATTTAATTTGACTGGCACATTATTAAATTTTAAATTCTAACTTCTTAATTACAATTAACAAAACTTTGTTTCAATATTATATTGAAATGAGTGTTTACTTTATGGTTCTTGAAAGAGTTATTTTTCTAAGGTCATGTGTATATGTTTTATATTTATGAATGTTGTGTGTATCGTTAATTGGAGACTAATTGGACAATATTAAAACGAAATATGTTACGCAGAATCATTAATTTACAATGTGTATTTTTCGAAAGAATGCAAACTGCGGATAAATCCTCGGCTATTAGAATTCTTAACAGTAGCACATTTTGTTTTGATGCTTTTTTTCTGGAATTCGATGGTCGCTTTCGTATTTTTAAATTTTACATTTTAATTTTGACGTCACTATATTTTTATTGTCTGGTGCCATCCGATTGTTTATTTGTATGCATTACTGTCATAGCTTGGGTTGTTACATTTCTCTCTCTCTCTCTCTCTCTTTCTCTCTCTCTCTTTGTGTCTCTTGTTAAAATTAAAGGTTTCCGAGACAGTTGTCCTCTGTACATAATGTACATATTTTGAGAGTTCATTATAATTAAACAATATTTTGTATATGGTATTCGTTTATCAGTTTTTCATTCTCTATGTAGGTACTTGCTGCGTTGTCTCATTTTGATGGAATAGCCTTATTTACACTGTTAACTGTTAAACAAAATCAAGGTAGTGCGAAATAAAAGAGCTTCATAAGTCAGGTTTTATCACTCAGTCGGTCTTTTTGCCGGTTCAAAGACGGTAACCGTTTTTGTTTTGATTTTTCTTGTTTTTCGTTGCGTGTGTGCGTGATCGAATGCGTGCGTGCGCGTACGTGCGTGCATGTGTGTGCGTGCATGCGTGTGCGCGTGAGTGTGTGTGTGAGTGTGTGTATGTGTTTGTGTGTGTGTGTGTGTGTGTGTGTGTGTGTGTGTGTGTGTGTGTGTGTGTGTGTGTGTGTGTGTGTGTGTGTAATGTCTTGTCTCTGTGTTTTTGTCAACTTTCTCTTTTGTCTGTATGTCTATGACTAGGGTTTGTTCAAATTAAAATGTGTGTTCACATAGAACCTCTAGTTTCTATTTGAATAGTGGATAAAGTTAAATGAAACGATCATTGTTTTTGGCAAGGACTAATTTCGTATAAGCATAATAATAGATAAACGTTGCCTAAATATCAACTCAAGGACTGCCAAAAATAAACCTTGGAAAGCAAAAGCTTAATTCAGTATTATGATAGCTTACACAACCATTTGAATTGAACAACAACTCAATATGTCCCCATCTACTATATAAAAAATTGTTTTTCTGCCACTAAAAAGTAGACAGAATGTAAGATAACAAATGTAATTTTAATTCAGTTTTAAAAAATGAAACAAAAGCAAGGCAAGAGCTACGTTCCAAGGCGGTAACTAATGTTTTTCTTTTTGTGTGTTATGTCTCATCTCTGTGTTTTTGTCTTATTTACATTTACCTTGTTTGCCTTTGTCTACAGGTAGATAAAATTTAAATATCTGTGAAAACTTTGATAGGACCTTTATTTATTTACCTATTGAAATGTTAAAAGAGTCAGGTTTTACATTTTAAAAAGATAAAAATATATTGAAAACAGAAAACAGATTGTTACCGATTTGTTATTTGACTATTGATGAAGAAATAAATGATGCCTAATCAGCATGCCTGTTTCTGAAATCGGTAGTAACAGACTGTGCTGATCTTTCTTGTTCTAACAACTTAACGGAAGTAACTGTCTGCACTAACGTAATATAAACCTTCTTTACAGCCGACCTAATGTAGACAATGCGACGGATACCGATTTATGCAAAGACTGATTAGCTTTTAAAGTTAAAGAAAACTCGAACTTAAAATCAGATATCTTGAACGTTGACAATTTGCATCTAGCAGTTACAATAAATTCCTGTTTGTTAGCAACAAAACAATACATCAATATTTTTAACCTTTAAGGGTAAATATGGGTGGAAGGGAAACCATACATACCGTTAACATCAATAGCTGACAGGTTTTTTAATCTGTTGCCGCAATTCCCTAGATCCAAACTAACAGGTTTATCACAAACAGCTGACTCCTCTTGAAACTATAACTTGACTGGCGTATAAGACAGACTGTTCTAAATATTATATAATACTGTTGTTTCTGTGCAGAGGTTGAACTTGCCTCAGGAAATTTATTATTATTAAAATCACACGGCCGTTTATCGCTACTCGGAGAAGGTGCTGCTTTAGAGTTTAAAATACGCTGAAAACCTTTCGGGAAATACAGCCGTTACTGCAAAGAATAAACCGCTGTTTGGAGGAGCCGGTTTGGGAGGCTTTACTGTACTCTACTGCCTTATGTATAACAGATACACGGTAGACCATTCTACATTACTGATTTCCTCATAACAGATACAAATAACAAAAATAGTTTTACTGTCTTATTGAAAAATAATACACAGTAGCAAAACTACTTACTTTACTGTATTTTTATGAAAGATGCCTTACTAATTTAACATCGATGCATGTTTTGAGAGCCAAAATACTCTAGTCCCTTTAAAACCATGTTACGCAGGATGTTAACAACACATTTATAGCCAATATATATACAAATGTTTGCTCGAAGACAAATTTAGGAGCCGCTTGTTTGGAGAAGAGAGAGGCGTAGAAGTTAATGCATACAAGGTAAGTGCTGTTGGCGTACCCGAACTCTACTGGCTTAACAACAAAAAGGTCCATTTCGACAGTATTGAAGATGGTTGATGGGTTTATACTCTGCGAATCTAAAACTGATCTTGGGACTTCAATTCTTGGACATTCAAAAAGAAATTTTGCAATACTAAAATCAATTACGTCGCTGCATCTTTTAAATCCATAATGTGATATCAATTTATGTGCTGTCGATTTTTCAAATTTGAACAATTTAACATTTGTAGCAATGTCCCATGTATCAGCATCCATTTTAATGGAGCCTTTCATCTGTTCGACAGACGAGGATTTCAACCTTGCAACCAATTCAAATCTGTCACAATCTTCGGTAGTGTAAATCGTCCAGTTAACATTGAGCGTGTTGTTTGAATCGCTGTTAGTGTCCTCATAGATAGCTATAGAACAAACTCCGCAGCGCAATGACCCGAGATTGAAAACACGCATTAATGCATCATTGAATGCCGTGGCACCGGGTTTATTTACTCGGGGTTGACCTTTCTTTCATGATATCAACAAGCTGCTGGCTGACTGTAACGACGATGTGAACATTGAAGGTATATCCAATGGTAGATACGTCAAGACGTTGGCACTCGTGATCTTTTGCTACAAATTCCCGAGGACAGTATAACTTTCTGCAGTCAACAGTGGCCTGCAATGAAAAAAAGTGAAATGGCAGTAAATGTACATAGAATATTTTATTCTTTGCCGTTAAGTCTTATAACACATTACTTGCAATTATAATGAATGAACTGCTTTTTACATTATACAAATAGACACACCTATATTGACAAAAGACAATACTCTTACTTGTAAATATACTGGAATTTTAATTTCTACAGACAGCAGTGTAATAACCTTGTACATACTGAAAATGGGTCAAGTATTTCATCTGTGCTGCACTGACCATCTTATCGTTCGCCGGACACTTCTAATACTTTATAGTTAAGTATGGACCTAAACGAACTTTGAGAAAAGATTTGCTTATGGAATAAATCCTCATCATCCTCGTGACACGTTTCAGTGGTGTCCTCCATCTGGGTATTGCACGTGAAACAGTAAGTATTTTTATAAATGTTTGTATGAATTGACTTTATCTGACTATTGAGGTAAATTTGTTGGAAACTTTCACAAAGTTTAGCATGCCCTTCATTGTCACTTTCCAATCTCTAGTCGATTACACTTGTCAACGGCACCAATACTAGGGAGACACAGCGATTGAATGCCCGTCAGCGACGAGGGAGGAAATGATTGAACTCCGCAGTTTGACAAGATGTAATTGTTTAGAGTTTCAATGGAAGTCAATTCCATTTCTACCAACACTTTGCACCAAAACGCAAACCACCATCGAACTACATTGGTGAAGCCATTACACGCAGCACATTTCCGGTTCTTGAATATGAATTCTTCTTTAACGTCCGAGACGGTGATGTAGTCCTCCAAAACAGAATTGTCAAAGCACGATTTGTTGGTTCCTTTCATAAAGCAAAAATCAATCACGCGATAACTGACAAATCCAAGATCGTTGTTGACGGGAATCCTTCGATGCTGGTTATAAAGCTCGTACTGAATTTGACATGGAACAGTCAAGTCACGCGAGTGCGTGTTACGACTGCGTTTCTCTTCTGGCATGTCAGGACAACAGGTTCCTATGGTCCAGCAGTATGGGTGGCAGGAGCTCTCCATGCAACACGACCGATTGGGAGCAGACAGCTTAGCCTTAGGACCTACTGTACAGAACGTGCTGTACGGGCACATGTCCGTCAGACCTTCCATGTTAGACTGCAAGTACGGTGGTCGGGGGTCATTGTAAGAGAGTCAGTTAGTGAAGGTCGATCTTTCGTTAGTTTAGTCGTTAATGGATCTGATATTGTTGTAGTAACTTCAGTGCATGAAGCCTTCCAGTTAAGTAACAAGTCGCCTGTTGTTACAGATAGGCAAATCAAAACGCATACTCTGGTGACTGGCCCAAATCTTGGTTTCTGTTGTCTTTTCATCCCTATATTCAAGTAAAAAATATGTAAATTATAAATGCATATATCAACTCAACTGAGCATTATAGCTTGCACGATGATGTCGGATATTTATTTATTTTTATTTCCCTAACAATGGGAGTGAAGGCCATATAGAGTTTTTTTGTCGTCGAGGAACGTGGATAGCCACTGGCAATGTTTGGGTAGTGGGGTGATAGTGATATCTTGTAAAAAAGGTTTCGAGAGGAATATTCGCAGTTTGCCAACAATTATTATGAAGTTACCAGGGCATGACAAATGACCAATCTGATTAAAATCATATTTTGAAAACCGCTCCGCTATCAGGATCTGACGACGAGTCAATAAAACCGTCACAACTAATCAGATTGTCGCCTACACAATCGCAAATGTAAATGATGATCCGAAGAGTTCCGAACGTATCATTTCAATGGCTGCGACCATTTACAAATAAATGTAAACAATGGACCCTCCGCGCAATACTTTTGTTACTGTAGACAGGTGCGTTGTGTGCGGTATCCCATTTATTTCAACATCATTAACATCTTAAGGTCGAAAGCAAACTAACGAGCGATATTTGTCAAACACTTTTCTACTGCAACATCGATAGCAGCCATTTTGCGACACTTACCGAAATTGTTATGCATTACGCTCTCAGATTGGCTGTTATAAAAGTAGTAATCGGTAAAAACCATTCTTGTTAATAGATGGTACTTGCGGGCCGTCTTCAGATCTAACATTGTGTAAGGTCTGACTCTAGTGAGATTGTACAAATGACCATCCAACCCTTTATAAGTACTAAGCAATAAAACCACACAAAGAATGTTGTGTTATTAAAAATAGAATCAAGGCTGATTTTTTTTAATTAGGACATCGGATATGTTACATATAACGACACATACAAGATCATCACATAATACTTGCACATAAATTCCCTTTTAGAATTAAGAAAATATGACAAAGTCTTACGAGCGTTATTTTGTTATAAAACGGTTGAGTGTACCGTAGCTTACTACCAGGGTGGTAGTTTTCGTGTAGACTTTAGCGCTGGTCTTCATCAAGTACGCATCTGCCAAGTTCAACGTCACTTTCCCTACGACACGAGAACGGATGTCTGCTCCTCTCTTCACCACAAATGGTTTATCTTCACTCGTTTAGTCTGATGTCCACCTGTCTACAAGCGATCTGGCATTTATAGACTTTCAAGAGCAGCTTTCATCATTTCGGTGGTTTGAATCTTACCCACATTCGCACAAAATTGTAATTTAAAAGACCCAGTTTTCAACTTATCATCTTGCGTCATTTGTACTCAGCAACAAAAGATGTCAGTTTTTAAACATTGAATAAATTCAAAACTAAATGGCACACTATAAAAAATGACGTCTTCATAAACAATGTCGCAACATCGTAATTATGCCGTATCCCACTAATTTTTATGTTTGGCTTTTTATATCTGTGGAATGTATACATGTGCAAATGAATGTTGAACTATTTGTCTTCAAGATGTCAACATATCAAGCAGTTTGACTGAGAAAAGAAGGCTTTTGTCCAAGACCTTTGGAGATACTCTTGTATATCGATTTTTTTAATATTATTTAATTCGACCTTTTTGGTAATTCGTTTGCTTTTATTTCATTCCTTTTAACGGTTTTTATATTGTAATCTCCATAATGTTGTCAGATTTTATGTATGTGTGTGTGTGTTTGTGTGTTTGTGTGTGTGTGTGTGTGTGTGTGTATGTGTGTGTGTGTGTGTGTGTTTATTAAAGCACCTTTTCGTGCATGAATTCACCATAGAGCGCCGTATAGCAGTTCTTTTTTCATCATACACTGGTAAGCATCAATACACGTTTAGTGGATGGAGCCAAACCAGTCCACGCCGATATGTGGGTTTCGCGTCTTATCGCATGCGAAGATGAGCCAGAAAACTAAAAATAATTCTTATAGACCTTGCTTAACAATTAAGAGAGCCATTTAGAATTAAGAGGCCTCCGATTGTCTGACAGACCTTGGCCAAATGAAATTGAACACTGAAAATAATAAATGATAAATTTACTCATTGATTAAGAGATCCGGTATTTTCACATTTCCGGTCTTCTAATTAGCCGAGAAACTGGGGTCTGAGGTTAAACTCCAAGGTTGAAATTGGTAACAACTGTGATCGGGCCTGAGCCCATTTTGTTGTGGTGACGGATTGATTCTCAAATGAAGTCAGAGAGAAAGTTGACAGAGTTGATATAGATTGACTGGTAATGTACGAAGAAAGGACTGAGAGTATATAATTATAGTTTTACACGCTAGCTAGAAATGCAGCTGCCAAGGTAGAGGTTACCAGACGCACCATGATCATAAAAATTAAATATCATTTTAATAGACATTAACAGATATTTGTTTACTGACTGCATTTACTATGTTTTGCCTTCGTCTAGAGATACTTCAGATTTACATGTCTGTGGTAATACCTATAGGACATTTTCATATTTTTATACTGCTGCTGATTTGGTCACTTTTTATGTATTCTAATTTAGAAGAGTAATACTTGAGCTTGGAACGGTTAAAAGATTATTTTTAGATATATCTTACTTATATTTATATTGTATAGCAGCTCGATACTACTCTACAGTATATATACATAATGCTATTCCAGGTAACAAAGCTGACCCACCGGCTAAAAAAATACTGAATTTGTGTTGGTGAGACGGTAAACCCAATAAATATAAACAAATATGGACATTAAAATATGCAATATTATTAAATTGTATTGCTTGATTGATAGTCTTATAAGGATGCACATCATATAAACAAGAATAGACTGTGACATATAGCGTTCTGGTCAGAGTAAAGTCATGACGAATCAAACGAGCTTTTTCTTAATATGTTTAGGGTTTATTTTTCGGTACAAAAGAGCCAATTAGTGCACTGTTTATGGGTGACGTATTTCAAAGGCGTATAATATTGCATGTGGTATAATATTGTATGTGTTGTTTGATCGGATAGATATAGCTGAAAACGACGCCGTAGCTTTGAACTCTCCCAATATAAAAACAACCTATTATTTTGAAGAAAATATACTGGTAAAATCGGGTAATATTGTTTATATTACATTATATTTTAAACAAATTATGCTCGCTATTAAAATAGTTAAAAAATGCAAAATTTACCATCTGTCAGTTATCTGTAATTAACAACGCAATTACCAATTAAATATAAACAAACAAGTAAAAATTTATCTTGATATAAAGTACCCATATTTTTCCATCGATGTGTACATAGATTTGTCCACCTACCTGAAATAAACTGCACACGGACGCAAGTCGATGCGGTTATGCTCCTTCACGATTCACATGTACGTATTGTTTTCGATAATCCTTAATCATAACATACTATCGCGCTCTTGGTTGGTGTAGATGAGGCTGGTATGCCACCTGACATTTATAACACCACAAAATTGGTGGATAGTGTTACTTGTGACGCGCATCCCCTTATTGTAATTAACTTAATGATCTAGATTGATGAAAGACTAATGAAACCAAATAATCTCAAATGTCTCTCCTCACTCAGATACTGTTCCTTTGGCATACGTAACGGAAGCGCATTTTTCTAATTGACAGTACTAACTATTCCTGAGAATATGTTCTGGTTATTCAGGTTTATATTTATATGTCAATAGGTAAATAAGAAAAAGTCCTATCAAAACATCATTTACCGCCTTGGAACGGTCAGTTGGCAAAAGGACCGTTTGGGGTGCTTAAATCTGGTTTGTGGAGCGCTCAAACCTCGCACTTCCTGAAGGTTTTTCTATCAAACAAACATTGTAAATAAAAAATATCCCGTTAAAGTGACACAACAAACAGTAAGCATCTACATCGGGAGTTAAAACAGATACAATGAACTTATATACAGACATAATATCCAGCAATTCAATTAAACTATCAACATATGTACAGTGTGAACAATAGATAAAAGTCTCGGCAACTTAAAAATTTCAAATGAGGGAGTAGTTGGAAAAAAAACAACCAAAGCGCTGACATATAGTAAGAACAAATAAAACAGCCCAAGCGCTGATATATTATAAGAACAATTTAATGATGTCATACAATGCCATGACGTCATATGCCAAAGGTGTCAAAAGTGAAATGTAAAAAATACGAAAAAAATAATCATACGATAGAAATACTCGAATTTAAGAAAACCAGCTACACCAACAAAATAAAATGTATAATTGTTAAGAGTTCATTAGTTTTAAAATAAATATCATAAAAAGCCGATGATTTATCCGCAGTTGGCTTATTATATAATAAAGGTACACATATTCCGATGTTATACCTACTGTGCAATCTCACGTAAAGGGCATGGAGACTGCTCAAAGTTGTCTAACCTATACAGGGCACGACTGGAGAGATGAAGAGACAAGAAATCCAACCGTGACTGTCCAATTATGGCTGCAAGCACTGTTTTCATATAGTCTCAACGACCAGTCCGGTCATCATGTAATTTAAAAGCAATTCAAATTCTTGACTGTAAAAGGTTCAATTGCAAGCAATGCAGTACAACGAAGGATTCATGGATTGTAACCGTCAGCAATAAATGTTCTGATAAGTTTTGTAAAGAGGCCAGAAGTTATTGAGACCCTTGATTTTGTTTAACTTGTACAGAACATTTCCATAAAATGCAGGATGGCATATGCCTTTCTGCATAAGTGTTTTCATACTGCTATTATACTTAGAAGCAATAAAATCATAAACGAATTTTGAAAACGCCTTTCTTAATTTGTGAAAACGAAAGCCTTGCTTTAACAGTTTAGAAAAAATAAACCGGTTTATAAGCAATGTTCATTGAATATTACGACTTCAATTATGAAAGATTGTTTGATGTTCACATTTTATTTGATAAACTCGACATTGTCGCTCCTGGTGTAATTTGTTCTTTTTAATTATTTTTAAATGGAATAGTATAATTAATACCTCTGATCCCTCGATTACATGTATATGTGACCATGCTGTTTTTAAAAGTGTTTGGAACTTTAGGTTGGAAATATCAGCAGGAAGCTTTTAATTTCAATATCCGTTTAGTAAATTTTATCTACCGATATTGACAATAATTTACATATAAAGTGCGGATCGATGTGTCCACGTACACGCACAAACGGTAAAGATGTCGCTGCCTATGCGTTTAGAAAATGTTTTTGTCTTTCTACAGTATTATTGAAGCGGTTTCCATATTAATTATGAAAGTATACCATTCTCAGTAGCAGCATTGGCGAACTGATATGACGATTGAAATTAAACATTACCTCGACCCCGCTGACTTTGTATCACAGTTAGATACGTAATTAGTAAATTAATTAACGAAATACAAACCAAAATGCAATAAATCACGGAGTCTTAATTATTTCACAAGTGACATGTGATCAGGGCTCACCTTGCTTGGCATATGATCTTCGCAGTTCATTAGTGTCCATAATTCACACCTGATAGGGATTGGTGTTGGTTGTGGAGATGGTGGGGGAAGGGGGGGGGGCATGGCATAGTGGTAGACTTACCTCTCACCGTTTAAGTGCAGATTGTTGCAAATTACTTAATGTGTGGGAGATTTTCTAGCGACCTTGGTTCTGCCCAGTCATTTTTCTAGTTTATTCTGAAATCAAAATAGCAGGACAACGCTAAAATGATTATATTTTTGTTGCTACTATCTGGCAATTCTTTTAGCAAAAAATGAGACGAACTCGTGTAAGAAGTGACAGTCCTGCCCCACAGACAGGAGTATCTTCAGTTTCCAATTATTTATTGAAAAAAGAAACTTAATAATCAAGCTTTTGACTATAAGTGTGTACGTCAGAATAATCACATAACAATATACATCTTTAGGTGAAAAGAGCTTTTTATTATCTATCGGATATGTAAAAAGAAAAGGAAAAAAATGTGTTACAAGAATATTTGATTGGAAAATATAATCGATTGTAGATAATGTTTACATACACCCACTTACTCATGTATTAAAAATGAAAGTATCTTACAGTTCTTGAGAGAGACGAAGAGATCAAATGGTTAAGTTTGATTACCGGACATTTATTATGTATACTGTCACTATACAAATCACTGCTTATAAATCGATTATCTCTGCTTTCCATTTTTAATGTCAGACACATGTACTTAGTGACATTTTTATTTGCACACATTTATATTATGTGAGCCTTAATAACATTTCAGATTGAAGTAAAGATTGAGGTTGAGTGTAAGTGAATGGCGTGTACGACTTAAACCTCAAACCACGTGCTTTATAGCTGAGGTCCAGCGGTTAGTTCGTGGTATGTGTGTGAATGTTGTTGGAAATATTCATAGATTTATTTGTGCTATTCATTGACTTCTATCTGTAATGTGAAAACTCATTGGTTGAGAGTAAGCAATGGTCATTGACGATTAATAACCTGATTTGGCGTGATTGCCCGAAAAAATAGCAAAAAACTTTTATGTGGCGATGCCCACAAATGCATTTAGTCGGTTTCATCTCTCTCTGCATCTCACACACTATGTCTCTGTCTCTCTCTGTCTGTCTCTCTTTGTCTCTCCTTGTCTACACATTACTACACATGCAAACTTAGTCGCAATAAACATGTACGCAATGTTAGCATAGGATTATGGCACTATTGAAATGGCAACTAGGGAGTGGTCAGTTAAGTCCGTTTTTTTCACAACAACATTCAATGAAAAACCGAGGAGTTTTATTATCGATATGTGTAATTGAACCCTAGAAATATTTAGTTTCAGTAGAAATTCGGATAAGCGTGCAAAATAGGTTGACATTGCATTTTTATAACTTCACTCAATGAAAAGTCGACAACGTCTATGGACCTTTTATCAAAATGTTCTCTTTGAACACTAGATATCTATTAGGTTCAGCAGAAAAGGGGATACGCGTGCAAAGTGACCGAAAACTATCATAATTCCATTGGGATCTTTTTATTCAATAATTCACGTAAAACGTATGTCGCATGACTGATTCAAACAAGCGACTTTCAGTGACAATTTATCTTTTTTAGAAAATTTAATGGCTATTAAAATTTGTAAATTGGTTATTATTATTTTATTTTTTTACAAATAAGTGTTAAAAAGCATCCAGTTAGTTAGATATCCGAACATAAAACAATGTCATGTTCAATGTTGCCAAATAGTATACATATTATGAAAGGAACGGGAAATTAAACAGAATGGTGCTGTGACTGTGCAGTGCATTTGCGTTCATTTCAATATGTTCCAATTCCCATTGTATTCAGATTGTATGAAAGTGTAAGCTAAAATGTATAATAGGGTCCTCGTTGATTTTTATCGATATACACGTGTAGGATCAGTAAAGTCTAATGGGGTACTCGGTGATTTCTCGACATACTTGTGTAATCAAAGTATAGTATAATGTGGTACTCGGTGATTTCTCGATATACTTATGTAAGCCAAGTATTATATAATGATGTACTCGGTAATTTATCAATATACTTGTGTATGCAAAGTATTGTATAATGGTGTACTCGGTGATTTATCAATATACTTGTGTAAGCAAAGCATAGTATAATGGTGTACTCGGTGATTTATCAATATACTTGTGTAAGCAAAGCATAGTATAATGGTGTACTCGGTGATTTATCAATATACCTGTGTAAGCAAAGTATTGTATAATGGTGTACTCCGTGATTTCTCGATATACTTGTGTAAGCAAAGTATAGTATAAGTGTGTACTCGGTGATTTCTTGATATACTTGTGTAAGCTAAGTATAGTATAATGGTGTACTCGGTGATTTCTCGATTAACTTGTTTAAGCAATGCATAGTATAATGTGGTACTCGGTGATTTCTCGACATACTTGTGTAATCAAAGTATGGTATAATGGTGTACACGGTGATTTCTCGATATACTTGTGTAAGCAAAGTATAGTATAATGCGGTACTCGGTGATTTCTCGATATACTTGTGTAAGCAAAGTATAGTATAATGGTGTACTCGGTGATTTATCGATATACTTGTGTCAGCAAAGTATGGTTTAATGGTATACTCGATGATTTCCCGATATACTTGTGTAAGCAAAGTATGGTTTAATGGTATACTCGGTGATTTCTCGATATACTTGTGTAAGCAAAGTATAGTATAATGCGGTACTCGGTGATTTCTCGATATACTTGTGTAAGCAAAGTATAGTATAATGGTGTACTCGTTGATTTATCGATATACTTGTGTCAGCAAAGTATGGTTTAATGGTATACTCGGTGATTTCTCGATATACTTGTGTAAGCAAAGTATAGTATAATGGTGTACTCGGTGATTTCTCGATATACTTGTGTAAGCTAGGTATAGTATAATGGTGTACTCGGTGATTTCTCGATGTACTTGTGTAAGCTAGGTATAGTATAATGGTGTACTCGGTGATTTCTCGACATACTTGTGTAAGCTAAGTATAGTGTAATGGTGTACTTGGTGATTTCTCGATGTACTTGTGTAAGCTAAATAAAGTATAATGAGGTTAGGTACTTGTGATTTTTCGATATACTTGTATAAGCTCAGTTTAATGTAATGGGGTACTGGGTTATTTCTAATCCTTCTCAGAAAAAAATATCCGAACACTCATTATTGCCAATATATCAGCGGATGTAAACAACTTTATTAGGACGATCAAAATCTCTAAAGTTTACAAGTGTGCTAAATGAAAATCATACATTTGTAATCCCTCCAAAAGGCATTCCGATGTATTAGACACTACGACGGTATGTTGTTATCTAATTGACTCTGGCTTATTAGAATAGATTTGGCTTGTTAGCTGTTTACTTGCACATAGAAATACAAAGACTTATATTAGTATACGTGTCCTTTTGAACTTTTGAAGTTTAGAAAGTAGAAAAGAAGTAACTGATTACACCTTTCATTTTGGAAATTTATAATAATAAATGCAACAAAAGTCAATAACATTTCATCAAACATATAAGTAAATTAATGGAATATAATCTTTATAACGTTTTTAAAATGATCCAACAATTATTATCCGTGGAAATGGTATTAGGACGAAGTTGCAATAGCCACAATATATAAATTGTGCACTACCACTTTACGTAGGCACACACAGACTCATATACACGCATGGACACACATATGCACGCATGCACACACACACACACACACACACACACACACATACGCACACACACACACACACACATGCGCGTACACACAAATTAATTAAAAGTGACAAAAACTCATACTAAACATAGCTAGAAACAAATACATTTAAGGTTGTTTAACAGCCAAACAGCTGAAGTAAGAGAATCCAATCAAAGTGATACAACTCACATAAGCCATATACATTGGTGGAAAATTCAATTAGTCAACAATATATTAATAAAAGGAAGCAAGTATGTAAATAATGTGCAGTAAATCGAGGGAGACCGCCCCCCTCCCCCATTAACCACCAACCGCTACACCCCCCCCCCACACACACACACACGACGATTAAACAAGCAGTACTAGTTTTTGTAAATCTTATACAAGTTCCATAAAATACAAAACGGCTTATGCTCTATTGAAAACATGTGTTTAAACTGATCATATACTACGAAGCAATAACACATTACGGCGAAATGTTTTGCAAAAGCCTTCCTCAATTTGTTATACCTTAAGCAATATTGTCAAAATTTTGCAGTAAACACTTGCTTTTGAATGAACATTTCCATTTTGGAGGAAAAGGTCATGCAAACCTAGCAGGTTGGAATATGTAACACCAATATGATGAGGCACGAGTTGAATCGATGTCAGATCAAACGTTACCATTTTAAATGGTAATCTCGACTTATAGAAATGCTGAAAAAAATGTATACCAAATAGTATCTTTTATTAAGATTCATTAAAGCGTAGAAAGAATTATTTATAGATATAAGGAAGAATATCGTGAAGATTGCGTAACGTTAAATCAAATGTCTCTATAATACTATTTGTGTGGACGAGTATGGGACTAATATAAAGTCATGGTCTAAACAGTATAAACAACTTACTTCGTGGGGAGCATTACCTTAAATAGATTCTGAAGTCTTCAAAAAATGACTTATTTTAGAAGTATTTTTATATCCCACACATGTGACAAATGGCTCCACGGCCATCCACGTCTGTGGTGCAATGAATTTTTTTTCAAAACTGTGTGTTATGAATTTGTTTAATAAAACCATTGTGTTTTTTTTTTTCGAAGAAAAAATATTAATTTGTCGACCATTCAATGAGTTCTAGTATACAAAATGAAAACTGTGTTGCTAGTTTTTTTTATTTACCTTTGTTTCATCTATTTTAGAAAATTCATTCGCATCTTCCTTGTTCGATTTGTAGAAATAAAAAACACGGCAAATGTATAGCCAATGCAGCTGAGTAAAATAAAAAAGGGCATTGTACAAAGCAATCACATCTCCGGCTTTCAATCAAGTATTTCTTGAAGGGTAAATAACGTAAATGTTCCTATGTATTTTTATAGTAAGAAGAGGTTTCGAAAATCGACACTATTTACTAAAACAATAGAAGGAAAAGGTCTGGTCTGCTTTGTTCAGTTTGAAAATGAAATATATTAAACCAACAATAAGATATTCCCATTTATGCTAAAATGTATATATACATATCTGTAATGATAGATCGTTAATAAATAAAGCATTGTTTATGAACAACAAGAAATTTGCGACGATAACCAAGAAGAAAGAAGGCTGCATCCACTCTTGGGTTCTTCTTGCTAGTTTAAGTCAGCCATAATGAGCATTCATCTTTCATCACACCCTCAGGTTAACGTACATATCTTCTGGAATGATAAAAATAATAGATGTAATTTGTTATGTATCCGTCGGTTTAGTACACGAAAGTATTGTTTATATGTTATGGTGATATTGACTGATTTCAGTGGAACTTTGAACATATTGTTCTTGGGTGTTTTCCAATCACTCGGTACTGTGCGTCGCCATGACGAACATACGTTTGTTTCATAAATTAGAACTTGAATCAGAAATAGTCAATAATCTCTACCTTTTACAGGAGCTGACAGGACACTGTAGACATGTTCTGGTGAAGTCAATGCATTTGGTCTTTCGTACAGGTTCGTGTCGTTTGATCTAGTATAAATACATATCAAATAACTTATCAAAACAATCACACCAACTCAGCACGTTAAGCAAGCTGAAACACTAATAATGCAATAAGTGTTTAACGGAAAATGTCCCAGCAAGCGTCACAATAAATTCTATTACACAATTTATGATTATTAGCAACGTAAACTAATGGTTGGTTATCAAACCAGTGCGCCTAAAATGACAACACTAATATAAATAAACTTCTTCAATTAGGCAATATGTACATACAAGTACTATATAAGATGCAGTATGCTTCACAATAATCTTATATATTATATATGCATACCTGTGCTGAACATCAGATATATCCACTGGAATATAAAAGAAAATAACATTTTACCATTTCAATAATGATTTAATTTTACAAATTGCCAAAAGTTATCTCAAAGTTATAAATGAACCAATTAGTAGGAAAGTGGAAGCGTTGAGTTCTAGAGCACAAGGCCTAAGTACTGGGTGTATACCCGAAAATATTTAATATTTATTTATCTTTTTATACGGTTTCATGAACATCAATAGAACAATTTAATGTTTGAATATTTTGTAATTCAAGAACCTATACAATTTAACGCTAGACAATGATAAAAAATATGCGTAGACAACCTGGTTTATGAAGCTGTGAGTAGACATGAGCCGAATCATTGGCTGCCGCCGTTGACTCGTAGATGTTCGGACTGTAAAGCAAAACCATAAATGTAGTAGTTTTGATACAGCCACGGTAAAACGCCCGGTTACATTAAAACAACAGGAAAAAGTATGTTATTGTTTTCTATTAAAAGGTGTAATATCTAGGTAGGTAGGTAGGTACAGTACAACGTTCGTAGGTAGAAAAGATACACATTTGCACAACAAATTAAACCTAAAGTTAAGAAAAAAAGATTATGTTAATTTTGTTTTCAAAACAAGTGCTGTTAGGACAAAATCGACATAGTGCTTTTCTCGATCGATATGTGTATTTAAATTTACTGATTACGTGTAAAGCGTAAATAAGAAAGTTCCACTGATATAACTTGCTGATACAGGCTGGTAATTATTTTATGCACTTGTCTAAGTGAAATTGGTTTAAACTAACCAATCACTATGACTGCCGTAAACGGATTAAGTTGTAAATCTATTGTTATATGCCGTTTTAATCTTTAAAATTTACGCTTAAGTTTGTCACAGGTTAGCGACATCTTTATGACACCATTTAAATAAATTGTGAATATTTTAAATCAAACAACCAAAACCATTGTTATAATACAACCAAACGTTCATACCTCTTGTCTCTAGGTTTAATACATCCAAGGCCGACTGAAAATAAATATGTCTATGGTTACAAATGATATTAAATATAATTTAAAAGAATATTAGTAAATTTATTGTATAAAATAATAATATAATTTGAATCAAATGTCAATCATAAGGTTTACCGCAAAAAGCGCTAGAAATGATTCATCGAGTCATGGGTGAGTACCAAGTAAAGGCATATTTTTTCACAATTTTGGACTTTATCCTAATAAAGCAGAACGTTTTACCGTTCCAGCAATGTTCATAAACATTTATTTTTAAAAGGAACATCGTGGGTAGTTATATTGTAGCCATACTTTATGTAAATTATATAAGTAGCTCAACCTTTCTTGCTCTTCAAAACAACAACGACGAGAACAGCCACGACCATGAGTGCACATGTGGTCCCAATAGATGCCCATATCAATGCAGTAGAAGGAGGAGACGCTGAAACATCTGAAAACATCTTACAATCAGAATGGTTCAGAATGGTTTAGGAACTGTAATGGTAGAAATATACAATTCTTAAAGATTCTGCTTCGTCATTATTGTATCATTAAATAGTTCACAATATCAGCAGTGCTATGATTTTCAACAATGAATGAACGGAAATCACGCACAACAGATTTTAGTTAAATGGAGTTTGGCCATAGCGTAAGTCAAACAAATCAATGTATGATATTTGTTGCAGCGTTTACATCTGACTGATATGCGAATACCTAAATCCAGTGTCTTTTCAAATTTTAATATATGCTACTATACTCATAGGATTTCTTGTTGTTTTTTTTCATAATAAGATCAAACAAAACCGCAATTATTAATGATTTATTTGACATAACAATGTTCATTATTGTGCTATTTCTAAACAACAATCTACACTGAGAGCAGATTTGAGGGTACAAGTAGGTACCTTCTGCGCTGTTAAAGTTCAAGGTTTCCGTAAAACTGTTACTTTTTCCCTCACCGTTATAAGAAAATATTTTGCACGCAATGCAACTCGTTTCCTTTTAAGTTGACAAAATAACTTCTGTAGATCGAGTGTCCAGACCAATGTAGTTAATCCACGTAGTAAGATATGTACCGTGTTTTTTTAAGAAAACAAGGATTATATATAGTGCTTTAGATATACATATAAATATACCTTTAGCTGTAGTGAAGTGCATGACTGTCGAATAGTTGTTGCTTCCTCCCTCTGTGTTGTAAGCTAACACGCGTACGTAATGCAACGTGTTTTCCCTTAGACTGGCCAGAATGGCATCCGTAGCTCGATTGTCTAGACCGATGTAGACAGACGTATTGTTGATCCACGTTGTGAGGTCGGTACTGATCTGGACTACTAGGGTCTGGTTATAGCCTCCATGGAATCCAGGTAACACAGTCAGCATCACCTGGCCTGATGTGATACTGAAATTGCCTAGGATTGTTGGTGCTTCGGGGGGTCCTTTGAAAATTAAATTTTGAAGTTATATACATATATTTGAATAGAAAAAGGCGACATTTTTGATAAATTAAAAATACATAATATGAAAACGGGTTTATTCATTTAGCTTGCCTTCCTTTTGATCCGCATAATTTTCTTTTTTAATATACAAAGCGTACTTAAGTTCACTGACTGAAAGGCTGTGTTAGTCAGAGACTGCGGTATGATAAATGTTATTTATTACGACAAACCTATTTAGACAAAATTTCAAGCTTTAAAAGTGCATTAAAATTCTACATATTATCAGGATGTGTTTATTACAACCCCTAAATTACAAAATAGACAACAACAAATATTTGAAAAACAATTCTGGTAAATAAGCTTCAGCATGTGTGACGGTTTAATCAAACTGGCTACGAAACAATACAGCAAATATAAATATGTAGTGAATAAATGAGACGTAAATATAGCAATATAGCAATACACAACATTACCGAAAGCATAAAAAATTCAAGGCAGCCAGCCATTTATCTTCTGCTGTATTTGGACTGTTTTGTCATATGTAATACATTATATTAGATAAAATAGTGTAAACAATGTCTGTCGGTCTTCACATCCGCATGAGATGCACCGCGTTGGCCTAATATATCTATATATATATATATTTATTTATAAATTTATTTATTTATTTATTCAGTTATTTATTTATTTTCTAATACATACATAAATACATAGTTATGTTCTTGTACGTAAGGTTATTTAATTATTTTCCCTTTCTTTGTTACTTTTATGTTGTACCTTTAATCATTTAAGAATAACTACCATTTTCACAAGGCCTGGTAACCAAGTGAACGCATGACAATACTTTGGTTAATGTTTCAGTCATTTGTTATCTTTTTATAGACCTTTTGTTGCCGTTGTAGAAATATATTCTTCTTGGTGTTTTATAAGGAAATCCAAAATGTTGATTTCTGAAGCATCTTAGACAATTTACCTTCAAGTAAATCTTTTATAGCATTTTAGAGTGTGTTTGTTTTTGACATACATTGCAGCGACCATTGATGATCATCAACGTCCAGTTAAGGTGGAGGAAGACCCAAGACACATGTCTGGGTAGAACCACCGGCGCACCGCAAGTCAGCTGGAAGACCTTCTCACATAAAGTCCTTCGCCACGAACGGGACTCGAACCCACGCGGCGAGGGGCTTTTAGAGTCTGTATGCCAATATTGTAAATCTATTGTTATAGGCGATTTCAACTTAGTTTATTTTTCTGTAATCAGTAACAATGATATCGTAATTGCGTAGCAAGAAAATTGGTCACTCAATTAGCATTTACATGTTTGCGTGTTTCTGTATATGCTAAATAATAGTTTATGTACCGTTTTCACAAATCAAATTAATTTAATTTTTTACATAATTTATGAATATTCACTTTTAAACTTTGACGAATTGATAAGAGCTACCCTATGCTTTATTTCACAAAACATCATAAGCAATCATGCAGGTTGATCTGCACTTTAAATTTAAAGTGCCCCATTTCCGGCTTAGCTGTCTAATCTCACTTTTGACCTACTTGTTGACGCAATGCTAGTCCGAATGAATATCAGCGTGACAAGCATTGGTAGAAACTCTTAATAGCATTATATACCGTAGCGTTTCTATTAAACGTCCGCGGGGAGATATATAGTTATTTATAAAAGTTTATTTAATTCATAAAAAACTCTACGTCAATTTCCTACAGTATTCTTGCGTATATTTGCATAATATCACTTGATCCTACATTTATTTAAGCTTAATCTCTGCGATATGCCACAAAGCAGATCAAGATGGAGATAAAGGAGATACAAGAAATGGACATTTTACCATATAATAATTCAGTTTTTATTCTATAGCACATTACTTTCAGGTGTACACAGGAAAGCGTCAGAAAACATGATATCATGAATCCACATTTTATTAATAACTAGCCATCAGCGTAAATAAGCAATAAAACAACATTCTCTGAAAGACATTGTGTTTGTCATCGTCTTTCCGGAAAAATCATTAATGTCAGTGATATAAGTGTGTACCAACTGCACAAATTAGTTCACTTTCATATAAATATCGGAAATTAAAGCATTAAAAGTTCGTTATGTGTCACGACATATCCACCGCCTCCCAAACAACTGTCTAAACTGTCTAATCTTTGGCTGGCTATTGCGATCACGTTCCGAAATTACTTGCCTAAATGGTCCTGACAGTCACCTGAGAAAGGGTCAATATCGTCAATATCTCAGTTTGCCCAAGGGTGACAAAATGGAAATCCCCATTTTCGGAAAACTCAGGTCATGTCTATCAATGTCATGCAGGAACCAAGAAAGTCATAATGGCCCTATATCGCTCTGTAGTGCTGTAGATGTTCAGTAATAGTGAACAATGAATATTAGAAGTGTAATACGTGTACCCTAGCAACATTCTGACAATCAGTTTCATTTGCAATACTACATAGTAATAAAGGTAATGACCACGCTCCTGGTAGCCATGTTCTGGCAGATCAAATTTTGATACAATGCCACCCAATGAATATGTATATCAAGGCTCTAGCTCATGCAGTGTCTGACAAAACGATGCTCAAAAGTTTCCTCTATAGCTTTCTATGGAATATGGCAAAGCAAGTCCCCGCATGTTACATCTTTTGAGGAAGGTTAGATTAATTTTACCTAGCGTTTAAAGCATGATGGCGGAGTTTGTCGCGTAATACCTGACGCCGGACGATAGGCGATCGCAATAGCTCAGCCTAAACTTATGCTTTTGTAACTTAAAAATTATAAACGTAAAAATTGGTTTGGTTGTTTTGAAGACTTACCTACCAAACTATCCGCTTTTGATGAGGCATTTTTGTCCAACATTTAATTCCTTCCAAATGCCGTCTACCAAGACTTTTCTTTTCCTCTAATCTCTTCATGACAACTTCCCGAGAAAAGGTTTCTATCACATTATGTGCTAATGTTGTGAAAAATTACATGCATGATCAGTTCCATTGTTAAGGGACGCTTTTTCTTTCCTTTAAATTACCAGGTGTTACGGAAAACGATAACTCACCCAAGGGATATAATAAGGGATCTAAAACAAAACTATACTATTATTGGATTCACTTGGAATTACAACTTGCTTAAAAAAAGAATAAAACAATTTTAATAAAATCAATCTTAGTTATTTACTTACGAGTTAAATCTAGCGTTGCGATTCGCATTAATTTAATTATGTATTCACTTACGGTCCAGGTACAAGATGGCAGATGCAGGACTCGGATCAGGTGAAGCACCAGTTGTAGCTCCAGGATAAAACACTCGACACAGAAATGTTGTCATGTCATCTCTTCTACCTGGTGTAAACTTGTAGATTAATGTCACCGTATATGTACCATCTGATTGCTGTACAGAATCAGTTGTAGTTGACTGTGCCAATGTACTCGTGTTGCCCCTGTACCAGGCTAGTGTTGGGGCGGGTATCCCTCCACTGGATACACATTTGATGGTCAGCGGAGTGTCTTGTACACCACGAAGGACTTGACGGATGTTGGAAATGGTTGACAGATTGGAGATAGTTGGAGACGTTGGTGTAACTGTTTTAATTTAAAATTGTAATGATAAATGAAGCAACATGACTTTTATATACATATTGCAATGGTTTAAAAGTCATTACGCTATAATTTACTAGTGTCTCCAGAATGACTTAAATGTTTGCAGTTTGTTTTACATCACACGGATACAATTATGGTTATATTGGCAACATCAAGCTGGTGGCAGAAGAGACTACTCTCGGTAGATCCACCGGCACAGCATATGTTAGCTAAAATACAGCCATGAAGGTTCTTGCCCCGGCCAGGAATCGAACCCACGCCAGGAATCGAAGCCACCTGATGAGGAGCTGGCTTGTTAATAGTCAGCGACTTAAATGAGTTTGTGAACTATGGTGAAACGGAAAAACGGAAAAGGGATTATGCTTATATTTCATATAAGAACAAAAAATACCAATTCTGAATGATCCAAACACCGGAGCAGCCTGTGTTACTGTAATAACCGTTATTGTGTAACTATGGATACCATCAGGGAAAGAAGTAGTTGAATCCCAGCTACACCTGAAGTGTGATGCTAATGTAGAACTTGGCCAACACATCTTTCCACCTTGTAACGTGTTCGTGGTGTTAGTCTGTTTTGTTAGAAAAACATCAATGTTATCGCTATCCAATTTATTATTTGCTTTCTTAAGTGATTTAGTCCTAGTGGCTGATAATAAAATCTAAAATTTCTAAGCCCAAAAGCAATTTAACGCAAAATTTCATCACACCATGTCACATGTGTTACAGTGGCCGCACGACGTGATTTAAGTATTGCTTAAAACATCTTTATTGGGGACTTGTGAAACCTAGTTAAACTCCTCAAACGGACTAGACGTATAAGCCAGTCAAGACATTGGAATTGCAAATTATTATACTTATTTCGTAAAAACTTAGAAATGTTAATTCAAAAATGAAAATTTACAGGGAAGGTTTTGTCGACTGTTTCCAGCAAGCACCTCATGCGAAAAGACGGTAAAATAAAACTTAGTAAAAGTAAAATTACGAATGTAAAAATGTGGTGGTTTGCATTTCACTTAAACTGCCAAGTTACCTGTATACCATGACTGAAGTGAATCTATCCAGAAGTTCTCGAAGTGTTTTAACAGCCAATAATAATACAAAAGTAAGGTCAAGTTATAGTTCCTGCATTTTCATTCATCACTATTTATTATTGTGGAAATTCACATGTGTGATGGTAATACAAAGTATATTAACAATTCAACGCTTCAAATACACGCAAATAAAACTGTGCCAATGTTAAAACTGTGACTCGTTCGGAAGGGAAGAATCGCGTGATGTACATATAGACCAATCTGGTGACAGTGTCAACAATGGCACATTACGTGTCTTAGAAAGATCTTGGTTTGAAAGAGGTTTCAAGAATCATTCTACATCAATGCCTTTAAACTTTTTCTGATGAAGGACGGGACGTATGTGCGAGCGTGCGCTCGTGCGTTCGTGTCTGTCTCTTTGCATCTGTGTAAGGTTTTGTGTATGTGTGCGTGTGTGCGGATGTGGGTGGATGTGGGTGTGGGTGTGGGTGTGAGGTTTGTGTGCGCGGTTTTTTTTGTGTGTGTGTGCGGTGTGTGTGTGTGTGTGTGTGTGTGTGTGTGTGTGTGTGTGTGTGTGTGTGTGTGTGTGAGTGTGTGCATCATTGTCAGAAATTAACCTGAGTGTGTTTTGAATCAGGCAGTGTATATAAATCCCTTGGTATCACACACCTCATAAGGTTAATGACTGTGTTGTGTCATATTACGTTGTGTGGTTTGAGGTTTCTACATACCTCTTGTCACTTGTCCAGATAAACAGGTTAACTGGAATTAGCAGTCTATTTATAGAACTGTAGGTCCGCTGTAGTTATATGTAGTTATGGGGTGATTTTGTTACTCTGGTTATTCTAGAGAAAGAATCAGGTGTGGTTGGTTGTTGGGCTACAGTCATGGGAGGTGGAAGACAAATAGAAGTGCATTAGCTGGTCATCGACTGTGAGTAGTATTTTAATTAGATGTTTGTTGTATTGAGAATTGAGTCTATTGCTGTGATTTAATCACATAGGTATTAAGTAGAGTTTTATTTCATTTTAGGTAGCCATTTAGGACATGGCATGACCGAGTAATTTACCTTGCAATTGAGGGAAGGCCCAGATGAGGATCATGCTGCGTGCAGTCGACTACGGTCCCTGATATTGTAGAAACAGTGGCTATGTGTCATTACGTGTTGGTTGTAGTAGTTAGGCTTTGTGTCGGTAAAAGTGATGTATATTTCAATAAGGCTTTGTGCCAGGTGAAATTGGTAGATAAGTTTGTTTTAGGCTGTGTGCCTATAAAGTGATATTTGAAAGGTGTTTTAGATAGGCTGTGTGCCTGTGTGAAATTGCAAGTGAAGGTGTTGTTTTTTTAAGGCTGTGTGCCTATTAAGTGTTAATTGAAGTTTGTTTTAGTTAGGCTGTGTGCCAGTGAAATGATAATTGAAGTTTGTTTTAGTTATGCTATGTAATCTCTTAAACAATGTTTTGTAATATTCTACATGTAACACTGGTCTGATGATGGTTTTGCAACAGTAGGGACGTACCAACTGACTGAGAGAAGAGCGGTTCCACATGTTTACCTACATGCTGAACGATATAGTTTTTGGATAGGACATTGACTTTGGAGAGTTTTACTTTTACATAGAGAGATATATGTGTATTTAAATAAGTATTTACCATCTGTTTAAATATTTGTACAATTTAATAAGTAAATTCTTCCTTGAGAGTTCAATAATCTCACTCTCAGTTAAATCTTACTTTCAGTTATTTCTGTTTGTTTTTGTTGTAGTTGTTTAGTATGCATATTTGTATAACTTGTATTAAACTAAATGTACAGTTATCATTTGTTTTGGTGATGTGATTAATTCCCGAATTAAACAGAAATTAAAATTCTGACATTTGGTACTGCGGGTGGGGTTAATCAATTTAGTATCACCTATAAAACAATTGATAACTTGGATACTTTTGTACATGTATGTTTTGTTTATACACAGTTAACAATTATCATGGATGAGTTTTATCTTAACATGACCGATGTTGGTCAAAAGTTTGGTTTGTCAGGAGAAGAGCTAATTAGTTATGTAGAAAAGAAAGCACAGGAAAAAAATGAAAAGGAACTAGAGAAAGAGAATAGAGAAATGAGATTGCGAGAAAGAAATTTAGAAAAAGGAATTTTTTACAGGCACAAATTGAAATGGAAAGGATGAAAAGGTTGTCTGAGGGTAGTCTAGACAATGCCTCGGCTGCTGGAACAAATAGTTCACCTAAAGCTTCATATCCTGAATTGCAACCATTTGATGAAGCAAATGAAAATGTAGATGATTTTTTGAGACGCTTTGAGCGATATGCTGAATCTGTAAGCTGGAAAGAATCTGATAAAGCTCTACATTTAAGTGCGCTGTTGAGAGGCAAGTCATTGGCAGTTTACTCCGGATTATCACCATCACAAGCAGCAGATTATAAAAGATGCTTTACTCAAACGCTTCCAGCTAACAGAAGAAGGATTCAGAACAAAACAAATTCAAAACTTGTTCACCTGACCTGACCAGGGTGAGACACCGTTACAATTTTTGGCTAGATTGGAGCATTATTTGTCAAGATGGATTGACATGGGAAAATGTCCTGAAACGTTTGATGGGTTAAAACAATTACTGCTAAAAGAACAATTTCTGAATTCATGTGGAAAGAATCTAAGTGTGTTTCTGAGAGAGAAACAATTTGATGACTTGCAAGATGTTGTTGCTAGCGCTGAAAAATACTTAGAAGCACATGGGTACAAAGAGTTTGTAAGAAAGAAGGAGACCGCAGAAAGTGTTGTTCAACACAGTGCGATTGACACAAACCCAACAGTAAAACGTAGTAGTAGTTTAGGAAGTGGTCTAAGAACGATTAGATGTTATGGGTGCAGACAAGTAGGTCATAAGTTAAAGGATTGCAAGCTAGTGCAAAAACATAGCGTTTCATTTGCAGAGATGGGCCCTCGTAGAAACATTGGCAGATACAATAATAATAGACAAGAGGTACGTTTTGAGAGAAGAAATGTAGAAAATTGTAGAGGTGGAAGAGGAAATTTTAGAGGTGGAAGAGGTGGCTTTAGATGCTTTGGGGGTAGAGAACACAAAAACCAGGATGATGAGAAGGGTGTCGTAGATAAGAAAATGGGGTGTTTTGTAGGACAAAGGTTGTCGGACTTGTACAGAACATGGCACAGTGATGCTTCATTGTGGCAATGAGTTACCTTTGGCTTGTGCTGCTTGCAATGGAACAGTTGAAGACTTAAGAAAACTTGACGCCATGCCAGAGTCTGTAGGTCTTTTAAATGACAGACGGGTTAAAGTTTTACGTGATACAGGCTGTTCAGGAATCATTGTTAGAAGGGATTTGGTAGATGCAAATGATTTGACTGGGGAATACAAATACTGTGTTCTTGTAGATGGCAGTGTTAGAAGGTTTCCCATAGCTAAGGTTGAAATTCAAACACGGTACTTTACTGGCACTACTGAGGCGATGTGTGTAGAAAATCCTGTATATCCTTTGATTATAGGGAATGTAAGGGATCCCGTGCATGGTGGTAGAGAGGAGGTAGATACCCAGAACAAGTTAACTACTGAGAAACAGTATTGTAATGAGATAAGTGTAGTAAAGATTCAGGAAGTAGAACAAAGGTGTCATGGTTCTCAAGTAGATCAGATAGCAAATAAAGATGGCATAGAAAAGGCTTAGGCTGTGAAAACTAGGGGTCAGTTGAAGAAAGAAGAAATTGGGAGTAAAGACAACTTAAACGTTCCAAGCCCTGTTAGTGAGGTGACATATTCAGAACTGTTAGATGCACAAACAGTTGATAAGTCTTTAAGAACTTTGTGGGAACTTGCAAAGTCTAAGGAAAATAAAAAGTCCTGTAAATTTGGTCAAGTGTGGTATAGTGTTAACAAGGGTCTTTTGTACAGGGAGTTTCAGTCCCCCAAATATGAGAAAGGTAATGTTCTAAAACAGTTGGTTGTACCCAAACAGTACAGAGACCACATTCTAAAACTGGGTCATGATGGACTTTTTTCAGGTCATTTAGGGTATTAGAAGTCTGTTGACAAAATACTCACTCAGTTTCATTGGCCTGGAGTTTTGTCCGATGTTAAACGCTATTGCAGGTCTTGCGACATATGTCAAAGAACTGTTCATAAGGGCAGAGTGCCAAAGGCTCCACTTGGTGATATGCCTATTATAGAAACGCCGTTTCAGAGAGTGGCTATCGATTTGATAGGTCCTATTATTCCAATGAGTGAACGTGGTCATAGATACATTTTGACCCTGGTAGATTGCGCAACAAGGTATCCTGAAGCTTGTCCATTGAAGTCTATTGAAACAGAAAAGGTCGCTGAAGCTCTAATGGATATATTCTCCAGAGTTGGGGTTCCAAGGGAAATTCTCAGTGATCGAGGGTCTCAGTTCACTTCAGGGTTGATGACAGAATTAAGTAAGTTGCTTTCAATTAATCAACTGTTAACGTCTCCATATCATCCTGCATGCAATGGCTTAGTTGAACGCATGAATGGCACATTGAAATCCATGATCAAAAGACTTTGTTGTGAAAAGCCAAAAGATTGGGATAGGTATATTGCACCGTCATTGTTTGCCTATCGTGAGGCCCCTCAAGCTAGAACGGGATTTTCTCATTTTGAGTTGTTGTTTGGAAGAAGAGTTCGGGGTCCTATGATGATTTTGAGAGAATTGTGGACAGGAGAAGTTGATGATGAAGAGGTCAGACATGTGTACCAATATGTGGTTGAGTTAAGAGATAGGTTAGAACAAACTTTGGGGATGGCTCATGCTGAATTGGCAAGATCAAAGGGAAAATACAAAAGGTGGTGTGACAGAAAGAGTAAAGAAAGAACTTTCAGTGTTGGTGATAGGGTCTTGCTTTTGTTACCCACAAGTTCTAACAAATTGCTGATGCAATGGAAAGGTCCTTTCGAAGTTGTTGAAAAGATGGGGGATGTTGACTACAGAATTCAAGTGAGGGGCAAAATAAAAACATTTCATGTCAATATGCTCAAAAGATACTTTGAAAGAGAAGTTGGTCAAGAGAAATGTTTGTTTGCCAATGTCTGTGCTGCAGTTATAGATGATGGTATTAAGGAAGGCAGTCTTGATGGACATAAGGATAATGACATAGTTTTGCTAATTCTTAAACAGGTTGAGGACAAAGGTGATGTGGTTATAAATGATAGATTGTCGGCCGATCAGAAAACTACATTAAAGAGAATGATAGATAGGTTCCAGGATGTTCTGACTGATTTACCTGGAAAAACTCAACTTATTGAGCATGAGATTAAGTTGAACACTGATAGTCCGATAAGGTCACATAACTACCCTCTTCCGCATTCTTTGGTTAAGACAGTCAATGATGAAGTTGAGTCAATGCTTAAGATGGGGATCATTGAGTCCTCGGATTCCCCTTACCGTTCTCCAGTTGTTTTGGTAAAGAAATCAGATGGTTCCAATAGGTTTTGTGTTGATTTTCGAAAGTTAAATCAAGCAACTGTTTTTGATGCAGAGCCAATGCCAAATCCGGATGCCATTCTTTTCCAAAATTGACCTTAGCAAAGGGCATTGGCAAATTGCAATGGCTGAAAAAAGTAAACAGTTCACAAGTTCTCAACTCCTAAAGGTTTGTGGCAATTTTCGAGATTGCCTTTTGGGTTGGTTACGGCTCCTAGTGTCTTTAGTAGAATGATGAGAAAATTGCTTCGCGGTCTTGTTCATGTAGAGAACTATCTAGATGATATCCTAGTCTATAGTGAAACATGGGATGAACATGTTCAGACTCTTGGAAAGGTGTTTACTCGCCTCAGAGAAGCAAATCTCACAGCAAAGCCTTCAAAATGTATGATCGGGTTCACAAGTGTATAATTTCTAGGTCATTTAGTAGGAAACGGTCTTTTAAAACCAAGCCCGGAAAAGGTTGAAAGTGTCAAAAAGGCCCCTCGTCCAAAAACTAAAAAGCAACTTAGATCCTTTCTTGGTCTGGCTGGGTTCTATAGAAAGTTTGTTAACAACTTTGCCACCATTGCGTCCCCCTCACTGATCTGACAAGGAAAGGGTTTCCTAATGTGATTGAATGGCATGATGAGCAAGAAAATGCCTTTCAAACATTGAAAAATGCTTTGACAAGGTCCCCTATTTTGAGACTGCCTGATTTTGAAAAGAAGTTTATCATTCGCACCGTTTCCTCTGATACTAGAATAGGGGCTGTGTTGTTGCAAGAATGGTCTGATGGAAAATTTCCGGTACATTATGCTAGTAGAAAATTGCTTACAAGGGAAGTGAATTATTCTGTCATTGAGAAAGAATGTTTAGCAATAGTTTGGGCAGTAGGAAAGTTCACACCATAGGTTTATGGTGTAGAGTTTGACATTGAAACTGACCATATGCCTTTGGTATATCTGAATAGGACTAAGGGGGTAAATAGTAGAATAATGAGATGGTCTCTGATTCTACAGTCATATCGTTAACACATCGTTGCAATCAAAGGTTCTGAAAATGTTGGCGCTGACTGTCTCAGTAGGTTAATAGACTAGGGAATGTAGATAGTTGTTTATCATGGAAATGCTGGTATTTGAGAAAAGAAATGTTTCTTTCTTAGAAAGGGGGGTATTGTCAGAAATTAACCTGAGTGTGTTTTGAATCAGGCAGTGTATATAAATCCCTTGGTATCACACACCTCATAAGGTTAATGACTGTGTTGTGTCATATTACGTTGTGTGGTTTGAGGTTTCTACATACCTCTTGTCACTTGTCCAGATAAACAGGTTAACTGGAATTAGCAGTCTATTTATAGAACTGTAGGTCCGCTGTAGTTATATGTAGGTATGGGGTGATTTTGTTACTCTGGTTATTCTAGAGAAAGAATCAGGTGTGGTTGGTTGTTGGGCTACAGTCATGGGAGGTGGAAAACAAATAAAAGTGCATTAGCTGGTCATCGACTGTGAGTAGTATTTTAATTAGATGTTTGTTGTATTTAGAATTGAGTCTATTGCTGTGAATTAATTGTAATGGGTTACAATTGATCATCTAGATGATGATTTAATCACATAGGTATTTAGTATAGTTTTATTTCATTTTAGGTAGCCATATAGGACATGGCATGACCGAGTAATTTACCTTGCAATTGACGGAAGGCCCAGATGGGGATCATGCTGCGTGCAGTCGACTACGGTCCCTGATATTGTAGAAACAGTGGCTATGTGCCATTACGTGTTGGTTGTAGTAGTTAGGCTTTGTGCCGGTAAAAGTGATGTATATTTCAATAAGGCTTTGTGCCAGGTGAAATTGGTAGATAAGTTTGTTTTAGGCTGTGTGCCTATAAAGTGATATTTAAAAGGTGTTTTAGATAGGCTGTGTGCCTGTGTGAAATTGCAAGTGAAGGTGTTGTTTTTTTTAGGCTGTGTGCCTATGAAGTGTTAATTGAAGTTTGTTTTAGTTAGGCTGTGTGCCAGTGAAATGATAATTGAAGTTTGTTTTAGTTAGGCTGGGTGCCTATGAAGTGTTAATTGAAGTTTGTTTTAGTTAGGCTGTGTGCCAGTGAAATGATAATTGAAGTTTGTTTCAGTTATGCTATGTAATCTCTTAAACAATGTTTTGTAATAGTCTACATGTAACACTGGTCTGATGATGGTTTTGCAACAGTAGGGACGTACCAACTGACTGAGAGAAGAGCGGTTCCACATGTTTACCTACATGCTGAACGATATAGTTTTTGGATAGGACATTGACTTTGGAGAGTTTTACTTTTGCATAGAGAGATATATGTGTATTTAAATAAGTATTTACCATCTGTTTAAATATCTGTACAATTTAATAAGTAAATTCTTCCTTGAGAGTTCAATAATCTCACTCTCAGTTAAATCTTACTTTCAGTTATTTCTGTTTGTTTTTGTTGTAGTTGTTTTGTATGCATATTTGTATAAATGTATTAAACTAAATGTACAGTTATCATTTGTTTTGGTGATGTGATTAATTCCCGAATTAAACAGAAATTAAAATTCTGACAATCATAAGCCTGTTAATACTATTGCAGTTATTGTGTCGAGTTTAAAAAATACGAATTAAAGTATATGCAACTTGTTAAGTAACTTTCTGATTGCTTGCAGTTAAATTAATTTCTGATTTTCTAATAGATGTCTAATAGAGTTGATGATAGGCATAACACTTATAGTCTTACTCCCACTTTTACAGCAATAAAAGTAGTATTTTGAATACTGCTTTTTAATTTACTTATTCGTTAACCTTAAACTTGTAATTGTCTATATAATTGTCTCCTCGAATTTCTACACTTTTTTTTATAAATTTTACATATTTTTATTTTGTAAAACATGGCCAGTTCTGCTCATAAATGGCAGTGCAATTTGTTTCTATTGTATTGTTTCAATGAAGAATGGTTGTTTATATATGATACTAAATATATCTCGTATTGATTTGTCTGCTGGCTAGAGTTTTCTCCTGATAACACATACGTTAGATGACTATTTTGCAACTATAGCAGCACACACCTTCCTTCTATTCGTATACTTTTACTGTAGAATTACGTAGTAACGGTTTTAAACTATTGAGCATTAAAACAATAATCTAACAAGCAATGTTGATGGCTTTAACAATTTTGTGAAACTTTTCTAATAGAAATAACACTTCTATGTCTTCTAAATAAATGTGTTCATATTTTTCAATGCAAATACTTTCTTTTAACGAAGTCATAATTTATGTAAGAAGATATCAGCGCTTGGGATTTTTATTCAATGCTTGGAGTTGAGGAAACGCCTCAGGAAGTGCGAGGTTAGGGCTCTAATTTGTTCTTGCTTTTACATTTGGCTTACATGTGAATACCTTTGTTCAGTGCCTTTTAAAATTGTGTATCTGTTGCAATGCTCATAGGACTTATTTCCTTATACATGGAAGCTGGTCTTTTCTTAAATTTTCCTGTTTAAAGATTAGATTTTGTCATTTGATAACTTGCGTAATGTGACTTTAGACTACATGCGCCAAAGTACCGATAATGTGATGGTTAAGAAACATGTAAAATTATGTAACATGAACAACAGCCGTAACAAGATGGTTTTGCCAGTATTGTCTGTAGCTGTGTCTTTGTTCTATGTTCAATTTTTGAAACACTATTCATGGCTTAGTCAAAACCTGCGCAGCTGCAATTTTCATGTTTATTTAATGCACTTTCTAGTGTGTTAGCTACTTGGGATCACGTTAGGATCATATTGATGAGTGATACATTTAATACATTTCGATTTTGCGACTTCATTGTTTTGAAATAATTATACTCTTGCTCTTATACAGGTAATAGGTCACTCCCTGTCCTTTAGTATAAATACTAAGCCATGACTTGGTTTCTTCAGCGTTTATTCACAGCAGGTTACGATGAGCCCATTCTCCTAAAATGAACATATCGGAAATCGTACGTTGACCTTCCGTTTATCTTATGTACCTCAAACCCTAAGTTTGAATCAGTCCTTTGCAGCTTTTCTTCAGCACCAGACGAAGCTGTTTCTGGAGTATGTGTGACACTTTTTTAATCAAAAGTTACTTGCTCCTAAATTTTTCTGGCCGTTTTAGTCATTTTAGTTCTGACCTTTACAGTCGTATGAAAAGTGCGATGTATGGAATTCACTTACTTTGACTGTCCACTAAACGTAAAAGAGAAATCAATGGAGAATCGCAATAATGCAAAACTGATAAATTACAAAATTTGATACTTACTGTCACGATGCTAGATGGCTCTGGATAGAGCCTGTCCACTGTAATGGAGAGCTTCTTGTCTGATGTTACAGATGCACTTGAAGTGGATGCTTTGCCTTAAAAACACATTAATAGTGGTCACATTTATCAGGTAAACAAGTTTTGTTTCCATAAATAGAAGTGCACAAATGCATGATTGCTATAAACTTTACTTTTTTTCCACTTCATAAGATTGTCTGCGATCTTTCTACATAAGGCATAAATTGATGTTTTTATAACTTCATATCAACAAATCTGTGGGCTAAACTGCAACTCAGTACCATTAACGTTTACTGGAGAAAGCAAAATTATAAAACTTTTTAATTATATGAGTTAAGTATAAGCGCAATATTTCTAAAAATGGTTTTTATCAATGCCATGCTGTAAGTGTGTTTAATCATTAACTGTTGTATACACTAACAACACTTACTTACCGGCTTGCATTTGTGTGCATTTCAGTTGTATTCAATTATATCGCATATTATCAGTTTGGCAGGTTTAATACAACTCATGGAAGAACGACATTCAACAGGAGGGTCAATATGGCTCTAAATAACTCTCCTGAGCACCCTGGCTGTCACTTTACCTTTTATTCTAATCACAAGACTAAATGAACGCAAGTGCGCATTTGGCATCTAGTGATCGCAAGTGTTTTGTTAAGCAAATATTTGCATATATTAAACCATGAAGATGCCTATGTAGACGATTCTGTGAAGACGATGAGGTCCAGAATATCATCTTAGTTTATTAAGTTAAGTAAAATATTTGGCCTGCTGACCTACTTTTAAACACCATGTGACCTAACTACGAACATAGCTTCGAACTCATTCCCGATACCATGCAGACTTATATTGTAACCGACTTTGCGGCTACATGCGACCCAATACAATACGACCTATGCAGAGACAAACACTCTGACTTTATCTGGTGAAGACGTGACATTAAATGTGGCCTCTAGTGTGTTCAAATGTTTGTTGTTGTTCAGTGCATTAAGTTTTACGTAGTGTGATTGTAAATGAGCATGCAGATATATTGTAAGAGATATCTTAACGCAACGATTATAAGGCGTTGATGAGGATTCGAATAGTAAGCTTATTGATCTTTCTTTTTCAGAAAATAAGCTTACCAATCTAGAGAAGACCGTTTGTAAGTCTTAGGAAAGTAAGACAATTGTAATTGATGACAATAAATGTCACTCAAGGCTTTCTGTCTTTTGTTTTCACACCGAAAAAAATCAAACATGCTGATAGTATATATATCTCACACAAGTGCAAACACCTAGCGTAATATTGCATGAAGCGCCACGACAACAGCGTTCAAAAAACAAAAGAAAATCAAGGCAATACAAAATTTTATGTGTACACCCCCGTCTTTTTTTGAAAATATTCTGAGTCAGTTGACAACGATACGCTGGAAGCTATGACGTCGATCATGTAATTAACATAATTTTGTCCACTTGGGTTTAAGAACGTACGGAGAAAAATATTTAGTGATTTTTTCTAAGATGTAATTCTTCAACAGCTAAGTGTGTGTATGTTCGATTTCTCTACAAAAGTGTGTGACTGACCTACAGACACACGATACTTAAGTCGATCCAATACAGTAATAGGTGTGCATTTTGGCATAAAAATGGCAAACACAAGAAGAGAGGACCATGGCTATCTCACGTTGCTCATCTGAGTGCCGCGGACACTAGGTGATTTTGAGCAAGGGATATCAGCAGTAGTTGAATAGACGAAAATAATTATAACTCAAATACACGAGAAACGCTATTTACACTACATAGCCATACACGTAACGTGGCTACGCCTCTGGTGGCCATGTTAGTGGCCATGTTTTTACTGATCAAAATTCGTTGAACATCATTGATACAGTGCCACCCAAGGGAAAAAATGTACACCGAATATCAGTTCTAGCTCATGTAGTTTCCGATAAGACGTTTTTCAACGCTTTCCGATATAGCAATATATGAATAGCCATACCCCTAGCGTTATGGATCAAAATAATTTTAACAATTTTCATAAAATGCCACCCAAGGGACATGTATGTCTAATAACAAGGTTCTAGTTCCTGGGGTTTCTAACAAGGAGATTTTTTCTAGTTTCCTAGACAGGTATGTAAAATCGCCAAGCCCCTTGCGGTCATGTTTTTGACGAAAGAAAATCTTTGAACAACCTTTCGTTCTACCTGCTTCTTTTGGAAGTTTGGTTTAACTTGAGGCAGTGGCTTCAGAGGAGATGTTGTTTAAATAATGTTGACGGACGCGTGAAGCCGGAAAATAGACACCGGATGGCTCATGCTGGTTAGCTAAGAAGATTTCCTCATGTGGGATTCAAGATCTCAGTCCTTAATCTCTATTCACATCTGTCACGTAAGTTGTAAGTAACTTTCTGTGTGTAGACATAAAAAAGTCTTTCTATGAGAAAAACTATGTTATTCGTTCAAAACAAATATCAGTTTAGTCTATATTTATTTATAGGCGTCTCTTATAAAGATGTGCTCAATTTCTTGGCAGATGTATTTTAAATACGTTTCATACGGAATACAAAAAACAACATTTGTAGACATTTGTTTGGACAATAAAGATCCTTGCATGTTGATTACATTTAAAGCTGTACTTTAGAAAATATGATGCACACCAACTAGAATGTATTGCTTATTTGTTTTGTGTTTATAACTGACACAATTACTTATGGCAAAAATAAAATGTTAAAACGTAATATTGACTTGCTTATTTCGATATTTGTTTTCATGGCATTGCTAATTGTTTACTAACCATACAATTGTGGTGTCTACATAAAGCTTTCTTTGACATAAAACTTACATTGATACACAAGTGTCTGTCCAGTTGTGATTGTATTAACTCCACAGGTACAAGCATATTCTGCACTATCTGAGAACTGTATGTTGGTGATTGTGAGCTGCACTTGGCTGTCGGATTTTACAGTGGCGGAGTACCTGTCGGGATCAGATATACCAAGAGGTGGTCCCAAGTGGTTATATATAATGACGCCATTTCTTTGGAATCTATAGCCAGAGGTACACCCAGATGATGTACAAGTCAACACGGCCGGGTCCCCACAATTGGCCGATGTCGGTAGGGTCAGGGTTGCAGCGCCTGGTGTGATAGTGAAGAATAAACAAATAAGTATTTCAAAGATTTGATGAGCATACTGGGGAAACATGCATGGTAAATAAATATACATAAATATTATTTCTGCGGCTTCAGAATTTACTGACAATGTTAGACGTGTATATACATGTACATTTAACACATAAACAAAAAGCAGGTTAATCACATACCTTTTTGTATGCTCAAAACAGTAATACAGATTCAAGCATGCCACATATACGAATATTCTCTGAAAGTCTATCAGTAACACTTACTTGCAACCAACTGCACCCTTGTTGAAACTAGAAGAATACTAGTAATATAAAAAATCATGTTTTCCTCCTGAAATAGACACAGAAAATAGTATCATTAATTTACTGTTTTGAGTTCGCAAAAATCGTAATTAATTGAGGGAACACATATGAATCATGAAGAAAAAACTGAAACTCCTGACCAAATAAGCTACAAACCTCTGTCCTACAACTGATTTAAATTGTAACAGTTTGCCGATTGTGTATAGAGTTAAATTAATATCTATGTTACGATATCTAAATCCCGTATCGATTAATTTTTAGAATAATTTATGCATTAACTCGTAATAAAGTACTCTAAGTAAGGACATTTTTTAAAAGTACATGATTGTTAGACAGAACAAGTCGTTAAAGATCCACTCCGAATGGTATCGAGTATATAGGATGAAAAACGCCTATGATTTTATTAATAGTTGTGTTATATTATTATTTCTTGTTGAACTTAATTTCAAGTTGATTGTATTAGCTTGAAGCTAAATTTGAAAATATTTCATATTAAAATTTAACTAAAGAATTAGATTAAAGTCGATAATAGCTGTGAACAAGCAAACACAAATAATTACTTACATTTTATTGTGATTTATCAACCATTTAAGTTCGGATTTTGTTTGTATTAAGGTCAGGGATGGACAGTATTGACCGCCTCCGGTTTTAACCGACGGTTTCCCAGTCATTACCGCTTAAATGAGGTATCCGACAGTTCGGACCAATTATTTTCTCTCATGCAACCACATAAATTATTACTAGAAAGATACCGAGAAATGTTTTTATTGGTGACGACTTCCATGTTAACAAAAGGTACAGCACCTAAATTGTCATTACAAAAATGAATGTCCCATCTAAGCCATGCTGCACAATCAGCTAGTTTTAAACTAGTTACTTTTGAGCTTACGTTACATGATCATCCGGGCTTTCAGCTCTGATGTCGATATCTATTATTAGCTTAAGTCCACATAGTGCTTATTTATAGATTTAGAAATACAGGACATTTACATCGATATATTTAACGATTTGTAAATATTGAATATGAAATTTTTAGAAAGCCTTTACTTAAAGTTGGTATCCGACAATTTACCTAAATCAAATGCATGTAACAATATTATTCCACGGATTCTGGGGTTTTATGAATATTTTCTGCATAATTGCATACTTTAGTCTAAGTATAGACGATTTTGAACACCTATATTGTAAGGCAGTACAATTTGCTAATAAATCACTCTTCGCGTTCTTTCGTTCCAAATCTATCACTAAGCACGATAGTAATATATTCTAAAGATAGATACCGAAGTCAGCACGGACTACTCAGACGTCGATATAACGCTATCTCAAAACTAAGTTGACACGTGGTTTTCTTAGATTAAAAAAGTTATCTCTGCAGCGTGGTTCGGATAGGAAACACCTGTTTGCAATGATTATTGGGGATGTTTCAATGAACAACATTCTGCAAGACCTTTTATATGTAACAACGGCTTTTTTGATTATTTGAGAAAACAATATTTGATCCAAACTGGCGGATAACACCACTAAAATAAAGTACTGATTTATGAAGCAATTTGTTGATTGCAATAATTGTTAGGGCCTTGCTACGTTAACAAATACATGTATGTTTAATTTTTGTCCAGTATGCATTAAAAAGAGTTTTATCTTTACGAATATAAAGAATGGACTTTTAAAAGTCCGACAAAACACATAGTTTGGATGTACTTCATGATTTTTATTTCAAAAAATGACATTAAATATATTGATAAATATTGTTTATATATGTAAACATTTATTTATAAATATTCATTTTTTATTATGCAGAATTCTCTAATGGTGCACTAAGAATGTGTGGCAGTATGTACAACTGATTATAACATGCCCGTCATTCTATGAATATTTAAGTTTACCTATTGTCCTCGAGTCTGTAATTTAAATCGACAATTCTCTGTAAACGACGTACAAAAGACGAGTCTTTGGACGCAATAGGATTACCATCTTTAAGAATGATAACATTTTAAACCATTTTAGAGGAACCTCAGCACCATTTCAGCAATAAAGTTTACCGAAATGAATTAGTCATCTAACAAAATCTCCAGCTCTCTAAAATTAACACCTCTTTATAAAGTGTATCAATGGTTGGTGTGAAACAGTTTAGTGTACTGTGAGAGGTTTAGTATATTTGGTTAATGTTGAATGTTATACAGTAATCAAGCTCAAGGTTCACCCTTGAAGTAAGGGATATGTGGTAGCAGACAAATGTCTTGACTTACCTTTTAATGAAAACAAATCCTTTGTCTGTCCCGTTTTATAACCAGTCTGACAAGCTTCAAACCTTGGGTTACCTAAATTCGACGTTTTAAACACAAAACATCTCAAAACTCATGAAGTATAACGCCGAAAAATGAAAACGTAAAATTTTGAAAGCCGCATCCTCTTTTAAATCGCAATAAACTCTAGCCATGCACAACTCCTTGCTCAGATCAAAATAATGTTTGCTACGCATCAAAACCCTTGAATTAACTTGTGTGAATACTTCTTTATTGTATCGGGTAAAACACTTTATGGTGGCTGATTTCTGCCATTTCGCGTACTTAGCGATGTTGAGCTTGCTGTCAAGATAGTAAACACTATCAAACACAGTCGCGATAAACTTTACCTGTCTCGCTTCGCCTTCTGGTCCGCCTGCACAAATAAAATACACATATGCGAAGAATCTTAAAATGGACATAGGGAGTTGCCGGGATTTTTAATAGTATCCACTTAAACTTTAAACTGAATTGTTTGCACTACATTTCCCATTCTATTAACGTATACAATTGTCAATTTGAACTGACGCAGACACCATGAAAACAGAATCTATATCACCCGTCTCATTAACTGCCATACTATCAAAAGAAATAGATTTACATAACCTGAATGTTATGTTTACATCGTAATGAGAAATAACCAGTGCAAGGTCTGTCTAGCTCCTTGCCTGTATCTCTTTGTGTCTGTCTGCTTCTTTCTTTTTTCTCCCTCTCTCTCTTTCTCTCTTCCTCTCTCTCTCTCTCTCCCCCATCTCCCCTCTAATTACCCTCCCTCCCAATCTCTACATCTCTCTCTCCCTCTGACTTGGGACATTGCCGTTTTTTGTCACTCTCCTTACTTCTTATTGCCTCTATAATGTCGACTGCTTGTAAATTTCAGTAAATATTGATGATTTCGAACATTGAATAATACATATGTACTTTAAACAAACAGATGTGATAAATGCATTACCATGTTAAATGTGTGTTTGTTTGATTTTACTTTAGATATGTGGATAACTTTTCAAAGCGTATCATTCTTAAAACTGGTTTGGGTACATATTTTGTATGTTTTAAGAGGAATATGTTTCTGTCTGTCTGCCTGTCTGTCTGTCCTTCCGTCCGTCCGTCCGTTCGTCCGTATGTCTGTCTGTCTGTCTTTCTTTTTGTCTTTCTGTTTGTCTGTCTGTCTGTTCTCTCTATCTGCCTTTTTGTCTATCTATCTATTTTGTCTGTCTGTCTGTCATGACTATATGTCCTGTCTGTTACCTGTCTGTCATGTCTGTCTCATCTAAATGTTTGTTCTCCTTATCTGTGTCATATATGTCTGTCTATCTATTCTGCATGTCTGTCCTATTTGCCTGCCTGCCATGTCTGACCTGTCTGTCGGCTTGAACTGTCTGCCCTGTCTTTCTTTCCTATATGGCCGTCTGGCTGTTTGTCAGCTTGCCTACCTTCCTGCCTGCCTGCCAGCCTGCTTCGCTGTCTGTCTGTCTTTCATGTCTGGCTCTCTTTCATATCTATCTGTCTGTCTGTTTGTCTGTCTGTCTTGTCTGTCCTGTCTGTCCTATCCTCTGTATGTGTGACCTGTGTTGTCATTGTTAATGATAAAAACCAAAACAAATGTTTATTCCCTGGTAGTAGGGTCCATACACCATTTTTATGTGTATTGTTTTTGGAATACGTCCAGTGACCAATAATGATACTTATTGCGACGTTTTTCATGGAGGAAGATGGTCGACAAATGTCTGGGTAGAACCACCGGCGCACCACAGGTCAAGCGAAAGACTTTGCCATATTAAGTCCTGAGCCCCTACGGGACCCGAACGGACGATGCTTGAGGCATGCCAATTCTGAGAAAAGTATTCTCTTAATGAGTCAACACCGTATGTGTACATGTCCAAGATACGCTGAAACACATTTAACAAACTATCTGTGAACATTGTGATAAACGATTCTTTTGTAACGAGGTACGAGAGGCCCCGGGTTCAAAACGCGGCATGCCAATGTCACCAAAAATGGTGGTTTTGGTGTAGCTCCCTTGCTAACGCTTATTAAAAACAATCTGCTTCGAGTTGACACCTTCTGCAGATAACTGAAACATGATATTATTTATCCAAATAACAATCTGTTCGAGAAGTCCATTGTTATATGTATGTAACACAATAAACCCTTTGTGGGACAGTGTATTCATTATACTAATTTCTTACGCTCGTCATCTAACATATGCGTTCTGGCATGCACCGCAACATTTTTGTAGTGATCTAAACGTTTTCATTGCATGTACTATTTGTTGGTTATAACGGAAAATACCTAGATTGGTATAATATGGATGTGAAGAACGATTACCTTAAATTGGATTCAAATGAAAAGTTAACTTTGTGATGAATAATGAAGGAAACACCGGGGGTTTAAAAAATGCTTGGAACATACAAAAAACACACTTATAATTATTAAAATTAAAATTCATTATCATTAACTAGAAAACTATCATAAAATTATCGAACTTTCAGATATGAACACTAGATCAATGAATTTAATCGGAAGTTAGGAAGTTAATTTAACTCATTATCATAGGTAAAGCAATGCATAATTAGTTTTGTGCGGTAAACGGAATGATCAAACGGTTTATTCAGACCGTACGTGTTGGTGACAGGCCATGCAATAATGTTTATAAGGAGGCGTGGTCATCGGAACTTCGAACCTTGTGTGTGTATATAATCAGACCGCTCTCATGTATAAACAGATTTCATTACTGTTAGGCATTTGACTATTTCTCGCGCACTATTATTCGTTTATAACAGCTCACGCAATTGTATAACCCCCGCCTTCAATGTATTCAAATCATAGCTACTTATTGAATGTTTAGTAAAAAGAGAATATGTATCTACTCGCGTCGTTAAGAAATGTAATTTTCTTCGGTTAAGTGAAATTGAATAAGAAGAAAAATAACTTCTCTTAGTTGAATGAAATAAACGCTAGGTGGCGTTGTAAGCTATGCACGAGGATGTTTTCTACAAAGTTGTCATTCAGGTTTGGACAGTCGGACGAAAGGACATAGTTAATTTTGCATTCGGCGCGTTGAATTTTTCGTGGGCGGAGTCGGAATTTATTTCTCATTCTAAATAATGGATGAAGTAATCGCGGAGGAGAATGTTAATCAAATTCAATCTCAGTTTAGTATTATATTGGCTGAATTAAGTGACTTGAAAAGTAAGGTGAACAATAGTAATATTCATTTCTAATCAAGTGAAGAAACTGCAAACGGAACAGGATGTCAAATGGAGAATCTTGGGCAATAAATTGCAATTTCATTTAATAGCGAACTTTAGGAAGTATTAAAACAAGATTTATGGGCGTTGGGCAGTAGCAAATATGAATATTGCAATGAATCCAGTAAGTTGCAGAAAAGGAACAAATAAGAATTGATAGTTCAGCTGGTGGATGGGAAACGATGAGGCAATATGAAACCAGCCCCGTGGCAGAGGGCAGAACTCTCAAAAACAAACGTTCGGCAACGCGAGGCAAGGGTTCTTTTGGTAGCAGCAGTCGTTATTTTTGCCAGCAGCCAGTCGGAAGAGGTCGTTTTCGTACCCAACACTCTCCATACTGGCCCTACGACAAGGGTTTCGGCGCCTCTTTCGGTTTTGGTAACGACGCCTCTTCCTTTGTTTAATAAAAAAAAATGAAACAGTCCCATATGTGCACTAAAGAAATGTATTCGGATGCTAGTTCAGTGGGTTAAAGAGCGTAAGAAGTGGTTACGGTTAACGGAGTTTCGCAAGGTACTTGGTCAAGTGAAGAGAGCCTAATGTCATCTACCTGGAGAGAATTAGTTTCTGTATATAGTGTGCTATTGTCGTTTGTTCACATTTTGAAGCATCAAAGGGTGAATTGGTATACAGATAACCAGAGTGTTAGATCTATAGCGGTTACAGTATCTATGAAAAGGGACTTACAAGATGTTGCCTACCACATATTTCAGTTGTGTATGGAAAATTCAATTTCTTTTTAAATGAAGTGTGTTCCTAGGTCAGAGAATGACAGAGCGGATTGTCTGCCAAGATTGTCAGATTCGATGACTGTGGAATATCTTATGATATTGTGCAAATGTTGGTTGAGAGATTTGGAAAACTTGAGGTCGACTGGTTTGCGTCGTTTGCTGCCAGAATTGTATTCAAGGTTTTGGAACCCAACATCTTTCGGTAAAGATGCGTTTGCAGAAAATTGGGGAGATAAATTAGGATCATCTGTTCCTCCTATAGCAATTATTCAAAGGGTCATAAAGAAAATGGCGCAAATGGTTCTTAGTATGCCCATGCTGGAAATCTGCGTTGTTCTGGGGAGTTTTATGTCCTAACGGAGTGTTTATTAACAAAGTTGTTGACTGTTTTGACTTACCTACCGAGAGGAAATTTTATACGAAGTTTAAAAACGGAAAGGGGATGTTTGGTAATACAGATATGAAATTCCGAATGTTAGCAGTATATGTTGACTTTAGTCAGGAAAAGTAATTGTCAAATTGACGAAGAAATTGTCAAAGAGACTTACTATTTAGGGGATGTTGTCTCACTTTGTTAAAAACCAAATGTCAATAATATGACTGGATAGTCTGACCAGATTGCAGTTTATATATGGTGTATAAAAACTATAATTGTGCAGGATTGTATTATTTGATGTGATGTAAAATCTCAGAATATAGTTTTGATTATTTTTATTTACACACATTGTACTAATATCATTTGTGCGGAATCGCAGAAAAGCAATATTGCAAAAAGACTGTATCGTCTGAAGCTGTATGCAAAACATTCATACCGAATAGCAATTAGATGCAGTATAACAAAAATGGCAGTATTAAAATTTTATTTTAACATTATGTTTACTAATAAGTTGTAATATAATTTACATTGTTATGTACAAATACTCTTACAATTTGAATATGTTTATAGTTGACATGTCATATTTCGTTGTTTCTATACATTTATTCTTCCAGATCCACAAAGACGATAAAATGACAATGACAATGATAAATATTTTATTCGGCATTAAAGTACACTGTAAAGAGCAAGTCATGACATAAAATATATTAATTTTAGACAAATAGTTGTACAGAGAGACTAAGGTACTTATGTGATATTTCGCTCCTTAAAATATATATATATAGTTAGGTTATTGAGAAGTGTTGGATTATTTGATGATAAAAGGGTTTCAAACTTTTGTAATGTTGGCCATTGACAGTAATAGGGAGTGAACAATTGTTTTCTAGGATTGTAGTATTTCGGACATACAAATAAAAATGATATTCATTTTTAGTAAGTTCATATCACAACTTGTACAAATTCTATTAGCTACTGTTTCAAAAGCTAATTCATGGGATGATAATCTGAATCGAATTACCGCTATTTTATATTTACGTGGTAATATACATTTTAAACAATTTTATAAAGGGGCTGCTTGATGTCTTGGTGGAGAAAGTGGACCAATTACCGGAGCTGCTTCGCCAGTCCCACGCACACAGCACGTAGTGTGAAATATAAAAGTTTTTTATGCGTTTTCATAAATTGACGTTGTGCAGTGGGTTGGGGAGTGGGGACACTTTACCCGCAAAGACTCAGAGAGTAGCTATTTATTTCGCATCTTTAATTCCGACTGCTAACTCATCAAGTCCTGTTATTGCTGCTTTTTATGCCATAAAATGGTTTCACGAGATATACGTTCTGTTATAACCGACATATTCTAAAATGGTAGTTAATGTTTTAAAGGCAGCAAGAACAAGATTTTGGCAAAGCGTAAAAAGAGAAAAGACGCGATAGATATTAATCTTTTAAATGGAGTGTATGACCGATTATATGTGGTTGAAATTATCGAAAGTCAGCGTAATATGTGTGCCTTGTCAGTAGCATTTACTGTTTTTAAGGAGTTCAGAGCTTTGGAACATTAGAATATGTGATATTGTATTTTATGACTCGTACATCGCTATTTTTTGGAAAGTAGTAAGACAGATAAGTACAGGGATGGTGCATGGTTTCCTATTGCCAAAACAAATGCGAAATTATGTCCTGGTGAAAATGTTAGAAAATTAATTCAATGAAATTATCTGACGAGGATTATTTGTTTTCTAATATAGGTTTAACTAAAAAGTTATTCCTAGAAGCGTTAGAGTCTCATGTTGATGATGTTAAGAAATATTGTTTTCATTCATTGCGACCGGGAGGCGCTACAGTAGCAGCAAACCATGTTGTGAAAGATAGACTTTTTAAGAGACACGGGCGGTGGGTGAGTGAAAGTGCAAAGGATGGTTATATAAAAGATTGTCTACAAAAAAGTTTAACATTTTTATTGAGTTTAGATCTTTAAAATATTGGAAAATATGCGGTTTGCTGTAGGTTAGCAGTTTATTGTGATGAATCAGTTTTTTTTGTGATGTATAAGTTCATTTTTTTGTAATTGAAATTGCATCGTCCGTCATTTTATTCAAAGTATTAACACAACTGATGCAAGTTTTGTTACACTATTTTGTCTTCTGTGTCACAGAAGGTGACCTGGTATTCTGATCCCATGTTAAACGATTTGAGACTTCTTTACCAGATTACTTAAATACTTCGGATGGTCACACGGTCCGTGGATACAGCTCGGAGAGAGAGGAAATGAGTTGTTTGAAACTTGCAATATTTACTGTGTTTATTTTTCTGCTTGTATTTTTTGTTTGATAAATAGTGTATTGTTATAATGGCGGACGTCATTAGAGTAGATCTTACATTTCACAATGTATAAATATTGTTTAATCAATTTACCTGCCAGGAACACAGCATATGTTTAAATGTATACAGTGTATTATACGATGATATCGATGGTAACGGGATGAATTCGTCGTACGTTTAATATACGTTAATGGTATCACAACATTGTCCTCAATAGGGCTAATTGAGCATTACTATATTTAAATGGTTACATACCTGATAACTGCTAATTTTGATATTATTTACTGTTAATGGGTGTATGATTATGTATGCATTGCCTTATAAGTTTAGACTTAACTTATTTCTTATTATCTTATTTTCTGCTATTCGCTTCGTTATTTTAAGCATTGTGGACAAGAAATGGTTCCACGAATTTACATTATGTTGAAATCCCATACATCTTAATTATTAAAATATTGGCAATAAAACACTGTCTGGCAGATTAGACAAAAATATTAGCATTTCAAAAAATAATAAACGTATTAATTTAAATTAAAAACAACACAGTTTGAAGTTCGGAATGTATTGCTGGCACTAAACCAGTTTGAATATTTCTTAACCCTTATATTGGATTTATACGTCAGTAGTTATTCAGTAGTAAAACGAGTGTACAACACATTGAACCAAAGACGAGTCTAATGCTGCCAAACAGTCAACGTTTTTTTTTTAAAAAACAGATCGTCTATTTATAACGCAGTCACTATCATCGGACCAACATATACTCTCATTAACTTTAACTACCGATTATTTCTTTCTTTAATATTTCTTTATTTTTTCTAAATTCAGATTGAAGACGTGGTATAGAGTAAAAAAAAAGCCAGTGAGCCCCGTCGCGTGGCATCAGAAAGACCTCGGCATAATAAACAATGTATTGTCTGTCGAACATACTTTCTAAAAATATGCCACTTTATTCTATTCACTGCTTGATATCCCTGCGCGGCGGTGTTCATTCCCAAAAATGCATTTCGTTTAAATTAGCTGCATTGCATATATAATTACCTCAATGCCTGAGTCGAGTACACTATAAATGTTTTACATTTTAAGTATGCCTGGGCAGAAATAACGTATCTAATCTTCTTGGACATAAATGTTTGTTACTTTGCACCAATTACTTACTTTCAGTGCAAGGTAAGACCATCGTGCTTCCGAAATCTCAAACACAGGTAAATGGAACGTAATTCATGCTTTAAAATCTTACTAACAACTCAATCGGTCAAACAATTTAACTCTCATAACAAACGATTATTGTCTTGTACATTTTCCCCCTTATAAGCTGACTTTGAAAAAACGTTTCAAGTTTCAAGTTTTTATTGCATGTAAGGCCACCGGCCCATATACAAAATGTAACAAATTAACAATAAACATTGGTAGTGAGGATACAAATAATATCATTAAATATTATGTCGACAAATGTTCATAATTATCATCAACACACATTTATCATAAAACATGATCATCAAAAATAATAATTTTGCCCAGAATGAAAATAACAACAACATATATTTAAACAATCATTAATTAATGTCAAAACTGTTGTTGTTTAACGTTTTTTAACAATTAATCATATTTGTTCAAACTATTTTATTATAGTACTAAATGAGCAGTTGACAGTTGATTTTTAAATTCTTTCTAACAAAAAATCGTGTCTTTTTTCAAAAGCATAATAAAGATACATAGCAAGGTTACGAATAATTGAATCATTTTCGTTAGACATTAAATTCCTAAATAGTAAAGTATTTCTGTGTTCCAGAATAAAATGAGGCATATACATGATACGAAGACTTTCGTACAAAATGGGCATATGAAAAGAAAATGAAATTCGTCTTCTAAGCCACTCTCACAATAAAAACATATTCTATCCTCTCTTGCAATACCAAAATATCTACCTGTTTCAACCATTAAGTTATGTGAGGAACTTCTAAACTGTAACAATGCTTTTCTAAATTTCAGAATATCAACAGATGTAACATATTTCTCTAAGCCGAAGGAATGTTTATATTCTATATAATATCGAAGTTTATTGTTACTTACAACACGGGACCTCCAGGTCTGAATAAACTGATCTTTTAGTCTATTGATAAAAACGTATATAAATTGATTTTTATTAGCTACATTTTGTGATTCCCATACATATCCAAAGCCATTTTTATATAGAAGACACCTAATATCAGTTACCCAATTTGAATATCCGATCGCGTCATAATGTTTGAGCATTTTATAACAACATTTAGCATATCTTGTATCAGGTAGCTTAAGAATACGAATTCAATAAGACAAACACGACTTAATTGTATATATGTACATTGGATATCTTCCCAAATCACCTAAGATTACATCATTACAGGTACTATTGGTAACATTTAAAAAACGTGTACAAGCATATGTTTGTAAATTTTCAAAACACGCCATTTCTTTAAGTCATCAAAATTTCAGACCCATATAGAGCAATAGAGCTAACTTTACAGTCAAAAACCTTAAAACATGTTTTGAAAGGGATGTTTTTTAATTCGCCAAAAGAATTAAACAAATTATTTAAAACTCTCTTCTCTTTATCGCACATATTTTCAGCCATTTTATATATTAATAGTATGTTTGTAAAACACACACCTACATAACAAAATTGGTTAACTGTTTCAAGTTGAGTTCCATTATAAAACCATTTTTCTCTTTGTGAAATGTGTCCCTCTTTCTTAAAAACAACAACTTTGGTTTTTTGAACATTTACAGTTAAAGAGTACGTTCTGCCAAATGTGTCTAAAATATTAAATTGTCGTTGTAAACCAACGATTGTGTCAGAAACAAATGCCACATCATCAGCAAACATTTAATATGATATCTCTACTGATTCAGAATACAGCTGTATATCTCTGATGCCCTTTAGCTCAAAAATACGAGAAAGTTCGTTAATAAACAAAATAAAGAGAACCGGGCTAAGACTGCAACCTTGTCGTAGTCCAACGGGGCAATTAAAAGCGTCTGTGTAAGAAAGACCAACATTATTTTCATGAGAGGATGTCTTAGCAGTTTTTGTTTTAACCGACCTATATATAGACATAACTGCATTGATTAAGTTACCCTTGATTCCTTGGTTCGACAAGATCTTAAACAATATTTCTCTTTCGATCGAATCAAACGCTTTTTGAAATCGATAAATGCCACCTAAACAAATTTCCGTTTCATAGCTAGACATGTACCTATCACAGAACTAAGCACAAATGCATTAACAATAGTTGAAAAACCAGGTCGAAAACCTACCCGAGCTTCTGAAAGCTTTAAAAAAGCATCTGTGAAAAAATGATATTCTTTTAGTTATAATTGCAATATATATTTTACTCATAACATCCATTATTGCAATACCACGATAGTTGTCAGGTGAGTTAACGTTACCATTTTTATGCAACGGAACAAGTACAGATTTAGTCCAAGAATCACGAAATTCTCCACTGGAAAATAATCTATTCATAAGTTTACGCATGAAAGGCAAAATGGCAGGCATAGAAAATAAAAAAAGTGTTGTGGTGTGAGATCACCCGATACAGATTTATTAAAGTTAAGTTGTTTAACGGTCGCTTCAATTTCCTCATCAGTGATAGGGGTATTAAAACAATCACACTCGCTACCTGTACTTTCCTTTTGAAATATAGAAATAACATCATCATTAGACTCCTGAGAGCTTATTGGAAGAGCAAACAATGATTTAAAATGGGCATACCATTGATCTAAGCGAATATTTGATTGTTGAATAGGTTTCTTTGTCAATGACTTTATTTGTCTCCAAAAATATTTAGAATTGCCTATTGACGTTTCTAATCTAGAGATAAACATCTTTTCGTATGTATTTCTTTTTTTTTTTCTTACATATCTTCTTAAACGTTTTTTATATGTTATATAATTATTTAAATCATTTACACTTCGGCTGGACCGAAACCTTTTTAAACAATTAATTGTTTTTCTTTTTTGGAGTCTACACTCATTATCAAACCAACTTTATTTGATAGAATGTTTTCTGTTGTTGTTTTTTTTATGTTTTATAGATTCAGAACACCCTTTTATTGCATGTTCATATTCAGTAAGAACAAAATTTATGTTAACATTTTTATCATCAATAAGATCATCAATGCAATCAAAGACTTCAGACAATACTGTCTTGTGTTTATCAGTAGTTTAAGTGCTTATACTCGTCTCACTCCAATCATAGAACGTGTATGGTGTAGCACATGCGTCAGTCGCCACTCTTTTAAGAGACTTCATAACCAATGATATTGGCGTATGACAACTTTCGAGTCGTAACAATATATTAAAATTTACAATTTGGTTCAATAAACTGTTTGATACAATAAAATAAATCAACCACGCTGCTACCATTTTGATTTATAAAGGTGAAGTTACCAACATCTGTATCATGACCAACCCTACCATTGACAATATAACAACTATACGTTTTACAAAACTTCAAAAGATCTCTTCCGGCCTTGTTTATTGTATTGTCACGAGACGATCTTGGCAAGGCACTATTATATTCAAATATATCCCTAAACTCATCAAGCTCAGACAAAAGATTATCATTGGATTCAATATATTCTAGACATTGACCAGTTCTAGAATTTAGGTCACCATTTATCAAAATGTTCAAGCCATATAGGTTATTTTTAATAAGAATATCTTCAAAAGCTACCCATGGTGATATATGTATATCATTGTAAAATGGCGAGCCTTCTGGAGGAAAGTAAAAAGCACTGTATATACAATTATTATCGAGCCCAAATAATGATTTGTCAATATCTAATATGACGCCAAATTTAAATTCATCACAAATTCGATTGACATGCTCGCAAATTGATTGACGTACAAATACAGACATTCCGCCAATCATTCGACCACCTGCAATTAATGTTTTTGCATTACATTCGAAATTTGTAAAGTCTTTTACGTATTTATCACAGTAAACAGAATCACTGCTCCATGTCTCTTGACATGATATAATATCAAACTATGCAATTAATCCCACAAAATCAGATGGCGAGACTTTGTTTTTTAAACCTTCAATATTCTAGCATAGAAAACAAACTTTGCCATTAAGGTTCGTTAGGCTTCGGCCACATCCCTAGTCAACTTGTGCAGAAGCAGAAGCAGCAGACATAGTAGCTCCCATAGTAGTGGATGCCTTACGATTATGGATGTCTGGATGACTCGAAGAGATTGCTCTCAGACGTTCACGATTCTGATCATCTAGCGTTAGGACACCCTGTCTAATCTTGTTGTCTCCCTTCCTGCTTGAATGTGATCTCTTTGGGAAGGTAAACATTTTACCGTTCTTGTAGTAACCACCTTGGCTCTGCTTATTCATATCTTTGATTTGCTTCCGTTGCCAGAAGTTTAAGTCATTAACAATACGAATATTGCTTCGGCGTAGTACATCACGATACTTGAACAATTTCAGCTTATCTTCATGATGCTCAAACTTTGCAACAATCATTCTGGGCTTTTTGTTAGATGGATCACCTACGCGTGTAGCACTTGAAATGCAATGACTGGTTACATTGTCAGCTGGATTTGTTGAGCCAAACAATTTGTCGTTTAACACCGACAGAAGTGGATAGGTTTCCGATTCTATTTCATCAACGCCAAATATTTGTAGTGAACACTTCAACTTTTCAGCTTCGATTTGAATACTCTCCTTTCTAACTGATCCAACCGGTCAACATCTCGCTCATGTCGCATTCCCATTTGGCCCATTTCGTAATTAAGCATTTTCGTATCTCATTTGACCAATTTTTTCTTCAAAATTTCTCATAGTAGAATCAGTCATATTTTGTTTTTGTTCAATCCTATTTACATTCGCTTTCAAAGAACCAATCTCACTTTTTAATGCTGAAATATCTTCTCGCACCTGCTTGATGTCATTTTTTACTATTTCCAGGTCTTCTGTCATTTGTTTATTTGAATTGCTAATAGCATCCAAAAAATCTGAGTATCAGTTGTGGGGCCCGGGTTCAACTCTACATCCCCAGATAGAATCAAACGGGTTGCACCATATGGCCCGTACTGTCCACCATACATTACCTTTGTTGGGATTACTCTTGTTATAGTCATCTGATAATTGACAGTCGTATACACAGCTTCACATGTATTTTCCATTGAATAGTGTGTAACGATATCATGATGGATTTTCAAAACACATAATGTACAGAGGACAATGAGTGTCAAAACCAATCCACACGCGGACGTACGAATGTGGATATCAGTACCTTTGCAAAAAGGAGTATACTTGTAAGCTTTGTTCCGATGTACTTTTAAACAATAAACCTTTGTGAAAAGACCAATTCTCGAACGATGTTCTTCCGCTCCAATACTCATGGTTGTTCAGTTTATTTTTTTATTTTGGTCAAAATACCCTTCCGTAGATTTATTTTTCACTATCACTTATACAGGTATACAAAGAGTACAGTGCAAACTCGTATTTAAATATCTTTAGAAATTTGTTATCTTCCTTATGGGTAAATTACGCTTATACATATACTCCGACCTAGATTAGCAATTACATAGGTCATGTATTTTTTGTGGGTTTTTTTTTTTTTGGCAATTCGATGTAACACTACAAACGAATATTTAATTATCTATCAGACATTACGTTCTGTGAATTGTTTTATAGTGCCTCAACAGTGATTTAACGCTAAAGTGTTTTGTAGCTATTACTTTCAAGTGGAAAAGGTATGTTACTTGTGATTTTGTTCAATTCGTAGTAAATGTTGTATAATCAAAAAAGACCTGAACATCGTTATATTTTTGTAAATTGTCATTAAGTGAATTAACATAAACGCGTTAACGAAATGGGTCTAAAGCTCAGATACATTTTAAAAGGTCCATACATATTGAATTTGTACTTAATGCGACTGAATAATATAACACGAACTGTAATTTAATTTATGTTGCCTTTAATTCGACAAGGTATCATCGTGTTAAACTATTTTATCCTGGAATGCATTTTAATGGGTAAATAAGAAAAGGTCCTATAAGAATTACTACACATATCAAAAGAAAATATGTGTAGCAATCATTATAGGATGAATTAGATGACAACATTTTTTACGACATAAGCAACACAAGTTACTGCACAGGCAACACTGTTGTGATAATGAATAGGTAAACAAGAAAAGGTCCTATAAGAATTATCACATAAATCGAAAACCTTTATCTTGTATTCTTAATATGTTTAAATTTGACGTCGATTGTAAATTCAATGACCAATCACATTTCCAAATAGAGAATGTTTGCCGCATATCGGGAAGATTTATTTATCGTAGAAGAGAAACCACATTATTGCAATACATTGCACGAGGTTAATATATTTAATAATTGAGTGCACTTCAAAAGTTGTGTTTGTAAATATGTACATTGTATAAAACTAGTCCGTTGTTCATACGTTCGAAAACTGAGGTAAACTTCTGACTTGTATGTCAGTGATTTATGCCATGTTTTATATGTGTCACAATTACTTCGTTGATAGAATGACAGGAAGGAATTTAATAACCCATTTTAGTAGCAAATGGACGAGGAAGTTAATATGTAACTGGCTTGTTTGACGATGTGAAATGTTTGAGATAACAAAAGCGGGAATATGAATGTGAGTACTTTAAACGATACTTTTAAAAGTTTAATCTGTATATTAATGTAAATTTGTTATTATGATCAAAGTTTGCGTAATGCTGAAAGGTTGCATATTTCGTAATGATATAAATTATACCCACTTTAGGATGCACAAACAAAGTATTCGTTGATGCAAAATCATGTAAGATAGGTTTATAAACTTTATTGATCAGCTCCTGAAGTTCAAGTTTGCTTAAAACGATTGGGGCACTTGTTATATGTGTCTAAAATTGTCACACAACAACTAGAGCAGCCATTCGGAATACAGCCATACACATATCACCACCACGTGTGTTCTTTAAATGTGCTGTAAGTACATACAATTGTAAAATATTTTGTTTTACCGTAACTGACATAACATCAACGTAAAATATCTGCTATGATTCTTCGTCTAATAATGGAATGGCATATATTTAACACAAAACGACTGCCACTTGTGACAGAACGAAGCTGCTGAACACTTTGGTACAAATACCCGATTAGGTGTACATGATAACCTAACGCCATCTACTGAACCGACAACCTCATACATTTGCAAACAATGAAGCTGATATTACGCAACATGACGTTAGAAAACAAAATCTGCATTAACGTGTTTACCAACATCCAAGTGCGGGGCTGTGCATACATATTTACACGTCATATGCTGAACGATGGTATAATTCCCATCACATCCCAACCATACGCTTGTTGTTGTTTTTTCTATCAATTCGAGAGGGTAATTCTGGTAATAACTAGGCCTTAAATGTGAAACGAAGCGCATTTCCTTCCTTAGGAAGAACGACAAACTAGCAGATAGTCTAGTTGCATCAGAGATACGGTTTGTTACTGTCACATTTTGTGTCTTAAATCGACAGTGAAAGAGAGTGATTCGTATCCAGAATAGTATCTTCTTATTTAAAGCACGTGTTGTCGTCTTTGATGCCTCACATCGATTTATAATATTTGTAAAATAAAATAGAACCAAATCTTCTGTTGATATATCAATCAATTTTGGTAGAATTTATGACTCGATAAAATTCAACACTTTTATCTAATAAACCTTGGTTGCATTATAAAGATTTTTTCAGAATGAATAATGCAAATTTCATGAGATTCTAAGTCAATCGGACCCAGACAAGTTTTAGAGCTAAATGCATCAAGCTACATCTGTACAGCAGTATGTTCAATTCTGTGCAAGAGCAGTTCCTTGTACGTACAACAGCAATTCTAACTCCGTGCCTGTTCAATAACAAGCTAAAGTCAGTGTGTGTAAACAGTTAGTCCAATTATGTGTTAGTTATATAGCAATACGTTAATAAGAAAAGGTCCTATCAACATTTCCCCATATATTTAAATATTACTTGCCTCTAGACAAAGGCAAACAAGGTAAATATAAATGTGACAAATACACAGAGACGAGACATAACAGACAAAAAGAAAAACCATCAATTTCCACATTGAAATGGTCAGTCGGCAAAATAACTGACTGGGGTGCTTAAACCTGGTTTGTTGATCGCTTCAACCTCGCACTTCCTGAGGGTTTTTCTATGAAAACAGTGTAAATAAAGAAATCCCGTCGAAGTGAAACAACTAACAGTCAGCACCTGCATCGGGAGTTAAAACAAATACAATAAACTTATATACAGACAAATTAGCTAGTTATAAAATAAACTATCAACATAATTATGTTCAGTTTTTAGACTAGATAAGAGCCTCGGCAACCTAAAAATTCCAATTGAGAGAGCAGTTTGAAATAAAACCGCCCAAGCGCTGACGTATAATAAGAACAATTTTAGTGACAATCCAAACCAACAAAAAAATGTAGTATTGTTAGAAGTTAATAGGCAATACGTTTAAAAATAACATTATCATAAAAAGCTGAGCATTTATCAACAGTTGGCATAGTTTATAATAAAGGTACATACAATCCCGATGTTATACCTACTGTGCAATCTCACGTTAAGGGCATGAGGAATGCCCAAGTTGTCTCACCTACATAGGACACGACTGGAGAGATAAAGGGACAAGAAATCCATCAGTAACTGTCCAATTATGGCTTTAAGTCACTGTTTTGTTATATAGTCTCAACGACCTGTCCGGTCATCGTGTAATTTAAAAGCAATGCAAGTTCTTGACTGTAAAAGGGCCATTTGCAAGCAATGCGGTACAACGAAAGATTCCTGGGTTGTAACCGTCAGATATATTTTTTATAAGATTTGTAAAGCGGTCAGAAAAGTAATTGAGACCCTTGACTTTCTTTTACTTGTATAAAACATGTTTACATCTTCTATAAGTTTATTTTATCTACGCGTATATTTAATAAACCACTGTAACATCGGTGGGTGCATTTAGAACTGGGGGTTCCTTCTATAGTAAATAGGTAAATAAGAAAAGGTATCCTATGTTCATCTACAGTTTTTTGTGGTAGACGTCGACAGAACTCGCTGATGACGTCTATAACTATGTACGGCATTACACGACGTCAGTCTGGAGCTCCAGTTCAAAGCTCAGAACTCGAGCTTCAACTCCAACTAACTCGTAGATCCTAAAACTCACTGTAACATCTGCAGAATTAGGTGCCCATTTCAATTTAATATTACCTTATTTTAATCGTAAATCGCTATATAGTTGCAGTCTGACGTTGACTCCGAAACACAGAACAAAGGTTGTTCACTTACAAGCCAAACGAAAAGTAAGAACAATTCTGTGATTAGTCATTTAACGAAAAGAGCAAACCCGACAGTTACCGCCTTGGAACGGTCAGTCGGCAATATGGACCGACTGGGGTGCTTAAACCGGTTTTACAGAGCTCTAACCTCGCACTTCCTGACGAGTTTCTCTTGTCAATAGACCATTTGAGGCGATGAATTAGTGTTCCTGTACTTTCATAATAATCTTTATCAGCGTTGACAACAGTATGTATCGTCTTTTGCGTATTACATACAGCTCATTGAAATAAACAACTGAAGTCTCTCGGCTACATACGCTTGCATTTTTACCTGTGAGTTTTACGGATGTATATGCAACATAACTCACAATGATAATTCAAGCTTGCTACATTCATAATAAGCAATCATGGTATAGAGTTATGATCTTATTGTATAACGCGTACAAACAAGCACTTAACTGGAGCTTAAACTTATATGATTACTTGCTCAAGAATGGATAAAATAAATCACCACAACTAGATCCCAAGTTTTAATCGATATATAAATTAACAAGGCTTCTGACAAAAAGAAAAACGTGCAAAAGGGTAGCACGCAGCAGTATATGGCTCTTTTGAGATGTGGGCGTTCCAATAATTATAGGAAATAAATACATTATATATTAAAGTGTGCAAAGACAATTCCAACAATCATATATCTAATAGGTAAATAAGAAAAGGTCCTATCAAAATTTTCACAGATATTTAAATTTTATCTACCTGCAGACCAAGGCAAACAGAGCAAATGTAAATGTGACAAAAACACAGAGACGAGACATTACACACAAAAAGAAAAAACAGCAGTTACCGCCTTGGAACGGTCAGTCGGCAAAAGGGACAACTGGGGTGCTTAAACCTGGTTTGTGGAGTGCTCCAACCTCGCCCTTCCTGAAGGTTTTTCTATCAGACAAACAGTGTAAATAACAATATCCTGTCAAAGTGAAACAACTAACAGTAAGCACCTGCATCGGGAGTTAAAATAGATATAATAAACTTATGTACATACATGATAACTTGTAATAAAACAACATATGTACAGTATATGAAACTTAACACAAGAGGAACATCGAACTTTTGTCCAAAATAGCCGTGTACCCCGGTTTAAACTTATTTTAATAGAAATAATTATTAGATATAATGATAGATAGTGGGTAATGTGTATGCGTTGTTACAACACCCGTGTTTTGTACAGAACGGATGATGCCGAATTGTGTTGCGAACTTTTGTTTTAATCTTTAATTAATTTAACGTGGTCTTTAACACTGCACGATTGAAATGCCGAAATATATGCATAAACATACGTCAAAACAAGCTTTGATATATTACTAGAATATTTTTGAGCTTGAGGTGATGCTTTTTTCTTGTACAAGCACATAGTGGATATATAAGAAACAATTGCAAGAAAACATGTTGCATGTATGGGTGAATAGGTAAGATAGAACGGTTATAATTGCCATGTCTGATTGACAAATAAGATTATAAGCATGAATTAAGTTTTTTAATGACATATAGCCAATAATATTTCATTAAAATGTCATAAAATAAAAATAGTTTCCTTTTATTGCACGCTGTTTAGTTCCAATATTTTGAATTTTCTTGACCACAGGCTTCATTTGATATGCAGTTGACGGCGGCAGTTTTCAGAATATGGAGCTTCTCCTGGGTGCTTGTGGGTAAGTCATCAACTTAACATATTTGATTATTATTTTTAACAAAATCACAATAAACCATCGGTGCCAGTTTGCAAATCAGTTGTTGCTGTTTATGTTGTTGCATTTGATAGCAAAAATGTTGATATGTATGAGCAATGTACTTTGATACGGCAACTGTAATACACTCCAAGTGAAACACAATCGAGAAATAATTGATGTGTGTAATTACTTTTTTCAAACATAATAGAAAATAGTTCCCGGTTTTTATGCAAAAGTGGATATTAACAGTGTATGTCTAATAGTTACTACAGACACGGCTATCCTGAACTTACCAACATTGGTCAACTGCGGAGACCAGGCTAAGTTGATATGTACATCGACTAGATGTAACAGTGGATATATATTCACCAGAGGTGGTTTTACTATATATAACTTTGGTGGACCATTCCCCGGTACTGACTCAGCCAGGTACTCTGCTACTCTACAATCTGACCAACAGGTACAGCTTACCATCACTAACATACAACTCTCAGATGCTGGGAGTTATGGGTGTACTTGTGGATTTGATACAAACTCAGCAAACCAGAATCTTCAGTATGAATGTGAGTTTTAACTTGACCTATCTTGCTAATATTGTAATCGAACTGTTTTTAAACTCAGTGTCCATAATGTTGTTTTTTTTACAAAGACAACATTTATTTAAAATCATAATACTATTTTTACCGTGTACGTAGTACGCAGTACAATTATGATAATGAAGAAAAATATGTCAGCATGAATGTAATGGTCAACGGACACAAATACACAGATATTGCATATTCATTTTGGGACCTAATCAGACTTTAATTGTCTTAATTGCTTTGCATTTCAGGGATAGTTGAACACAGTTAAGTTCAATATCTTTATCCTAACTGAATTTTGATGAACAGATTTTATAATTTTTTATAAATGGTTTAACTCCAGATGGTCACAATGTAATGCATTCCAGCCACACCGTAAATGCGTGAACATCTACTTTAAAATATGACCTATCAAATTAAAAATTTTCGTAATTTTTACATTCCCATACTTACATTCATTATGCGAATCATCTTTAATATGGCTTCACATCACTAAAAAGATTGTTCTGCCCTAAAGTTTGTATGAATGTCTTCCCGCTTTACCGTTTTGCATATATTAAAGAAGTTTTTTTAACCAGATACGATGATCAAATCAGACTCAAATCAGTTAAACGAATTAAAAATAGTCTTTTTTAGAGCACGCTGCCCCCAAAGTTAACGACATGGCGTGAGATCACAGCTGGACTCTTGATTATTTGGATTAATCACATATGTGTCACTGGGAAGAGGTCATAAACAATTACAGCTCTGTCATTGCAGCAAATACAGGTTGTTGTCATTGTTCAAAGGAACTGTAAAATACTTTATAGGCAGCAATGAAAACCTGTTGGTCAAAGGAACTGATACCGGGTATGGCAGCAACGAATAAAAGCTGTTAGTCACAGAAGCCGGTAACGGGTTTGTCGGCGGCAAATATAAGTTGTTAAAGAATCTAGTACAGGGATTATCGGCAGAAAATGTAAGTTGTAACTGGTGTGTCGTCTACAAATAGTTAATGTTGGTCGCAAAAACTGGCACGGACGTGTCGGCTGCAGTGATATGTTGTTGGTCACATGAACTGGTCACAAGTTTGTCGGCAGCAAATAGCAAAATTTAAAAGTTGTTGGTCACAGGAACTGCTAGGGGGTATGTCGGAAGCAAATGGAAGTTGTTGGTCAGAGGACGTGTTAAAGGGAATGTCGCAAGTAAACGAAAGTCTTAGCTCACAGCCACTGCCAATAGGTTACTAGGCAGCAATGAGAATATGTTGATCACAGGAACTGATAAAGGGTGTGTCTGCAGCCAATATAACATTTGTTCACATGAAGTGTAATAAACCTTTGTGGTTAACAAAGATGGTAAGGGGTCTGTTGGCAGTAAATAGAAGTTTGTGGTCAACGAAATTGGTAACGAGAGGGTCGGCAGCAAATAAAAGTTTGTGGTCAACGAAATTGGTAACGAGAGGGTCGGCAGCAAATAAAAGTTTGTGGTCAACGAAATTGGTAACGAGAGGGTCGGCAGCAAATAAAAGTTTGTGGTCAACGAAATTGGTAACGAGAGGGTCGGCAGCAAATAAAAGTTTGTGGTCAACGAAATTGGTAACGAGAGGGTCGGCAGCAAATAAAAGTTTGTGGTCAACGAAATTGGTAACGAGAGGGTCGGCAGCAAATAAAAGATTTTGGTCAACGAAATTGGTAACGAGAGGGTCGGCAGCAAATAAAAGTTTGTGCTCAACGAAATTGGTAACGGATGTCTCGGAAGCAAACAAAAGTTGTTGGTCGCAGGAACTGGTAACGCGTGTGTCGGCAGCAAATATTAATTGTTGGTCATAGAAACAGGTAACGAGTATAACGGCATTTAATAAAGTCTGGGCATGGATGTGCTGTATGTCCTGTAAGAATGACCACAAATATTACTTTTTTGAATTTACCACCATACAAAGGCGTACGATTAAATGTAGTAGTGACAAGAATGGTGTCGAGACATTACACACACAAAGATACAAAGATACAAAAAAAGAAAAACTGTTGGAACAGTCTATCGGCAAAAGGTCCGACTGGGGTGCTTGAACATGTTTCGTGAAGCGCTCGAGCTTCGCACTTCATAACGTTTCTTTCTAAACATTCTAAACGAAATTAGCACAACAACGTAAACAAAACTAACAGTTGGTTTATCTCTTCATTTGTCAAAATTCATTCCAGGATCAAACTAAAACGCATTATCCTGTTTCAAAATCCAATAATAGTGATTTTGATGTGTCTTTGTAGGAAAATACTGAAATGTTTACAATGATAGTTGCTTAGCTTCAGGAATAAACCCAAATTTATCCTCCCTTTGCATCTTACCTGCTGTGTAAATTTTGACCAATTGTTTAGGCACAAGATCTAGACATACAGCATGTATATCACTGATCGACAAAAATGGTGACAGATTGAAGCAGATGCCAGGCCCACCCCACGCGATCCTGGCAAAGGCTAGACAATGCGGATTTAGTCTCTCTACGCATTCTACGACAATAAGAAGCGTCATGTCCATATCGTCAACAATATTTACAGAACGATAATCTCATAGCGAAGCCAGTCCTCGTTGGATTTTCCCTCGCATGATCGGAAGGCGTCTAAATGTAACATTCTGACGTTCTGTTCTTTTTGTCGCAAAAGCATAGGTATCGACATCTTTATGTTTTACTTGCTTGAATAGCATCAGACAAGCGGTTGTTTTTTTTATGGTCAAGAGAAACTGATGATTGGGAAATCACTGGCACTGCAGAAAATAAATGTTAATCTTAATAAACAGTTAATCTGGGAATGAGGTTGCACGACATCAAATGAAAGAGACAAGAAACTATTTGAAAACTCATTGACAATAAACAATAATAAACAATAAATTCTTCTTAGAACAAATATGCTCCTTAAAAACAACACAAGGTGGACCATTAAATTTAGAACTAGTATAAGAACAAATTGTGCGAATGAACATTTTGTAAAACTAAATTGTAACAATTTCGAGTATCTTATATAATATGAAATAAATATATTCCGAAGAACTCACTGGAAATGATGTTCCATTGATACACAGACAGAATGGGACTAATACAGACAAAGATCGTAAGCTGTTAAAGAAAGCAAACACTGTCAAAAGGCAAGATACATGCATAAATTTAAGAAATTAAAAAGTGAGTTACAAAATCCTAAGGCTATATAGTCCTAGTTAAACTAATTATCTTGTCCTAGTAGTAACCTACCATACCAAGATAATGCAACAATTCTGAATTATTTTAGATATATCAAATGATGGAACAAGATATTAATAATATTAAAAATATGCTTGTGTAACAAGGTTGTTTTTATGGTTTATTTCATACATGTCTAAATGTGTGTATTTCCCGTTGTATTTTGAGACCCGCGCGCTTTTTAATAATGTGACCTGCCTTTTTTTTCTTTGTCCTGTTAAATCTGTGCAAGAATACAGACGTGTTTTGACGTTTGCTAATATTTCATGAAAAAAGATGGTTTAAACTTTCTACAAATAAGGAACTATGACAAAGTCGTATTAGCACTGCAACATATGCCAAAATTTGAAGGCACAGGACAAATGTATTCACATGTAAGCAAATTGTAATAGTGAGAACAAATTTGTGAAAAGTTATTAAACAATTAGAGCAAACCCAACAGTTACCTCCTTAGAACGGCCACCGGCAAAAGTAACCGACTGGGGTGCCTAAACCGGTTTTACGGAGCTTTAACATGGTACTTCCTGGTGGCTATCTCAAATGCTAGTAATTAAAAGAAAGTCATTTTTAAATTAAACACTGTTCCAGCGCTGACGTTTTCTTAAAGAAGTCATGACCTCGTTCGTGAGGTAATTGAAAAGTAATGTCCACGTGATCTCTAGCAGAGAGAGAAGTTACATGTCCATTAAAAGAACTACACATAGGTGTTCATTGTAAATAATTTAAATCTTGAATAAATTAAAAATGACCAGAGAAAAAAATCACAGTCCTCAAAGTTAGAGATGGCAGCGAGTTACTCTTTTTTTAAAGGAGACTCTGGTTCATAATTGACCTCGGTGATATTAAAGATATATGAGATCTACAGAGTAAGACGAACGATTTAAGAAAGATTTAAGAACATACAGTGGACAGAGACAAGAAAGTCTAGATCTATATGGTATGATAAACATCCCATAGACATTTAAAAAATACCGTTCCGAATGGCAAACGCCAGCATAGTTTCAATGTATAAAAGGTTTAAATGGCAAATAATTTAACCATTGTGAGCTAGTCTCGCAGCTGTCGTATCGAAATTATAGGAACATATAGTGGTTTCATATATTAACTGCCATTCATTCCATCGTCAATATATAAATAGAAAAATAAGAAAATGTCCTATATGAATTATCACATATATTTAAATCTGAACAACATCCTGACAAAGGCATATAGGGCAAATGTAGAAGTGACAAAACACAGAGACGAGACATAGCACACATGCACACAAAAGCTAAAGCTACCGCTTTGGAACAATCAGCCGGCAAAAGAAAATTGCACCGAGTAGAAAAGGTTTGAATTTGAAAGAACCGAATGCTCATCTACATTTACAACTCTTCATTAATGGCTGCTTGGTAGATGTTTAGACGAATGCAATATATAGGTTGAAACCACAATTGTATTCTAAGCTGGTTGGTATAAAAGAAGGATGGGTCATCCAGTACAGCCTTTATAGTGACAACTACTTCATACTAAACGTGACTATCTTCCTGACTGCCTGACTGTCTTTACACATAGTTACTAGTTACTACTACATTACTAAAACATTATAGTACGAGACCAAAACCTATTGTCAAAAGCATTATATGCCAGCAGAAAGAGAAAACCATCAACAGCATCGACGCACATAACTAAACAACTTGCGTAATCCAATCAGTGACGTTGTAAAGTTATGATGATGACGTCATTCTTAGAGACTGCGCTGGCGTCACTGTGTAATGTTAAAGTAAAACGCAACCTAAATTGGTTAAACCTATCACACATCTAAACATATTTTCTTTTTATTGTACACAAAACGTTACAAAATGTTCAAAACTCAGGCTCATATTTTATGTACACATGACGTCATGAAGAAAGACCACGTTTCATTGGATGACCTCTCGTAAAACCTATTGATACACAAAAGACAGTCTTGAATATTGCGCACTGACCCAAATAATTGACAGTAATTGTTGTAATACAAAAAATTGTCGAGACATTATCTCTTTACAACTTCGTATACGCACTGTGTAGATATCCGCATGAGTAGTACAAAACTATAGTTTTTTACGTTCGGAAACTTACATATAGTAGAAACTGGAACTATGTTCTTGATGAAAATGTATTGGATAAGTACAGTATATATCGTTGTACGACGAGCTGCAATGCCCAGGCAATTAAATGTATTAAATTAAATAGTTGGTTTTCTGTTTAGAGAATACATAATTCTGAAAGTGTCGGACAAACTGTTTATACGTTATCTAAGTCATGTCAACTTTAACGTGTCCAAAAAGAAAACAACTCTATAAAGCTCCCTTATTAAATGGTTGAATGTAATAAAACGATATCAAAAGCGAAGAAACAAACATTACCAACCACAATAACATGGCAAATATATTACCACGTCATGATCATGATAAGAGACGAAGACGATTATTACCCTTGTCAGTCTAGTGAAAACATGACTAATGTCAGCTCGTGAAATCTGCAATGTTAAATCTTCATCATTACAGTTGATTATATAAACCAAATTTAATTGAAATAAATGAAAAGTACTTTAAAGCATTTTAAAAAAGTATTTTATCTGTAAACCTTCTCTTCATTTACCCCAACATCTGGATGTCGCTGTAGTGACCATAACAGTGAAGCTGCGATGAACTTCCAAAATAATCACAATAATAAGTAAATTAAAATTAAACTTTATTAACGTTAAGAATAAATATATAGCTATTTTACCTAAACAGTATTTGTTCAATAACACCATTGGTAACACATTTTTAAATTAGACATAATCTTTATTGATAGTGTGTATCAAAAAGCGCTTAATTTGCATTATATTTTTACAGGGTTGGGCAATGTCTATCAAAAATACCTTAATTGTATTTAAGGCAAAGCTGTCTTATCAACTGCAGCGGTGACTTCAGACAAGAAGCTCAAAATAACCATGGACAGGCTCTACCCACGCCCGTCTAGTATCGTTACATCACTGGTAGGTTTTTGATATATATAATGTCTGTCGCCTGTAACTGTTAGTATGTCAAATTGTACGTTACTTTCTTCACGTATATGCAAGCTTAATGTCAAAAGTCAAATATATCTTTTCTCATAGAAAGAAGATTGACTTGTGTGCAATATACAAATTTAAACAAGAATCTAAACAAACTAGAATAAGCACAATAAAAGATGTTTATGTGTATTTGCAATTTTAAGATATCAATTGTTAGACCTAAATTGTCTTTTTTTACTTCATCATGTATATGCCAAATAGTTTTTTTTAATGTAAAAACTTGACATCTAAATACCATTAACACGTTTTAAATAGAAAGCTTTTATCCTTTAAGATCAATCCTACCAGCGAGTTGCCAGGCAAGTACACGTGTTGGTCCAGTTCTACACTCGCCTTCCACTATACATGTACATGGAACTCGACAGCATCACTACCTGACGGTAACCATGGTTACACAATAGCAGTCACCACATTGACAGAGGCGTCTCCGGAGTCTGGATCTTTCATGATAGGTACATATAACCTTGTTTGTTGTCAGTGGCTAGCAGTGGTTATAAAATATTCAGATCATCATCTGCATAGTGTATTGAATCGTACAACACACATTTACAGCATACAATGTTTTTGATTATGAAGCCTTTGTTGTAAAAATCAATCAGAAATGTGAGATTTTCTTTCTTTAAGGTGTTACTGTGACAATGTACACAACGCACTTAGACCGGCTGCAATAGCTCAAGTCTGTAGAGCGTCGGCTTGCGGATCGGGAGGTCGAGGGTTTTAACCCAGGCCGGATCAAACCAAAGATTTCAAAGATGGTAGTAGTGACTTCGCTCCTAACGTTCGTGGCTAAGGGGACAGCATTTCACCTGACTCGTCGGTGTCAGTATAATGGACCGGCCGGGTTCAGTCCTGGGCACTACATAAGTGCACCTGTGCTATAATGATCGAAGTGTCGCTGCACAGTATCGGCAAAAATGCCGGCAAATCCCACAAATCCCACATATGCACTTATTTGCGGTTTTAAATTATTGCCGTGGAAATGTAAAATGACAAAGACAAGTAATTTTGGCCTAGATACAAATTAAATGCTCTAGCCATAATTTTCGAGCCAGAGCGAAACTTCAATACAATTGACGATTTTCGATTAAGCTTTGGGTGCTGTGATTAATGTTTAACAATGTCACAATTATAGAAATAATTTCCTGAATAAGGGTATTCTAACGGACTATTACGCGATTTAAACGTTACTCCTCCTCCTCCTATTTTTATGTTTAAAACACATCCTTGTGTGTGACTGGATAATGCGCTTTAAGTAAACAGGGCCCTCCGACTGTCTATTTATCTACATGCCGCCTAACATAAGTGGCAATATTAATGATGACATTATTCAGTATTTGTCTAGTCAAAGTCTTGTGAGGATGTGTAACACTGCAAATACATTTGTTTGAAAATTTACATGTCTACGTGAGCGATTGCTAACAATTGTGGTTGAGATGTTCGTGTGGAGGGGATTTTAAATATGACGTTCAATGCGGAACAAACCAGTAGAAGTTATCTTTGCGTCCATACAACACAGATACTGAAAAATCTTTGTCGTATGTGCGCTTTCATTTAAACAGTGTAATATGAACATTACAGCCGAAGTACGTCCCAATAAAATCTTTCGATAACAGATGTGCACAATCTTGAAACAGGTTGGCCTTTGTCTACTGGTAGATAAAATTTAGATATCTGGAAGTTTTGATAGGACCTTTTCTTATTTACCAATTGTATATAAAATGTAAAAATATAGCAGTGACAAAAAGAGACATGCTTCATTCCAACTACCCAGGTGAAACCCCTGTCACACCAGAGTGGCGTCCTTACAGCGTTCCCACAGCGTTAAAAAATGCAAAACGCCGGAGTGCGCGCTGTGCAGTCGCCAGCAATGCTGTGGAAACGCTGTGTGCGCGCTGTGCAATCGCCTAGAAAGCCATGCTCAAAACAAACGCCGCTGTGAAAACGCTGTGCAAACCCAGTACAGGGAAGCATCCGTTTTCCTAAAGCCTTTGTAAGAATAAGCTTTATTGTTGTAAATAAGTTCTTTAGACTCCAACCAGGACGCCATATCTTCTTCCTGTGTAATGGATAATTCTGTTTCAAGCCTTTGCTTCTTTTTGGGCTAGGCACTTTGGCTATGGGCTTTTGACGTCTGTGACTGAGGCAAATCAGCTTCCTTACTGGGGGTGATGGGATTGGGACGGTGTCTGATGGCAAAGACGGCGATACAAATTCGTTTTCCACGCTTTCTGGTCATGTTTTCTCTTTGAAAGCTGACAAGCAAGTGGTGAATTAAATGTTTTTTACTAAATTCCAATGTTTTTTTTTATCTCAAAATCTGAAACAATTGAGCGCGCTTTGGGAACGCTGTGGGAACGCTGTGTGCGCGCTGTGGGAACGCTGTGTGCGCGCTGTGCACACGCTATGGGCGCGCCGTAGAAACTTCTTAATCGCTGTGAGAGCGACCAAAACGCTGTAAGGACGTTGTGGTAACGCTGTGTGAACGCCCTGAAGACGCCGTACAGACGCTGTGGAAACGATGTTTACACGTCATGAGGGTCAAAAATACTATTTCTTGGCGATTCCACAGCGCGCTGACATATTTTCAAAACGCTGTACAAACGCTGTGGGATCGCCGTCTGGTGTGACAGGGGCTTTAACTTAAACAATGAATATTTGTCTGGATTTTAGATACAGGAGAATGCACTATATTTGATTAATCTCATTGTCGGACTGTGGCTCAATGGAAGACGAAATTACAACGTAACATTTCCAATACGCTAATTTCAACAACAATACTCAGGTCATACATGCACAGAAAGAAGTGGGGGCTGTTGATTATTTTAGAGTTCACATTAGTCATCTTGATATAAACTTGTTCACATCAATAGTCATATGCACCGTCTCCAGATAACTGATATACTGTTGGTGTGACGATAAACACAACACAACAAACAAGAGAGAGAGAGAGAGAGAGAGAGAGAGAGAGAGAGAGACGGGGGGCTCATGATATTTCTATAAACAAATAAGAGCCTATTTGCCTTTATACTCCAGCCTCAATTTATTATTATGGCAAAACACGGTTCTTAAATTCCTCGTCAATGTGTGAAGGTACTCTGACGCCAGTGACTCGAAATATACTAGCGAGATTAACAGGACGTCAAACTCTATAGTATTTTTATTTTATTTCATGGCTGGTGTTGAAGCCGAGCCCTGATTTGTGTCCTGGTGTGCATAAGCATTCTGTCTAATCCATTCAGCGCCAAACGCCCACGAGAGATAACATTTCTTTCTTACAAATCTACAACAGGACATGTGTGGTATCTCTGTTGTCCGTCATAAAACTTACTAAATTAATATTCATTGCTGTTTTGTTGATGTCAAAATACAAATACTAGGTGAATAAAATAATCTTTGTATAAGTTCAGTTTGTATTTTAACGCTGTCTTACACCTTCATTTTGTCATCTTGACTACCGCTACAAGCTCTAAGAAGAAATGAGCTTACCGCCATAATCTTAACAATCACACCGGTTGGCAGTTCAATTTTGTAAAATATAAACCATGTATGTTGTTATTTTAAATTTTAAAAATCAGTAGTCATATCTTTTCTTAAAACAACAACGAGCGTACTACTCACAAACTTGAGCAAAATAAAAAAGACGTATACAATATATAAATGTAAACAGTTAACAGTTCGAATTTTATTTAATGTAAAACGAGTTTAAATCTTAATTTCCCAATGCTAGTATCCGTTATATTTAAAAGGTGAAATATATAAACTAGGCATGACATCAAAGTTAAACAGGATTTAACAAAAACAATTTTCTAAATTTATTAATTTTATCTTGATGTATAAATAATAATGCAAATGTTAGCCTATGGTGATATTCGAAACCGCAGCCTCATTAGCTCCTAAAGAATTGCTAGTCTTTAAATCCCATCGAAATCAATCGAAAATGAGCTCAAACATGCCGATTTTAGTTACACTTCTATCACTTTACCTGAATTTGGCTGCGATATATTAAAACTTTTCTTGGGAAGCATTCCCTAGACCCCCTAGCATGATTAGCACCTCTGGTGCTCGCTTAATAAGAACCCCTGGATCCTCCCCTGATTTTAAAAGGTGTTGGTTTTACCGATGTATATTTTTACCAGAGGTCTGCTCATCTTCACTTGAAAACTAGATAGTGTGGGGGATATATGTTTCAGTCAAAAGGAAACTGGCGTGTGGTGTTGCCCATCATTGTGTTCATTTAAATAAATAAAGACAACTATCGGAACGCCATCGTGTTTATTATTGTTGGAAATTAGTAAACTAAGTAAACATGTTCGCATAACTTAGATATCTCAACATATTTTTGAAATAGACAAAACAAATATACATTTATTAAGGACCATAACACTCACAAAGTCCGTCTGACTAAAACGAATAGCTTTAAACTGTAAACACGCATAGAAATATAAAAGTTCTAAGTTAAAATATTGTTAGGAAATATTTCTTACACAAGTATAAATCGGTATTTTTATGTACGTGTCAACATTTTCGATTGCCATGTGTATGTCATTGTCACATATATTTATTGTTAAACACACCCTTGTTTACTGATATCATGTTGGCATGCATTGTAAATAGTTTGTTGTTGTGACTGTGAGCTCTTACGGTTATGTCTTGAAAACACATGTTCTGTCCTGTTCTGTTCTTTGTGTGTATGTAGTCTTGCATAAAGGCACGTACTTGGTTCAAATCATATTTCCATAATACACATGGCTATATCTGTACTTTTCCTAAAAGGTCGGCCTTGGTCGAGTGGTTAAAGAGACACCAACTGAAAAGTTTCAGCCGATTACAGCATGGATTCAAGTTCCGCTCGGGACAAACACTTTCCTGTGGTGGGGGTCTTCCTACTGTCCAGCGCTCGCCGGTGGTGCTACCCAGACATTTGCCCTGGGCCTTCTTTCACTAGTAATTAGCTTTGCGTCGCCAAAGTGATCATAATAGTGCATGTCCGATTTAACAAAACAAAACGAACACAAAACATTTTTTCTTAAATGAAATTCGGAAATGAGTCCTATTCAAATGCAGAGAGTATGAATGTGTACGTCCCGTACATTAGCGAATGTTAATAAAGATTTATCGATATATGTCAACGTGTGTCGACGTTATAGCATTTATTTAGAAAAAGTCCTATTTCATTTGTGTGTTAAATCCTTACACTATATTTGGTTTATATCGGGCAACACTACACTTTTTGTATCTGACGTTTTAATGTTTGTGGAGGCATTGCCTTTTGTTGGCATATTTAATATAAAATTGTATTGACACTTATCTAAGTTAGAGGCCTTAAATTATTATTAAACAGATTACGTTTGATTAGTGTATTTGTATACATTTTATTCAAGTAATCTCCCCTTTCCCTGTTACCATTATATTAAAACTGTTTCTGGTCGTTAAGTTTGAATTGCCCAGAGCGTTACTTTGATGTTTTGAGCGATCCCCTCATTTGGTCATCACATCAAATTAAATAAAGAATCGTTATTTTACTTGTTTCTTTTCATACAAAATGTATAAAGTGGCACAATTTCAGGACATTGTCTGTTACATGCATGGCTCAGTGTATCTTTCTAGTTTATTTTATTACTAGTTATTATGTATGTACGTAAGTTCATTATATCTGTTTTAACTCCCGATGCAGGTGCTTACTGTTAGTCTTTTCACTTTGACGGGATAGTTTTATTTACATTGTTTGTTTGATAGAAAAACCTACATGAAGTGCGAGGTTGGAGCGCTCCACAAACCAGGTTTAAGCACCCCAGTTGGCCCTTTTGCCGACAGACCGTTCCAATGCGGTAGCTGATGTTTTTTTCTTTTTGTGCGTTATGTCTCGTCTCTGTGTTTTTGTCACATTTACATTTACCTTGTTTGCCTTTGTCGTAGATAGGTAGATACAATTTAAATATCTGTGGAAATTTTGATAGGACCTTTTCTTATTTACCTTTGCTTAGCAAAATCGAGTTATCGTGTACATTTTATGTTGTAAAACTACGATGCTACATTAAATACAAAAGAATTACACATAGGATGTCATTATTAGATGGTTGAATTGTAGGAGGCATCTGGTTCAAGATTTTAAACTCAAATATATACTGTAGTAAATGTTGAAAAATATAAAAGGGTCCCTATTTTGTGTATTTTGCCCGAGTGGTTTGTAATTGTATAAAACGATATAAAACCGACATCAGTCTCCGAAATAAGGCACTAGCTGGATATACACAATCAAACGGCCAGCCTACTTTGCAGTTGAAGTAGATTATCACATTCAATGGAGACGGTTATAGTTTTAATTATATTTTACTTTCCACCAATTATATTAATCGAACATGTAAACAGCTGTAAAATACTTTAATTTTAAAAGATAAACTTTGTGTGTTTTTTACCGGAAATATAACTAATGCAAACAGATTTGCTTTAATACTGCTTGAAATCACCAATTTGACTTATTCATCTGTAGAAAATTCAAAACAATAAAGGAGTCTTTATGGGTTTCTGACACTCAAACTGTTTAATTTTGATTGTGCGCTTTCGTATATGTTTTCGAAAGTTGTTTCTGGACATGAACAAGCGATCTAAAGGTCGTCGGCTTAAGGTAGGGAGGCGCCGCGTTCAAGACGGCGTAACATATCAATGTCTTAATCTGGCAGTATAACATCTCCCTTGTCAATGCTCAATCTAATAGTCGCTAAGTTGTCCCACAACAGATTGGCCCAGTGTCGGGATATGTAATATTTTCAATGATAAAACCAACAAACATATAAACATTGTTCAGTCAATTCAAAAAAGAATTTATCAGAAAGATATCTTTTAATTCTAGTGACTGAAAATATAAGTTAATGTCGTCAGAAACAGTTCCTCAAAGGTTTCACACTTCATTCGTGCATTTGATCACAAATTCCTTATCTCAGCTTAAAATAAAATAAACAAGAATATATGGCACAAAAGACAGATAACACCAGGAAAGAATGTATCCTCCTTCGCTCCGACCTTAAGTTACATTAACCGATATGCGTCGATCGAAGCTCGTCATATAAATAATAACATGTCAGCGACACACGTGTAGTGTGCCACATACGAGGAAATGAAAGGAAGTTTAGGGGATATAACACTATATCAACAATGAAATAAGCTTTCAAGCTATGCCTCAATGGACTTAAGCAAAGAGCATATGGAAAGTAAAGATCTGCCTTAATGATACTTATCACCGCGTGGGTTCGAGTCCCGTTCGGGGCGAAGGACCTAATGTGAGAAGGTCTTCCAGCGGACATGCGGTGCGCCGGTAGTTCTACCCAGACATGTGTCTGGGGTCTTCCACCACCAAAAAGCTGGACGTTGCTATAATGATCTTTGATGGTCGCTGCAATGTATTTCAAAACAAAACAAACTAATGATACTTAAGGGGCACCAGTGACCTAATGGTAGAGTCGCGTACTTGTAACTACTTTGACTGCTTAGCCTCTCACCATGTCACACTTGAGCAGTGGTTCACCCGAGGCCAAAACTGGATCAGGTGTAGTTAAGCACGTCTAAACATACCTATTCGCAATTCTACTCAGACTACTGCGAACACCTACACTCTAGGGTATCCAATTAAACCCCATCGAACGAACGACACATGACAACAGCACGTCTGAAGTTCCATGGAAGCATTTCAGCCTTGCACCTGCAGACCCACAACGCCTAATTAATATAATTTTCTGTTCTCACTGATTGGCGCCGGTCTCGAAAACGGTGCCTCTTATGGAATGCATTTTTACGGAGACGATAGTGAAGTAGGCAGTAACAGTAAATCGCAGTAGTTCTGTGAGACCTTTTCAGAAAAAAAATGTATATAATATATTTGATAGTCACGAACCGTAGTGGGAACTGGAAACTAGACTGTTACTCTGTTTTCTTACCGACAATAAAGTGTGACTTTCTTACCGTGCTAGTTACGAACTTTTTATACATCAGGTTAATATCGGGTCATGTAAGCTTTATCGTTTGAGAAACGCACTCTCTTCATTCGTTTTCTATATTGTTCTTATCTTTATTTGTATCCCTATTACGTACCTTTGATTTTATCTTGTTTTTTATACATTCTTCAAATCCCGTTAGTTTCAGCCATATTTATTTTCATAATTTTATTCCAGTGTATATTGCTTTCAATTATTCGGACATTCCTTCCATGTATATATTTGTTTCACATCCACTTCTCTCTCGTCTCTTTATTCCTTTCTTTTCCTTATTTCTCTCTTCACCCCAGTCCATTTTCTGTTTATATTCAAAACCCTTTTTCCTTTCTTCCTATGTCATATATTTCTTTAATAAATTTACTCATGCCATTGCTTTTATTGGTTTCGGTGTTGTCACCGATTTAACGGTGAGCTATGAATGAATTAAAAATTATTCACAACCTAACCAGTCTTTTACCCATGAGAGAGACCGGGGTTATCCGGCAGCTGCCGCCTTTCACCAGGTATATCTGTTATCATCCGGATGTCTATCACTCTTAACATGAGGCATTCCGGCAATTATCGGCTAATAATCCGTTTCGAACTGTGTCTATCCCAATATCTACAGGCACACTGGATTGAAGTCACACCATGCATAACTGTATATAGGCCGGCCCAGCATCAACGTTGCAAAAACAAATCCATTTTTTCCAACTTCGATTCCTAACATCAACTTTCTTAAATCTATAACACTTGCATCAAGGGAAAACTTTATCTGATGTCACCATTCTATTTCCTATTAAAAATTTGCGCTTTCTCTTATTACTTGCTAGCGTGTTCACAACTCTAAATTAGTAGAAACGTGCGCTTTCCATGAAAATTTTCTATACACACGCCCTTTAAGAATGTCATTATGGTTGCGGTCTTTGACGGTTAGAATAGGTTCAATAGCTGTCACATTTTATTAATTTGTCTTATCGTGCTTTGATTTGCATTTTCTACATAATGTTCTTTTAACTTATACACGTTTATTTATGTTGTTAATTTAAAATCCCATACAGGAAGTTTAGTTCTGTTTTATTTTTATACACAACCTGTAGATAAATTTACTTAAAGTAGACGGAAATAAACGCGAAGAATTAAATTGATTACAAAGGCTGCTTTAAATGTACGGCTACCAATTTAAAAGGATCGAAGTTCGCGAGGTTTAAATAGTTGTAACGTTATACCATACACCTTACGTCGAGTGCACTTTCCTCTGACGCATTTAACTTAATATTTCAAAGGATTTGCCATCTATATTTTTTTTCAATAAAACTACTTCACTATTTTGTCTTCGTGTGTTCTTTTGGTGTAGAATTTTCTAGAAATATATAACGACGACAATTGTTATTACTTGGCGAATTTCTGTCATTCTAGTGATACGTCTACTTTGATTAGCAAAGAAACGCAATATTACCATTTGGAAAATTAATTTTGCCGATTTTATTCCTCGGCTGTAGTATGGCATGTAAAATTTACCAGATATACAGGGATATTATAAATGTATAAATAGTTCAACTATTTCAATTACGTCTCACCCAAATAAAGCATGTGTGAAATGCACATATTTCCATTTCTGACCCTTTCTGACAATGGTAATGCATTTAAAATGCCATACCTCGAAATTAACCATATACGTAAAAACGAAAGATCTATAAGATTTCTGGAGGGAATCATTATAGACTGTAGAATAATACGCGATAATCTATATTTGACTATGTACGCAGTGTTTTAAATGCAAATAAACAAGTTTCCTTAATTAATTTTTCGAAAGGTTTTGATACCTAATAAAAATATAAAACCAATTTTACATCAATGTATCGGTATTACAAGATTTATTCGAATATATTTTGGTCATTGTCTATTACTGTTTTAAATGTCTTTTTATAACATTATTTATGTTGCAGTTACACCAACGTCTCCAACTATCTCCAATCTGTCGACCATTTCCAACAATCGCCAAGTCGTTCGTGGTGCACAAGACACTCCGCTGACCATCCAGTGTGTGTCCAGTGGAGGGATACCCGCCCCAACACTAGCCTGGTACAGAAGCAACACAAGTACATCTCCACTGGCACAGTCAACTACAGCAGACCCTGTACCTCAGTCAGATGGTACATACACGGTGACATTAATCTACACGTTTACACCAAGTAGAAGAGATGACATGACGTCATTTCTGTGTCGAGTGTTTTATCCTGGAGCTACAACTGGTGCTTCACCTGATCCGAGTCCTGCATCTGCTATCTTGTACCTGGACTGTAGGTTGCAAACCCATTTCAATGTAACATCAAAACACAAAATAAAATAACATGTCTGCCCTTAACAATTTAGATAATATAAATGTTACTTACAGAAATGTTTCTTAACACGTTTACATAGGCTGTTATAGTTCTTTTGACCCTTTACAAACGTGATACCAGATCGTTATGTTGTCTGATATGTCTGCGGACAGACATATTTAAGACACACTAAAATAATGTGTTGAATGTATTAAAGTGCACGTGTCCTTAAGCGAAGCAGAATAAGTATATCTTCTATAATTCTGAGTGGACGTCGTCGCTGGCAATGTATTAAATAATGGTAAATACTCAAAGTGTTCACTATTCATTTAATGAGGATGGTTTAAACATATTAAATTGTATATATTCTAACATGTTATAATTTCACGAAATTTGCATTTTGAACCCAGTGAATCCATTGCATTTTATTTCCCAGTAAAAACATTTTAAAGTTTTTTATTACTGGACACAGTAAAACCAGATACGCCGACGTTATCACAGACCGGTGAGGCAGCATCTGGAGGAAGTATGACACTCCGATGTACATCAAATAATGGCAGACCTGCTCCCAGCGTCACTTGGTCCTACCAGAACCAGCCTTTCACTCCTAGCAATACCATGAGCTATGATCCTACGTCTGAGACATATACCGTGGTGTCCGTGTTCCAGAGACCAGTCAATGCTAATGATAACAGACATACAGTCACATGTATGGTGTCACATACATCCCTTTCAGTACCCATCAATGCGGTCATCACTGTGGATGTCAAGTGTAAGAAAGCTATGTCCTCTTTTTTATGCATTAACAAGCTCTAACAGGTTGGTAAGATTTTCTAAGTAAATATATACATGTGCTCTAATACATGATATATACGAGGTGTAATTCAAAAGTAATGTCGCAAAGGCATCCTTACAATGACATTATAATGGGAAAATCTGTCTTTTTATTCAGGGTATTCTATTTCGAAATTTCGAAACATAATGCATAATGATGACACTATAACGGATTTGTAACAGTTTGATAATCCATTTCTGTTACAAATCATGACTTCAATCAAAACGCGAGCAAATAAGCAACAAAAACACAAATTACAATTACCTTTACAATGATGTACGCTTTTTTAATAATTCTTAATCGTCGTGTCTTTTGGAAGGCAAAATCTAAGCGTTCTAAATAGAAGTAGAAGAAGTAGTGGTAGTAGTAGTAGTAGTAGTAGTAGTAGTAGTAGTAGTAGTAATAGTAGTAGTAGTAGTAGCAGTAGTAGTAGTAGTAGTAGTAGTAGTAGTAGCAGTAGCAGTAGTAGCAGTAGTAGTAGTAGTAGTAGTAGTAGCAGTAGTAGTAGTAGTAGTAGTAGTAGTAGTAGTAGCAGTAGTAGTAGTAGTAGTAGTAGTGACAGTAGCAATAAAACTATTAAAAGTTACAATAATTTTTTAAATACAATAATTTTTTAAAGATTCATATCCTATGGGGTCATTTTGAAAGTGGTCGGTTGTGGTAATTAATAAATAAAACTGTGTTAGTCAGTGTTCCTTTTTTCAAAACGATAGCACTGCCAAAGGAAATTGGAAGCCCTTTTTTTTCTCGGTCGGCGTACAAAACGGTAAAAAATACTTTTTCAATTTTTATTGTCCTTATCATTTTTAAAAATAAAATTTGCGGTGATTATTGATTTAAACCATCACAATTTATTTATATCAACAGAAGACATATTTGATATATTGTTACTATGAAGAAAGATGAGGTCAACTTATGGCAGATGACAATAGTACTATTCTTATTGTCTTTAATCCTCACTCATCTCATATGCTACACGAGGGATGAGCGACAGTTATATAGAGTATTCTGAATGAAACATTAGTTAAGTAATAAGTATGAAAATCATTTAGATATCTTGTTCTGCTTGATGATTTGACCATTTCAAATGGATCTGGTAAACATGTGTTGGAGTTGTACCACAGAGACTCTTTGTATAACCATAGAATGGGTACACGCCCCATTCCAATATACAGCGAAGATGTAAATAATGTATAACATCTCAAAAACTGTGATGGATATAAACATAAATTATCTTACTATGTCAAGTTTACGTCATCTGAAAAATCTACATCATAATGAATCGTATAAAACCTTTTTTTTTTAAACTCAGCAAAATCGTCAACTGCGTCAAATATGACATGATCAGCACATACAAAAGTGTGTGCCCGTGTCAAGATAATGTAGTTCTTTTACCTTTCCAGACTTGCATCCTTTATATTCAAAAAAGAGGGATTTAAATAGAAATATTGGTTTCATTGACTACAACTTCTACGTGCTGTATTTATTAGGTGTTAAATTGTTCTTATATGACAAAGATCGTAGACATGGCAGAGGCATTCACAATTTCGGAAGTGTTTAAAATGCAGTGATTGGACACATTCTCCAAACCAAACCATAGCTATTACTTTCTTTAATTAACAAAGTTTATAAAATTGTAATTGCACACAGAGCTTAGGATAAATAAATACTATCCTTAATTAGTTCTACATCTTAGGGTTTGACATCATTATTGAATTTAATGTGTTAATCTGGGGAAAGAAATGTGTAGGCTGGTCTATAGCAAATTGCCAATTTTTAATGTTACCGGGTGCCTCGGAAAGTTTATTATTAAAATATTAAATCTTTTGTTGTTTTTTTCTGACCAATAAGGAAATGTTCTAAAAAGTGTTCTAAACACCATGTGTATCATAGTGTATGCAATGCATGATTTATTTGTGTAAAAGACCATATGTTTGTTTAAATCATCAAAGTAGAAACAGTGCAGTTATCGTATTAATACCGCATTCAGTCGGCCCCGCGCCATACACCACGACCATAGCAGGTAACAAGACAATACTAGCTACAGGAAATGATCAGATACGGCTAAACTGTACTTCCGGTTCCTCAAACCCTGCCTCCAATATCTCGTGGTATAACGGATCTGAGGTCATTCCGAATACAGAAGGTTACACAAGATGGCCTGGGAACAACAATGGAGTCATGACATCTAACATCCTGACCATCACACCGACCAGATATATGGACGGAGATAGGATCACATGTAGGTCTGAAAACGGTTATGATTCGGACAGCGCATACGTGGATCTTGATATTCTATGTAAGTACGAGTTATTGTTAATGACTTCTATTTATAATCTGCTCGATGTTTCATTTTCTGTTTAACTAATTTAATGTCGATTGTTAGATGGGTAAATAGTACTTATTTTTATAACAGATTTGACATGCAACCTTGAAATGTTTAAGTTGATGAGCCGAAAACGTTTGTTACTCCTGAGATACAACGTAATTGGTATGAAACAGTAAAATACAAGACATACCAAACCAAGAATACTGAATATGTGTAACTTATTTCAACGTGTGATATATGAAATTCCATTCTCTTTTCAGACTCTTGTCTGCTACAAACGTTACCAAACGTCATAGCCATTGAAGGAGAACCAGACGTCACACTGACATGTTCAGCCTCCAGTAAACCACCTGCCAACTTCACATGGTATAAAGGAAGCATGGTTCTAGCTAGTGGCATTGGGTCGCTTGCAGGCAACAAATTCAGTTTTGTGATACCTCGTGTGGACAGGACTTATACTGGGAGCTACCACTGTCACGCTGGTAACAACGTTGGGAGTCCGGACTGGAAGCATGCCTACCTTATCGTAAAATGTTAGTTACTTGGAATAAATAGAATATAAATAATAAAACATAGACATAAAGATAATTAAACATTACATATTTGTGCACAGATCTAGAAAGCAACATGTCTTATCAATAATTACTTTTTTATTGGTAGAAAATACAATTTTATTTCCAATCTCTTATCCTTATACCCTGATATTATTGTGATGGCCACTGAATGCATCCGTATATGGACCGTGGTATTCATTGTATGGGATGTGGAACGGTCTGGCCGAGCAGATAGCCACAGACTCAACAGCCCTAACTCAATGGATTCTAAACGATATCTGCAAGTGTGCTGTGAGAAGTTCGTGTGCGATTGGTTCTACCAAAAGAAAGAAAAAGAAAAAAATGTGTTGCTGTTTTTTTCACACTTTTTATAGATATAGATTGTTCCATAATGGCAATACTGTGACGGCGAGATGGAAAACCAGAATTAAACTCTGCTGATAAAAGATCTACGTTGACATTTAAACGATAATTCTCAATTGATAAACACAACATAAATGCGTCATATTTCCAGGACGTGTGCTGATTTACAAAAAAGTAAAAAAGAACACCAGATGTTTAATTTAGAAACTTTATCTGATTGTGATTTAAAAAGACTTAGGACATTTATTAACAATGTACGTTATTTCTATTCATGATTTGTTTTACCAGATCCCCCAACTGTGACTGTGTCAGCCTCTACATCTCCATCATACACCGTCACATGTACAGCAGAAGGTTACCCGGACAGTTACGTGTATCAAGACTGGGTCCAGATCTGGCCTGGATACGGGCCCGTTACTACGATACCTTTTAATCGGACTCTGTTGATCTTGACGAATGACACTTACGAGAGATCAGGCGTGTATGTGTGTGGCGCTAGTAATAGGGTTCCTGTGTACGGCACGGACCAACTGTACATGCACGGAAATCAAACAGTTCTTATTCCAGGTTGTTTAAATCAATGAACAAGTTTCGTTTTAGATGCCATGCTCGCTTATTGTAAATATGGAAAAAAAAACATCCTTTACAACTCACATCTAGCATACTCTTTCATACTGCACACACATATACACACAAATACAGCTTTCAGTGTAGCCTTTTGTATTGTGTATAAATCTACCAGTGTATACAATTGCAGTATTAAGCCCATATATATACCAGTACCAACTGCTTTTATATTTAACACATCAAACAATATACGTACATTCTCATATTTAACACACACATAATCAAGTCAACATGTTCATATTAAGCGCACACCAACCAGTGCACATTTGTTTATTCAATGCACACCTCTACCAGTGCACCCATTTCATATTGGAGCACAAATGTAAAAGAGCTAGCAAACTTTGGCATATTAGGCACATATCTACCAGTGCACAGTTTTTTCTTGTTAAGCTCACATCATCCAATACACACCTTTTCTTACTAAGCACACATCTATCAACGCACACTTATTCATATTAAGCACCCACATCTACCGGTACACTATTGTTTACATAAAGCACACACATGTACCCGGACACACTTCTGTACATTAAGCACACACATGTACCCGAACACACTTCTGTACATTAAGCACACACATGTACCCGGACACACCTTTGTACATTAAGCACACACATGTACCGGTACACACTTCTGTACATTAAGCACCCACATGTACCGGTACACACTTCTGTACATTAAGCACACACATGTACCCGGACACACTTCTGTACATTAAGCACACACATGCACCGGTACACACTTTTGTACATTAAGCACACACATGTACCCGGACACACTTTTGTACATTAAGCACACACATGTACCCGGACACACTTTTGTACATTAAGCACACACATGTACCGGTACACACTTCTGTACATTAAGCACACACATGTACCCGGACACACTTCTGTACATTAAGCACACACATGCACCCGGACACACTTCTGTACATTAAGCACACACATGTACCGGTACACACTTCTGTACATTAAGCACACACGTGTCCCCGGACTCACTTTTGTACATTAAGCACACACATGTACCGGTACACACTTCTGTACATTAAGCACACACATGTATCCGGACACACTTTTGTACATTAAGCACACACATGTACCGGTACACACTTCTGTACATTAAGCACACACATGTACCCGGACACACTTATGTACATTAAGCACACACATGTACCGGTACACACTTTTGTACATTTAGCACCCACATCTACCGGTACACACTTCTGTACATTAAGCACACACATGTACCGGTACACACTGCTGTACATTAAGCACACACATGTTCCGGTACACACTTCTGTACATTAAGCACACACATGCACATGGACACACTTCTGTACATTAAGCACACACATGTACCGGAACACACTTCTGTACATTAAGCACACACATGTACATGGACACACGTCTGTACATTAAGCACACACATGTACCGGTACACACTTCTATACATTAATCACACACATCTACCGTACACACTTCTGTACATTAAGCACACACATGTACATCGACACACGTCTGTACATTAAGCACACATGTACATGGACAAACTTCTGTACATTAAGCACACACATGTACCCGGACACACTCTGTGATCTTAAGTATGCACAACTACTGCGCATACCCTTTTATATCTAGAACACACATCTCTCAGTACACATATTTATAGCTCGCGCACACACACACAGAGTTTCTAGTACCTAATTTCTCAAAGCAACCGTACATCTATCACTATACAGTTTTCATAACACACAAATACATACATACACACACCCACGTACGCACACACTTACCCGCACATACACAAACACTCACACACGCACACACCCTCAAACAAATGCTCACTTACACAAATGCACACTCACATATCTGCAGACAGTTTGTTTATTGTGTACTTCCCACACGCCTAAATTCAATACGTTTACATAATACGTTTACATATGTCACAAACATACTTCAAAGAATAGATCGCTCGCATATCACACCCGCACACATTTTCCAGTTGATTTTTTTTCTTTTTTATATTTTGCACATGTACCATCATAATGAACCTTCCCAACACATGCAAATTGATTGAATGTTAATCATACAACGCATAGATCAATTCAGCCTGTTCTTATAACAAAACAAAAAAAACTAACAAAGGCTTTAGAAATAAATATCTTTCAGACAAATCACTATAACAGATTATTTTCACTTGGACATTTCGTACTTAACTAGTTTTAAAATAGTCTCCGTATTGGGCTTACATGGTCAAAACTTGTACATTTTTAGACAGTATTTTCATTTTATGCAACGTGTTTTACATATATTTACAAAATAGCACCACCTGTATTGATGGACCCAATGCCTGACGTTGCAAGAATCCGTGTTGCCGGGAAACTTGGCCAGGATGCTAACATTAAGATCAAGTACTGGTCCAACGTTAATGATAGTGATGTGAGATGCTACGAACTTGTGGGAGACACTCAATCGTCTTCCTCTGTCTGCAATGTTATGATGACAGACACCGAGGTTGGACTTCCGGTATTTAATCATATGGTTCCTGAGACAGGAACATTGGCAGCAATCAAGATACCAATCAGAAGTCTAGAAAATTTGACTGACTACGATATTGTTGTTACAAACCGTATTGGGAAATCGGTACTAGGCATCACCATTGTTCCTGAAGGTAGGATTTGTGTTGAATAAGAATATATGACAAAGTGCTATGAGCATTGCAACATATACTTAACTCCGAAAAGGCTCAGAACAAAAGTATTTTACATGCAAGTCAAGCGAAAAGTAAGACCAAATTTGTGATGAGTCATTTAACGAAAAGAGCAAACCCGACAGTAACCGCCTTGGAACGGTCAGTCGGCAAAATGGACCGACTGGGGTGCTTACACTGGTTTAACAGAGCTCTAACCTATACGTAAAATAAACACGCGTCCTATTGATTCCGAGATATTAACCAATACGTGGGTTTGATAAAAGTTGTATTTCTTATGCACTATACATGCGAGAAATGCTGATTAATTACTTACCTTTCAGTCGTTTTATAGGCATAACCCATACACGCAGTTGCCATACTAGTTATACAGTGTTGACGGTGATATTCTAAATACGATTTAAAATGTGCATAGGAAATTTATACAGATACCATTGCATTCAAAAAGCAACTCCACTTCTTTCACTGTATGAAAATCTATGTTGAAAATGCACTCAATTCCTAGTAGGCCCACCTGCAGCCCCCACATCATCGCTGTCACACCAGCTGGATTCCACGGAGGCTACAGCCAGACTCTGGTGGTCCAGATCAGTACCGACCTTACAACGTGGATAGTTTGCTAAAGAAATCCTTTAAAACATTTACCTATATTCATGGACAGGTTCATTTGATTAACCCACAAGAAAGCACCAAACACATCGTACGCACCTTTGCTTATAGAGAAGGATTCAGTAAAGCATTTCGATTCTCACTCAAAAACAACTAAATGTTGGTCGTATGCCGCCAGGTTATGAGCACTCATAATAAATATATGATATTGACTAAAATTGTTCTTGATTTTATTGAGACACATATATTTAAAGACTTTAAAGCGAATAAGAAGAGATATGCTCTATAAAGCACACACTATTGTTACAGATAACCCCATATCATCATCTAATACCGCCACTTTGGCTGGATCAGTGGTCGGTGTGCTTATTGTCCTGGCTGTGCTTGGACTTGGGATATTCCTTTCTAGAAAATATGACTGTTTACTTCAAGCGAAGCTGGAACTATCTCAACCGAGTAAGTTAACATGGATTTGTTTACACCTGAAGTAACTATTAATTATCGTATTTATTTGCCGAGCCAGTTTCTGTGAAAAAAAACACATAGAACAGCTACACTATTTTTTTAAAATATGTTTATCTTTAATTGGTCTAAATCTCGTTATAACAGAGGAAAATTACTTGATTCAGAGAGAGAAAAACACACAACAACATTACGTTAAAAGTTGTTTGGGTAGAAAGAAGTATTATCTTCCTGTCTATCGTATTATAATTATAAAGATACATTTTTATGAAGGCGTTTATTGTTACCCGTGTTGTGAACTAATAGGTTTCTTGAAATATTCACAAAAGCATATTGAATTATGTTAACAATCTTTTAATTTTTGCAGGTGATGATGTACCAATGACAGAAAGGTAATTCATATATTGTATGTGCGCCTGCGCCGTATTGGTTTAGATGGCATGCTCTATTGTAACTACAGCATTCTACCTTTGGAGAACATAAAATCAAAGCTTAGTGCTTTTCTATCCTGATAGTCTGAATACTTGTGTAAACTTTTTGCAATGAATCTTTGTTATAATACATTTGATAACGGTTTGTTCTTGTCTTAAATATTTGTAAAGTCCCTGTTAAATAAAGCCCCGGTAACCATCGATTACACAATGTTGCAATTTCTAAATCGCATTTTATCGCAGTTTTAGCAAAACACTACTAAATCATTTAGTGATTTTCTTTTCCAGCCGGAACATCTATGAATCGACTGTGGCAGCCAGAGACTTGGCACATGTCTACTCACAGCTTGACAGACAAGGTTGTTCACAAATATTTCGGAACATAGTTTAACTAAACATTGTAAAGGCTGATAGAATTTTAAATGTTAATGCAAAGTTTTGATGGACTAATTTTTATTGCATGCGTTTTATTTTTAGCTCCAAAAGTAATATGGGCTAGATGTCAAGTAACTGCTCAGTATAATATTAAAGGCGATATAACGCTTCGCCGTGGACTAAAGAATTACGATTACCTGCACATGTATCTGACAATATTTGTGATAATTGTAATTTTTAAAAATAAACATGATAAATGATGTTTTATTATTTCAGTGGTTGTACCAGGTGCTCAGAATAGGTATGCATACATTTTATGTATAATTGAATACATTGAATCTGATAAATTGTGTCCACATTTTCTTTTCAATAAACTTAACCAAATTTATTTTTATCTTTTTAAAACTGTAAACCATTATTGAAAGATAATGTTTTACTAGTATATAATCCTTCCATACCAAATATTTGTCAATGTAATATATGAATTTAATACATCTGTGATGGATGGCGATATACATATTTTATGCAAGACACGTTGGACAGTCCTTTTTGGATAAATTCGACATATTTATTCTAGGTTAAACAACACCGCCCTGTATGAAAGTATCACGGCATTGTCTTCGCCGGAACACGTCTACACTAGCCTGTCTGCTACCCCAAAGGGTAGGCTGTTCTTGTTTTCCTTGGATAATCAATATCAGAAAAAGAATAAATGAAATGTCCTTTGAGCATTGCAACATATACCAATCTCCGAAAGGGCACAGGACAAAGGTATTTCACATGCAAGCCAAGTGAAAAGCAAGAATAAATGAGTCATTAAACGAAAAGAGAAAACCCGACAGTTACCGCCTTGGAACGGTCAGTCGGCAATATGGGCAGACTGGGGTGCTTAAACCGGTTTTACATAACTCTAACCTCGCACTTCCTGATGGGTTTCTCAAATGCAAGCAATGAAAAGAAAACCGATCTATTTGAATATAAAATGTCCATGCACTGATATTTTCTAAGTAAGTTATGACAAAGTAGTACGTCATTGAAAAATAATGTCCACATAGTGTTTTGAAAAGTAAAGGGTATCATTTCGATTATAAAAAACTACACAAATATGGTTGATTATAAGTGAAATTACCTTTGAATCAAGAGAAAACATGATCAGAGAAGAGTAAATGTGTAGTCTCCTGTTTATGTGAAGATGGAATCGAGGAACCAAAGTCCAATATCCATTAAAGGAAATACACGTAACAACAGTCTCCATAGCTGTGAGGTTTCACAGTAGGTATAATAATAATAATATTATAATAACTGATATGTTTTGCCTTTATTACGCCAGTAAAGGATAGATCCTAGGCCTATTATAACAAAGCATTTGGATTTCATTACTTATTATCTCTTCACAATGATACATTTTATTTTGTTGGTTTGCATTGTTTTCTAAAGATTCGATGGTTTCCTCTGTGTGTGTGTGTGTGTGTGTGTGTGTGTGTGTGTGTGTGTGTGTGTGTGTGTGTGTGTGTGTGTGTGTGTGTGTGTGTGTGTGTGTGTGTGTGTGTGTGTGTGTGTGTGTGTGTGTGTTAAATTTATATATATTCATTTGAACACATCTGACGTCGCGGCATATTTCTATCGTTTCACCTCATTATATTGTTCTCATAATACGTTATTGCTTAGACTGTTTTAGTTCAAACAACTCTCTCGTTTAACGCAAGATGCAGGTTCTTGCTCTTATTTGTCTAGTTTTAATTATTTTATTTAAACGGTTTGTTTGTTCGGAAAACCTTCAGGAAGTGCGAGAAGTAAGCGCTGAACAAAACAGGTTTTATCACACCAGTCCGTCCATTTGCTGACGGTAATGGTTGTTTTTTCTTTTATGCATAATGTATAGTCTCTGTGTTTTATCACTGTAACATGAACTTTCCAGGCCTTTGTCTACAATTAGTTCATATTTAAATAGTTGTTGTAATTCGTATACGTCTTTTGCATAATTTCCTGTTTAATGCTATGCTTAAAACTCGTCCATGGACTTGGTCCTTAGGTTCTTGGTCCTAAGGTACATGGACTTGGTCCTTAGTGGCGAACGGCTAATATTTGATGTTACTATATTTTGTCCGTATTTTTGTTTCAGAAAATGTGTATGAGAATCTGAAAGTGTGATGGAAGACTATTGATTCTCTACCCGTTGTGACTAGAGTGAAACGGTTATGTTTGTAATATAACTCTTCGATGAAGCCCAAAAGACACCTAACTGACTGTATCCAGCACGGCTTCCTCACCTACTATCGAGGCCAATCAAAAATGCCTAATTTAGTTTGCAAAGTACTGTCGTATGAGTAAAGCTTAAATCCAGATAAATAGATAAGCAAAGTGTTTCGTATTTTATCTAAGGAACAAATACTTTAAAAAATCGACAGCTTTATTTTTCGTTCGTTGTGATATGTTTTATGCATTTTCTTAAATTAAGTAAAACAGGTAAAAATATATAATGAGAAGAATGCGGATTGTCTTAATTATATCCATCCTAAAATTATATCAGAAAAGACAAGAACATAGTCAAATTAAGATTAATAATTTCAGACATTAACATAAACTAGCAGTATAACGGTTTACAATCGACTACAGGAATATAATCGTTTATCTGCATATTTGTGGAAAATCTATCAACATCTTTCTGGCATACACATATGCTAAACAAGTAAGTTTCATCAATGTTTATCGGTATTACGTACATATTACAATACAATTAAGAAGCGACAAAAACATAAAGCGTATGATTAAGATTTATATACACACATAATTGCCTTCTATACCAGACAACACATGCAGAGTAATATCAATACGACTACAATACTAGTTTCTCCCAAATCGGTGCGTAAAAATGGCAGAAAACCGATAATAAACCCTTTTTATTATTTGATCCAATCTAAGGTGAATTAAAAAGACAATTTTTGTCTGTCATCAAAATGCTGGTAAAGCTATCTAAGCATATTACATTAATGTTATGAATGTGTCAAAAAAGTCAAGTGACCCTAACTTAGTAGCGTTAAACTTTTAAGAGAACATTGACTTTTAATAAATGTAACCTCGGGCTTCATTAAACTCGTCTCATGGTCAATATTCATCAGGAATGTTGCGAATATTGACAGCATTGGAATTCCACCTTAACACAAACACAAATGCTGATTTAATGGGATAAGAAAATATAATCTAAAAGACACATTTGGGGGGAAAATATTTTCATTATATGAGCACACCTTACAATCGATCATTAGTAATGCCTTAATTTGTGCAGTCATAAATCTACCATTGATATTACTAGTTATTTTGGACGACAATAAGGCGGATTTAATATATTAACATATTTATCCTGTATCTCATGTGACTTTTATTATTCAAAGCTGATAATTAAAGCTTAAAAACCACAAACTGATGAACAGTACCATCACAATCGTCTTTTTATTAAAGAATAAATACATGTAAAAAGGGATTAATTTTGACCACTTACCAAGTGTCCTACGTTATAAATTAATATCATAAAAAATCCCCAAATTATTTAAAAATCAACTAAAATCCAATGATTTGTTGCATATAAAAAGACGTTAAAGGTTTTATGTTCAATTACAGCCTAACATAAACAGACATTAACCTAAACGATGTTTCTAGACGTTCAACTTCCTCATTTTATTATTTACCTTCTTGCCATATCGTTACTTTGGATATAAACACGTTCATATTTACTCTTCAAGTGTCCGAACTATTGCATGCCGAATAAAATTGATTTTGACCTTTGTTCGAAAGAATTAGCTTATGTAATTAATATGTTTGTCGAACCCTGGTATAAAAGAGAAAAACACTGATACAGTATCATTAAATACAGGAGGATATTTTAATAAGAATATATGACAAAATCCTATGAGCATTGCAACATATACCAAACTCCGAAAAGGCACAGAACAAAGGTTTATCACATGCAAGCCAAGCGAAAAGTAAGAACAAATTTGTGATGAATCATTGAACGAAAAGAGCAAACCCGCCAGTAACCGCCTTGGAACGGTCAGTCGGCAATATGGACCGACTGTGGTGCTTAAACCTGTTTTACAGAGCTCTAACCTCGCACTTCCTGACGAGTTTCTCAAATGTAAGCAATGAAAAGAAAAACGATCTATTTGAATACAAAATGTCCAAGCGCTGATATTTTCTATAAGTAATGACGAAAGTAGTGACGTCATTGAAAAATAATGCCCACATAGTGTTTAGAAAAGAATATGGTATTATTTCGATTTGAACAATTACACAACTTGGTTGACTATAAATAAATTTAACTTTCTAAATCATGAACAAACATGACTGTAGCGGCCAAGCTCGCCCACTGGCTGATAAGCCCCGCGCGGCTAAGCCCGCCCATTGGCTTATAAGCCCCGCCTCACTAATCATATAAGATTATTGTATGCATGTATTGAAGGGAGTTGTTGTCAGAGAATGTATGTGTGAGCATCTGAATAAAAGTGTTAACCATCCTTCGGGTCTTGTACTACCATCCCTTAAGGGTATGTATATAAACAACAACAACATTACAATGACCAGAGACGAATAAATGGTTGTAGCATCCTGTTCATGTGAAGATGTATTTGAAGAACCAGAGTCCAATGTCCGTCAAAGGAAATACACGTAACAATCCTTATAGGGTGAATTAAATGACAACATAGATTACATGCACGGGGAGATTTTTTACGACCTCCACACTGCACAAGTGACATTGTTGTGATCATGAATAAGAATATATGAAAAAGTCCTATAAGCATAACTAATAACTAATCAAATTATACCGAACCCACCCGTCCAGTTTACTACAGAAAACAATTAAATATATTAAATAAATTGTATCGTCTAAATATTCCTTTCGGATTAGACACGACCAATGTGTACAAGCACATAAAGCCTCTAACAACATAGTATTTGTCTAACGAATATACTACACAAATGAACTGAGTTTCACCACCAGTTTTTAGCACCAACGTTAACATTCATACAGTAATTGACACACACAGACATATGTTAAAATTTCTTTCACTGTACTGAATTCCTTATCTTCACAAAATACCATACACGTCACGCATCATTGGTAATGCCAGCTCTAGCACCACTGCATAAATATCACACGACGATTTTTCTTTAAGCTTGCCGGGGCAATTATCTTCATTACATATATGGATAGTTTATTATAATTTGACTTACTTAGTTTGTTTGTTTGTTTGCAATATTTTTTTATCAGTTCCGAATACAGGTTTTTGCTGTTAACTTTCTCACTTTGACTATGGTATTTTATTTACATTGTTTTTTAGAAAAAATCTTAAGGACGTGCAAAGTTTGAGCGCTCAAAAAAAAGGTTAAGGCAGCTGGTTGTTTTACATAAGTATATGTAGTTGACGATGTCTTCCTTCTCGAAAATTAATGTTGTTTGAAGCTTTATTTAACGTAAAGCAATTAATATTCAACTAGTTGTTGGTCTTATTTAAGGATGGCACATAAGACTTGCACACTTGTTTTCTTTGATGGGTCTATTTGTGTCGACCTTAAGCTGCATTTTACATTTTTTGAAATGTCAGATGTATGTAATTTTGTAAAGAGACATATAATTCCCCACAATTTTCCCATTTTCCAAATTGGTATCAAAGTTGACAAAAACAGTGACTTTCAGCACAGTTCTTGGATGTGTTAAGTATCCCAATAGCTTTTCACATGTCATAATGAAGAAGATTTTGTTTTATCTGTATTTACTTCAAAACAAATTAACACTAATCCAAAATATGACCAGGTTCTTTAAGAAATGGTCGACCTAGGTGATAAACCGGTTTGACGAGCTCTAACCTTGCACTTCATGAGGATTCTCTGAAAAGTATTACAGTCGTTTGTGTGTGTGCGCGTGTGTGTGTGTGTGTGTGTGTGTGTGTGTGTGTGTGTGTGTGTGTGTGTGTGTGTGTGTGTGTGTGTGTGTGTGTGTGTGTGTGTGTGTGTGTGTGTGTGTGTGTGTGTGTGTGTGTGTGTGTGTGTGTGTGTGTGTGTGTGTGTGTGTGTGTGTGTGTGTGTGTGTGTAAGATTCTTTTCTCAACAAATCGCCTTTGTTTAACTTTATAATACTGAAACGTTATTTGTATGGTCAGTTCAAGTAGTGGCAATGCTCCTGGTAATACTGGTCATACTATTATAAAAGAGGATGATATGACAACGACGATTATTATGACGATAATGTTGTTGGTGGTGATGATGGTGATGATGTTGGGGATGATGATGATAAAGATGATAAAATACAGAGGTAGATCAGTAGATTTGTAGAATATAACATAGCCTTTGGCGTATTGCCATTTAAGACATTCTTTATATCTTAAAGTGCGCAACTATAGTACCTCTTTTAGTTGGTAGTGGCTTATGGATTCAAGATAGGATTTATACTTGGCCAGGGTTATGCTAGAGAAAAGTCTACCTCGAAAAAATGCGTAACATAGTCGAAATCTAGTTTTGTGTATGTCTACTTCCGTTTGGTCTTTATGCTGCAGTATGGTACGTATTTAGTTCGCACGATTATACGTTTTGTTATGAATTGTAACTTCCTGGGGGGGGGGGGGGGTTCGTTCTGAGTAAATGGCTATAATAAACCCTTCTCATACTTTAGATTGAAAAACCTATGATCTTTATGTGATACCATATAATATGTATTTTTAATAATGGTAAATTTAGGACAATAAATATGTAATGTAAATGTCATAAGAACCACCATCACTGAATTATGTTATAATGATAGTAATCAAAATGTTGTTCCCTGCAGCAGGCTTCACTGGCACATCTTAATGTTACATGTACAAGCATATGTTCTGCGTTGAAATTAAATAATGAAAAGTACCCATTCAAACATATGTCACTTCAGTTCCATGTAGACAGTTTGTTGTAAAGTTTCGTATGTTGATGCTGGCTTCCTGGAATATGACGAGAAAAGTGTAAACTATGATTGATGCATTAATTCAATAAACATTCTTAAGTTTATCATTAAATGGTAAATTAGCACTGACAGGCCACTGTGATTCAGAAGACAAAGTCATTGTAGCATCAACTGGCATGCGAATACATTTTTGTTCAACCATCACCTCGAACATTAGAACATACACAGATTTTAAAGGAAACAACAGATTATAGCAAAAACACTAGTTTAGAGGGATTTAAATCCCCGAGTTATTGTTTCATTTGTTCGAAATAAAATCACATATAGTAATATAATTTTCCTTAAAAAGTCACTTTTCTGTCAGCTTGCAACCACATGTTTAAAGCAATATAACTTGGCGTTATTCACATAAAAATGCCAACGTACTAATGTACAATCTGGATTTGAGTTAGAGCGATGACAGGATTTACAAATAATTAGGTGTTGTTGTTATTTTCGATTTCGACCAGTGTTAAATGAGGCTCAATCCAATGATCCGGCTAAACGTAAATCTGTTGACTTTTCGATGTTATATGACAGTTGTTCTAACGTCTTAAATAAAGGTATGCACATGTACTTAAATTTGTGAAACACCTGTGTTTGCGACTGAAAAAGGGGCAGTATTCCATCATGTTTTTCAAAAGTTTAAACACATTTAGTTTTAACACTTAAATTAATTGCTTTCAAATCTACTAGGCTTTGATGTACTGACTGAATCCGCACAAGTAAACAGGAATGAATAACAATGCTTCGGGTGTTCAAATTGGCTCTGCTTCTAGTATTGGTCTGAAATTGTTACGGTATTAATGAGTATATAAGGGAACCATGAAGATAGAGTGACGGAGAGAGAAAGAAAGATAGAGAGATACAGAGAGAGAAGTAGAAAAAGATGGTGCTAAGGCCAACATGTTGTTTCTCTCCGTCAGTAACTTTGTCATGTTGCTTTATAATATAACGTTAATATCGTTAAATGGAAAATATATCATAACGGTACGAGTATTGTTGGCATAACAAAGTATGTCAAAAATAACTGTGAAATATATTTTCTTTATTTACGTAGAAGTGGTAGAAGTAGTAGTAATAGTAGTTTTAGAAGTAGTTGTAGTAATAGTAGTAGTAGTAGTAGTAGTAGTAGTAGTAGTAGTAGTAGTAGTAGTAGTAGAAGAAGAAGCAATAGCAGCAACAGCAGCAGCAGTAGTAGTAGTAGTAGTAGTAGCAGTAGTAGTAGTAGAAGTAGTAAATAGCAGTAGAGTAGCAGTTGTAGGAGAAATAGAAGTAGTAGTAGTAGTCGCCACTGGAGGAAGATCTAATATGTGTTAAAACACGCGAAGTGTGTCCTAGGTTAGAATACACGTTCTTGTTCCAGATGTCACGCCCAAATAACGCTTTCGCAAGCACACGAGTTGTTTTAATTTTGTTCAAGGATTTAAGATACGGACTTGTCTGCTAGCTAGATCTCTTGAAAAAACTTTACCGTTCAAATATGTTGGATTGAATAGTTTTTACAGATAAGAATGATTACCGTACGAACAGTATATAAAGAATTTATAAGGAAAAAGAAGTATAACTACAATAGGAACAAGGGAACTTGAAGCTAATAGACATAAACACGCAAAAGAATACTGAGCTTTATTGAAAGGACTGTCTTCACAAAATAATATTACAAACAAGCTAGACTCGTCAGAATGAATATCTTTAGGCGGTAAACAATCCCGACTCTATATTTTTCAACCTTATGAGGATACGATACATTTCAATGAGTGCTACTTACAAAGCGGTTTCCAGATTATGTTTACTGAACTTGATAGCGAAATTTCACCTACTGAAGTATGTAAGGCTTGCAGAGAGCTTGATTTCGGTCAATAAACAGGAACCCGACCGTATGATCAACGAGGTCTTATAATGTGATTTTCAACACCTAAACAATTAATTATGCGTGCTTTTTATCAAATTGTTTTACGGTTGAATGGATAGAAAGTTACATCATTCCGTTGCATAAAACGGGGACGTGAATAATGTGTAAAATTGTAGTTATATCTTTAATGAGTCACCTTTGTAAATTATTTACACGCATTCTTAATAACAGATTGAGTAAGTGGGCCGAGGATTACGGCGTATATACCGGGGCTCAGCTGGCCTTAGAAAGAAAATGGGAACCGTTGATAACATTTTTATGAAAAAGGAAGTAATTAGTCATTTTCTTAACGCACATAAGAATATTGCAAGGATTAATTTCCAAAATGCATACGATTATGTAGTTAGAAATATTCTATGGCGCAAATTAATAGTTTGGTGTTAGAGGAAAGAACCTTAATATAATTAAATCTATATACAGACAAAGGTTAAATAAAATAACAATGTGAGTGACACCTTTACACACGCTTTTGGGGTCGCCTAAGTAGATTGTCTCTCATCTTTTCTCTTTATCTAATTAAAATTTGTATGATAGGTCCTTGAAAAGAACGGGTTCGAGGGTGTAACTATTGATCGGCTTAAAATGTTCATACTGTTGTATGCTGATGATATTGTGTTATAATCGGAAACTGAAAAAAGGTTTACATAAATTATTAGACCAAACACGTTTGTAGTCATACGTTACCTTTGCTAATAACGTAATCGTTCTTATGTACTAAATATATGTAGAAGATCTGTCACTCGTTGTCATTTAATACAAACATTTGTTTATCGGGCCTAAAATCGGTAACGAGCCTATGGTAAGCTTACTATTATTTTTCCTGGAAGAGTTTTATAAATGTTTGTATTCAATGTGTCAGATTAATTTTATCACATGATTTTAGTAGCGAATATTTTTGGACTCTAGATCAGAAGCTTTCAAAGTCTAACCCTAGACCTGTCACACGTTTCCAATAGGATCTTATTAATTTAGTTTAAGCGTAAATGGCCATAATTGGTCGCTGCGATGTATTTTAAAATTAAAATAAATCAATCAATAAATCAATTAATCAAACCATGTTTCTTGTCCAAGACTTTTCTTATATGAACATTTTGAAAAACGTAATATGTTTAGGCTAATTGTTATTTCTTTACACCCAAATGTAGTAAATAGAAGTATTCATCTTGGATGCTATTATATTATGCTTTTCATAATAAATCGGATGAAAATAGGATTTTACGATATTTTACACAACATTATTTGGTAAAATAGTGGTATGAGGCGATCTACATTAAGATGGCGTCGATCACGTTATTATAAGAAAGCTGTTTTACACTTTTAATACATGTATTATGCTCGTAAATTAATTGTCGTTGTTAAATCCCAGTGACAAGCAAAGTGTTAAAGATATGCCACCACAGTGAACTTTGCACAGAAATGTTTAAGCTACATATTGGCTTTGTATATCATTACTGCTGCTTTTAACCCCAGTTAAAAGAATCTACAATAAAACGGCCCGTGCGTATACATGACACTCAAGTTAGTAAGGAAAGACAATTCATACTATACTGCAAAAAAATACACAATTTTTCTGTTAATTCAGATACATTGACAAGTAACAATCAGCGTTCGTAAAGAGTTATGTCTTTTCTACTACAACCCGCCATGACAGAAAATACTTATGTGTTGCAAGTGCGACCTAAGTATGCGATTGCTATACTTGTTGTAACTACAATTATATGTCCTGTTATAATCGTCTCTGTACTTACTTCATCCGGAGCTACGTTAGACATTGTGGATAATTTACTGGAGGACTCAATTGTAGACCAGTGTCTGTTAATGTGTGAGTTGTCCTATAGTGCATCTATCGACTGTTAAACACTTGGTTCCCAATTTATAAACTAATTCAGCAAATACTATGTTTTAATCTAGACGTCTTCTCAGTTATATAATCCGCGGTCAAACTGTATTTTTGATCTTCAGTTAAACCAATGTTCTGCCTCTTCTAATGAATACATTAATTCCGTCATCGCTGTCTTAAATTCTTAAATGCCACATCCCATACACAGACGTTTAGTCGAAATCTCTAGGGAAACTTTTTATTATTAACTGTTAACATTATCTGAACAAACATAAATAGTACAATACACTATTTTTATGTTGTTCTTGCATCCTTTTAAGGGATTCAATTTACTGAACGAATAGCGTTTGTTTTGTACATTTTATCTCAATCATATATAATTTAACAAAACAGTGTCCCATATAAATATCCTCTAAAGGTCACAGTCTTCCCACTTGAAAACATCGTTTAACACAACACTGTAGTTGTTTTTGTGTTTAGTGTCATATTCACTTTTCGCAACAACAAGCAATGTATGATGTTGTACAGTCATCCCATTTAGGGTCGAGGTGTCATTACTTGACCAGGTAAACAAGGTATATAAATGTTTTCGTCAGTTATGGCATTTTTTGCCCTAGGATGGTAACCACGACTTTGTATTTAGAAATGTGTGTGTGCAATTTAGGACTTCAATGACCGTCCGATCGAAAGTCCGGTTCCAATTATTAAACAAATCCTGTAAGCTTCAAAAGCAGAAATGTGTATTGAGATCGAGTGTTTTGCGCCTTTTACGAAACTGCGTCAACGTCATGTATCTATCCTGACGTGATGTTGTCACTTTTGGCCTGTCGTATCGCGGCAAATCTTTAACACTGTTAGTATGACGGCAACTCTGTCGCAAGTTCATCATTGTATTTCTATGGCAGTTGATTGGCTTGGCGACGCCAGTTACGCTGACGCCAGATGCAAGTTGTAAAAAGTGCATGAATTCGTTCATTTTCTCGAAGCCGTGAAACCTTATAAACACGGGAAAGTCGATTGACTAGAGATATTATCATTAAGTAACCTTTTAAGAGATCGGTCAACAACAAGCTGTCCTTTGTACAAATACTACACGGGTAGCACGTGCCAAAAATTGCTAATGACGTTTTTTTTTTCATTTTCAAGGACATCCACAAGTTTGAAAAGCCGGTCGAGTTGTGTTATTTATAGCCTATTACTTTATCGAATGACTAGAGATGAAGTGCGAGGATAGAGCTCTGTAAAACCGGTTTAAGCACCCCAGTAGGTCCATATTGACGACTGATCATTCTAAGGCAGTAACGTTCGGGTTTGATCTTTTTGTTAAATGACTTATCATAGATTTGTTTTTACTTTTACATTTGGCTTGCGTGTGGAATACCTTTGTCCTGTATGGAAGGGATATCCGCCAATATTCTAATTACTATTTCTAACTTTCAATCATCCTAACTTTTATATATCTAATGAAAATGTTCACATGTCAACATTTTATTTGAACAATTTCACATTTCCCTCATATACAATTTACAAATCGCGGTGCGAAAATCACGAATACATGTTACATTTCTAGAATCCAAATTACAAGTTACTAATCTGGAGGCGCAAATCTAATCTCTAATGTAAAATGTACATTGCATAACAGCAGGTCAATATTAGGACGCAAGGGGGCGCTGGGAATATCTGTCTATAAATAGAATGTACCGCTTGAACTGGTCCGCGTTCGTCTGTACTTTCAAGGTGTGAGTTTCTTACCGACAGAATCAGACACATGTATTATGTTTGTGCTATACAATTTAAGGGATATTGTTCTGTACGTAACTGGTGATCATTATATGAGTACTTTTATATATAAGTTATTGTTTGTGGCACATTAAGAAAAATGCGTGATACATGTATTGACAATCATTCGTGACATGTAGGAGCCTACTGTAGGCATGAACTAATAAAAGTCGGTCCGTATTTACACGTCTCTACTTTTTCCTCAAACTGTATGAAGCGCTTTAAATGTTGTTCGTATATTTTTATCTCTCAGGTCAGACAGCCCCTACACCAACCCATCCCACCCCCACACCCACCCCCACCCCCACCTGCCCTTTTTCAACCTCTATGGTCCCACCCGCTTTCATTTAGCTGCATATATCCTGATTTAACCAAAGTGATCCGAGCTGGCAAAATTCCATTACCGGTACACAGTATATATTGAGTTCGAACCCAAGACCTCCTCCGTAATCAGGTGCTCTACCACCTGGTCTTCCTGGGCAGAGAGCTTTTAACCATCCTTATTTTTAGACTTTTAACCAGACATCAACTGGACAGAACCACCAATACCTAGCCTGTTCCTGCTCCACAGGGTTCTCTGGAGAACCCCTTCTGGCGCCACTGAAAGGTGCTCTAGCAACTGAGCTACATGGGCACCTGACTCTGTGGAAAGTATACTCACTACATCACGTACCCCTGTTGATGTAGTTCAATTCCAATGCATTGTAAACAAATCCGAATGCGACTGAGATCGTATATTCTTCTGGAAAAGTCCTATACGTATATTAAATTGCAGTGAATGTAGATTTAAGAAAACAAAGACTTATGTGGTAAAATTCCTTGCAGAATTTTAATATATACATTAATAACTACTTTTGGCAAAAGATAACGCGTTCAATTTGACACCAAATAACGTTGTCCGCATTTTATTGTATCTCTTTTGAAGAATCATTTATGATTCCGTTCTATTTTTAATTTATGATAATCCATTCTATTTTAGCTTAGTGACGTCTATATTTATGTGGTACCGCCACCTAGCGTCTGAATGTTGTCAATTCTTAACTTGTACATTAGTAATTTGTGACTTGTGACTTGTCCATCTATTTGGTGGAGGAAGATCCCAGACAAATGTCTGGGGAGAACCACCGGTGCACCACAAGTCAGCTGGAAGACCTTCCCACATTTATTCCTTCGCTCCGATCGGGACTCGAACCCGCAGGGAGAGAGGCTTAGCAGTCAGAGTAGTTATAAATCGTCGACTTTACCACTTCGCAACGGGCGCCCCTGTAGATTTTGAACCCAGAACTCTCCGATCCTGAGTCAATCAGTACCGCGATACACACGGAACAAACCGGTTATTCACGATATTGTGTATAATTTGGATGCTGCTACCATTGTGTGCATCCAAAGTCAAAGATGATCCAATTTATAAAAATGAATCGCTGATAACTAACTTGACTGAAGTCGAATGCATGTCAGTGTAATTCATTCTAGACAAACTGGGGAAATGCGGCGTGCTCGATTTGCATTTACGATATTCCTTGCAATACATTTTTATAAGGTATCGACTTTTAATTTGAAAATTTAATTTCTATATTTAAAAAAAACGAATTTTGCATAGAAACATTATCTGTATTGACATAAAAATTACTACAATTAGCTAATTATTATGAGATAGTTTGTCGCAAGATACTTCGAACACAATAATTACCTATTGTTCGGCAATGTAATCAAATACGACTGGTGCAAATTGTAAGCAATATCGCCAAGCTGATTGGCTTTTTCGAAATATTGCCGAAATTAAAAGGACTTTTTCGAAATATCGCCAAATTTAATAGCAACATCGATGTTTGGCCCCTCCTGGGTGAATGAGGACAGATCAACAAAGAAAATTGTTAAAGGTGTCGCATTTTATCGACATTTTGATGCGCTTATAAAATACCGTGGAAGTACAAACAATCTAAATACACTGTGAATAGTAATCCCTCCAATAATGCGGAAAAGGGACACTACGCAGTCATGAATTTTGCAACTTATTTGTTGTTTGATTGTTTGTGCTTTGCCACCTTCTAGTCTTATTACTTTATTATTCCTGTGTTTACCACTTATAAAGCTTATAAAGCTATGCCATATTTTATTATGGTGATATGTTTCGCAATATCGTGCAAGCGAATTGTGACAGCCCTAAGGAACATATTATGTTTTGCAAAATATTCATATAATAAAAGTCTTGGACAAGAAACAAAATCTCATGTCAGGTCTAGGGTTTGATTAATTAATTAATTTATTTGTTTATTTATGTTTAAATACATCGAAGCGACCAATTACGATCATTTACGCTTTATGCTATTTACTAAATTAATAAGATCCTTCTGGAAACGTGTGACAGGGCTAGAGTTTTAATTAAATTGGCTGTTGATAACGATCATCTCGATTTGTTGGCATGCAGTCCGACCGAACATCAAGGTAGTACCGGAGAGCATGTCTAGCTACTTTCGTTAATTTTTAAAGGTTTAGAAATTGTAATAACAAAGAGAAATAAACCAAAATTTCTCGTTTTCTGCCATGTTTGAATGAACGTGACAGGCAAACAAAGACAATAATAAAAAATGAATAATTAAATAAATAAGAACGCCGTTTATTGAATTAGGACCCATATTTTATCCTGGTTAGAAAGTCCGCTATACAGACTTTCCACACGTGCAAATTTCAGTGGGCTCCAGCGCGTCACCAATAACTTATAATGAACTATCAAAAGAGAGTACGGGATAAAGTTAACAAAATCGACGGGAGATAAAAGCCTCGGCAAATAAGCAGTTTCTAAAGAGTTTCTTAAGCGAGAACAGATTAAAATGAAATAGATCAAACTGTGACGTTTTATGCGATACGATCATTCTGAAAGATGTTTTATGTTACAGACAGATTTGTGTACAGATTTTGATGGTAGTACATGGTATTTAGCGCATTTTCTGTTTTTCTTGGGAGTTTGCATTAGGATATACTTCATAATAGAGCATAACAGAAATCGTATGCGTATGCGTGCGTGTGCGTGCGTATGTGTATGCGTGTGTGTGCGTGCGTGCGTATGTGTTGAGGTTGTGTGTGCGTGTGCCTGTGCGTGAGTACGTGCGTGTGCCTGTGCGTGAGTACGTGCGTGCGTTTGTAGATATTTGGCAACTGGAGACACATTGCATTTGGGTATTTTATTTATTATTTAAAGGCAATGAGGGTTATTCTTTTATTATTTCTTCATTAAAGCTTTTTTCTACGGGGTTGATGCAAACTTAGATGTATTATATATTAATTCACCACTTACTGAAATTTGTCTAAACACTAAGCTACCATTTCTATCGTTGTAAATTTAACACATTGTATTATTCGTTTAATTATATAGCATTTTTAACGTGTTTATGAGAATTAACCAAATACAATCCTCTTGACCTTTTATTTAAGATCTCGGAGAGAAGTCGGAAGTCGGACTAACTCAAATATCCCTTAGAACACACGTGTACATAACTTAACGGCAGAAAACCTATAAGAAGAACGTGTTAACGACATCATCCAATACAAATGTAATTACTTTTATGTAAAACACACACACACACACAAATTCTAACACTGTATAGCTGTATAAGATTTAGAAAAAAATCAATCAAACAATATACAGTATTGTAGGATTTTGGATAACGAGATCGAAAGGTTACAGTAAAAAATACTGTGTATTTATGTTACCAGAACAGCTTTGGTTTAGGGGTAAAGTTTGTAAGAACTGATTCCTTCTAAATTCGCATTAATGGTGGTTCAAGGATCCACACTTGCAATTTGTAAACAGAAAAACTAATGACAATATAACGCAAATAACATATTATAAAGTACATATATGAAACTAAGCAATGGCTGAGCAAAACACTTGCTAAAAATGGGTTACAGTTCTTTACACAATTAAAATAATTAATATCATTTACTTGTTAATGATCGTAAATTGTTAATAAAACGAAAGTAATCGTACAATGTTTATTAATCAATAAAAGTTTTTGAATAACATAAAAATACTTAATAAAACTAAATGCATAATCTTCAGCGACACCATAACTATCCGCTATCCATAAAAAATCATACTGATCTTATATATTATTGGTTAGTTATTTATATGTCAAACCAATCAAGTAAGGGGTCATGACCTCAAGGGAAGTAATAGGTATATAACTCAATTAGTCTTAACTTAGTTATCTTTCTTTAATATTTCCTTGTTACCTGATTGTCTATTCAATAATTTTTCTACACAGTTATATAAATTATAATTTTACCATATCTTAGTCCTATGACATTTATTAGAAAAATGGCATGTTTAATAATAAAGGCAATCCCGAAGTTATACATAATGTGCACGGTTGAAGAGACCGTTGATATTAGTGTAATTTGAAAGCTATGTAAGTTCCTGACTGTAAAATGCAAGTAATGCAGTACAACTACGGCTATGCCCAGTGATTCAGATATTTCCGATAGCAAAACCAGTCTCATGTTTTAATGATGTGTCAAAACATTTTATGAAAATTAATATAAATTAGAAAACGCAAAGCTTCACAAACATACAGATAACTTATCTGAGATAAGTGAAGATTCTAATATGCAATGGGTAAAAAAACATTTTTTTTTATTTAAGCAATGTGTTGACGTTGCTCTCAAGCAAACAAGAAAATTTTGTTTTTACTAAAGAAATACATCCAGATTGTTAATACTTATTCACAATATTAAAAACGTGATTGTGAACTGCAATAAGACATTACATAATCAGTATGTAGATGAAACTCGGTCTCAGCTTATTGTTACCTGTATATTGATTCTACCCGGGAAGTGGACCGGTCGAGGGAGGTTAATGTGATAAGCACGATGGTGTCTACGATACAAGTGTAAAACAAATAGATTTAAATTTAATCTACCAATGTCTATAATTAGATCTAACCTTCCTAGCATTACCGGTGTGTTAATGTCCTGCTTTGATGCATATATTTGACCAGGTAAACTATATCAGTACTTAAGACGATAACATGATATGCGGCACATACACAACATAACTGTATTTCCATGCACCGACCCTTACCCATACCGCTGAAAACAGCGCACTTGAAGCTAACCATTGTGTCTGCACAATCACAAGGTTGTCTGTCATGTTCTAAATGTTATGACAAAGCAATTTACAAAAACACTTTTCGTCCTATGGCAATAGAATAGAAAGTTTATATATCAACCCAAGTGACAAATAACCTTCTATCAAATATCGTCTGAGTATTCAAGGGAGATAATGTGGGTCAGCCTGACATTAAAGTGTACTAGTTTTTAACTTCATACGACCAAAGTACACTTCACCATGTGGTATTGTGCTGCACCTAAGCAATAACGTTTACATCATTGGATAAGTTCTAAATACCGGATAACATTTAGTTAAACAACACGAAAGGTATAAAGTTGATTGTTGTTTCTAAGCTCCTTTTGTTGTTTTAAATTATAACAAATTGTTTAAGTATTCGATTTTTAAATGTTTAAAAGTGTCAAGTGTGTCTGTCTTGTATAGAGTTATAGTTTCTCACCAATATTTCGTCGTTTGCGAAAGTTCAAGCAAGAACTTGTTTGTTTTTTTACCTTTGCAGCGGAACTTAGGTCTATGTTATACGTGTACTTGTCTCTATTCAAACAAACAGTGTTGATTCAAGACTTCGCTTTCTACAACGTTTAATTGTCAGATCTTTAATCTCGTATTCTTATTTGCTTCAATAAAAACAAACCCATAGTGTGTAGTTGATTTTCTACACATTAAGGTGTAGATTTCTTCACATGAGCCATCAAAAAGAAGTATTTAGAAAGAAAGGCATAAAATAAATATTGTTATTTTTAAAATCGGTTTAATTGTAATAGTGCTTTTTAAGTATTATTTCTGTATTGTTCTTACAATTTTTATCATATTTATTGCTGTATTTAAGTAAATGCTTATTTTTGACATTTAATAATGTTTTAACATAATGTAACTTTGGTATTGGTACATTACCTGACAAATAATGAACGAGACGATATTCCCTGTAATACGAACATCCTCCGCTATCAGTTTAAGATCATAAGGAACATGGCAGAAATATGGCAGAGGGGGTAAACAGACGACAATAAATGTGAATTCTCTATGCTACAGTAACGATGACCGAAATTCTAGTGAAAGATGTTGGTGGCGCTACTGCAAGAATGGTTGACGTAGGTGGTTACATTATGCCAGCTTTCCCAGTACCAGACACAGCTATGTTGAAAAAGAACTTCGACGAAATGCCGACGTTCTCAATGAGGGACGATGACGTCATGTTGTGTAGTTACCCTAAAACAGGTCAGATCCCCGTAAAATATCAAATATGAAGCAATTAAAATCAGTCCTTTGAGTCTCATTATACAAGATTACTTATCACACATTTATATCCGACACCTTTCCTAACTACAAACTCAGTCTACAATGGTTCCAAACATGAACTACCAAAACCTAAATATACCAGGTTTAAGGTTCTGGAACTGTAAATTACTTCGGTGAACATCGGCATTCGGTATGATCCGGTTTTATGTGAATAGCATTCGTCGTCAAATTTCGTATTTGCTATTTTTAGTAATTTTTCACCACGTGATAGGGATTTTCCCTGACGTCATTTGGTTACCCATTTCTCCAAGCATTGAGGTCTTTGTATATTGCTTGTAACTTGTCGTCAGTGAAACTAATGGAACACTCTTTTTGTGCAAAGGCTACAGACAATACTCAAGCGTTATTTGAAAGCTTAGGCTCAAAATATGCCAACATTACACACTCTGGTGGCAAATGGCGTATGCAAAAAGACAACAGCAGAAAACATCGGCGGACCAGTTTTGACGTTCGCTCACCTTTGTCTGATATTTTCTCGGGATGGCCAGAATGGACTTTTAAATGTGTTCAGGGGTCAAAACTGTGAGGGACAAACAAGTGTCACTAATACCAAAAGAGTGACTCAGTTATTCCTAAACTGTCGGAATTTTTACGAACAACGTGTAAAGTGGTTAATTTCAAATATTTCCCTCAAGCCAGCCAAAGTCAGTGAAGAGAAGGTTTTCATGTGATAATGCAGAGTTTTACAAACATATTTCCGTCTCCAATACCAACTGTAGGTGATTTTTTGTATAAAGAAGTATAATCTGTTATTGACCATTTTGACGTTATTTTTCGCTATAAATTCTCTTGCAGTTTCATTATAGTAACCTTTACAAATTATTATAAATTTTATTAGGAACGTAAAAATACCTTTAAAATCTCATATTCTGGGCAGTTCATATTGCAAAAAAATAAAAACTAGGTGTATGTGTCTAACTAGCTTCAAACTTGAGATATTTGCTTTTATAGATAGAGTAAACACATCCAAAAAACTCGGACTTTTGCCTGGGGGTACATGTATGCAAAGCTCTGTATTTTTATAAGTATTTGTCCAAAGTGTCATCATATAGTTCCGATTTATCATGACATGATTGTGTAACAGGAAAATTGGTCAAAACTTGAATATAGAACAGTAGAATTTGAAAAAAATATACTTTTTCATTTTTTGTCTCAGCACAATTTACGGTGTTTTTGAAAATCAAGGGTCACTTTATAAAATGCACATAACTTAAGTTACAAACGGTAAACTTCCTTAAAAATTCACCATACCATTTGTTTTATAGTATACATTCAAGAAACAGTTTCATTATAAGGATTGTGGAAGGTCACCATTACAGTTCCAGAATTTATAGTTTGTTCAATAACTGCACATTGAATCTATATTAAAACAAAGAAATATTGCATGAGCATTACCGAAAACCGTTGGAAAACTGCTGTTGTCCATCAACGGTTGTTGCAATTAGGTTCGGTACCCTAATGTATGGTACTTATCTTTCCACTACGTACAACATTTCACAGAAGTTCAGTTTATTTTATACTAAGCATGGTTACATGTATATCTTTGATCTAGTCTTCTATATCTGGTTATGTATTCTTAAACATGATGTTATGTGCCAGTTGTTTAAAAAATATATTAATTATTGTTAATGATATGGAGTAATGATAAGAATGCGGTCACAAGCACTGATAATCCTTTCTGTGTTAATCTTCAATGAAAACTATTCTATAATAAATACAAATATTGTCAATAAAACGATGTAATAAATTTACCATTTATTTAATTTAATTTTGATCTTGCACATTTAACATAAAATCAACATAAATATATGGATTAATACGATGGGTGATACAATTTCTTTTCCACAGTCAAAAACCAATCATATCATTCATCTGTTTATTTTATAAATGAATATATCTGGTTGCTTAAATTGTTATTGCTATTAATTGGCGTTGCCATGGTTTGTGTTATCAATATATTTTCATAGGAATAATAGATGTGAAAACATTTGTCTATTGTTGTTTATGTATTGTTTCAAAATGAATACGATTTCGGGGAATGTTAAACAGGACACAGTAATTTATCTGTATTTAGCTCCCATTATATACCCGAATATTTATTTCCCTAATTTTGTCCGAAAACCATGTCTATCATATTAAACCGTGGTTTATTACAGGCACTAACTGGTTATATGAGATTTTGTCGATGATGCTTAACAAGTCAGCAGTCCGAGTAAAGACCGGCAAACACATGACAATGATGGAAGCACAGACACCGGAGCAGATGGAGCAATACCCAGCCCCGCGCGTCATGAACAGTCACTTTAAACTCAGGTAGGTTCATTTGTTCCTGGCTCCACGCGTCATGAACAGTCACTTTAACCTCAGGTAGGTCCGTTTGTTCCTGGCTCCACGCGTCATGAACAGTCACCTTAAACTCAGGTAGGTCCGTTTGTTCCTGGCCCCGCGCGTCATGAACAGTCACTTTAAACTCAGGTAGGTTCATTTGTTCCTGGCTCCACGCGTCATGAACAGTCACTTTAACCCCAGGTAGGTCCGTTTGTTCCTGGCTCCACGCGTCATGAACAGTCGCTTTAACCTCAGGTAGGTCCGTTTGTTCCTGGCTCCACGCGTCATGAACAGTCACCTTAAACTCAGGTAGGTCCGTTTGTTCCTGGCCCCGCGCGTCATGAACAGTCACTTTAAACTCAGGTAGGTCCGTTTGTTCCTGGCTCCACGCGTCACGAACAGTAACTTTAACCTCAGGTAGGTCCATTTGTTCTTGTCTCCACGCGTCATAAATAGTCACTTTAACCTCAGGTAGGTACATTTGTTCCTGGCTCCACGCGTCATGAACAGTCACTTTAACCTCAGGTAGGTCCGTTTGTTCCTGGCCCCGCGCGTCATGAACAGTCACTTTAACCTCAGGTAGGTCCGTTTGTTCCTGGCTCCATGCGTCATGAACAGTCACTTTAACCTCAGGTAGGTCCGTTTGTTTCTGTCTCCACGCGTCATGAACAGTCACTTTAACCTCAGGTAGGTCCATTTGTTCCTGGCTCCATGCGTCATGAACAGTCACTTTAATCTCAGGTAGGTTCATTTGTTCCTGGCCCCGCGCGTCATGAACAGTCACTTTAACCTCAGGTAGGTCCGTTAGATCCTGACCACGCGCGTCATGAACAGTCACTTTAACCTCAGGTAGGTCCATTAGTTCCTGGCTCTATGCGTCATGAACAGTCACTTTAACCTCAGGTAGGTCCATTTGTTCCTGACCACGCGCGTCATGAACAGTCACTTTAACCTCAGGTAGGTCCGTTAGTTCCTGACCCCGCGCGTCATGAACAGTCACTTTAACCTCAGGTAGGTCCGTTTGTACCTGGCTCCATGCGTCACGAACAGTCACTTTAACCTCAGGTAGGTCCGTTTGTTCCTGGCTCAACGCGTCATGAACGGTCACTGTAACCTCAGGTAGGTCTATTTGTTCCTGGCTCCACGCGTCATGAACAGTCACTGTAACCTCAGGTAGGTCCATTTGTTCCTGGCCCCGCGCGTCATGAACAGTCACTTTAACCTCAGGTAGGTCCTTTTGTTCCTGGCTCCACGCGTCATGAACTGTCACTGTAACCTCAGGTAGGTCCTTTGTTCCTGGCTCCACGCGTCATGAACAGTCACTGTAACCTCAGGTAGGTCCATTTGTTCCTGGCTCCACGCGTCATGAACAGTCACTTTAACCTCAGGTAGGTCCGTTTGTTCCTGGCCCCGCGCGTCATGAACAGTCACTTTAACCTCAGGTAGGTCCATTTGTTCTTGTCTCCACGCGTCATAAATAGTCACGTTAACCTCAGGTAGGTCCATTTGTTCCTGGCTCCACGCGTCATGAACAGTCACTTTAACCTCAGGTAGGTCCGTTAGTTCCTGACCCCGCGCGTCATGAACAGTCACTTTAACCTCAGGTAGGTCCGTTTGTTTCTGTCTCCACAAGTCATAAATAGTCATTTTAACCTCAGGTAGGTCCGTTTGTTTCTCTCTCCACAAGTCATAAATAGTCATTTTAACCTCAGGTAGGTCCGTTTGTTTATGTCTCCACAAGTCATAAATAGTCATTTTAACCTCAGGTAGGTCCGTTTGTTATTGTCTCCACAAGTCATAAATAGTCATTTTAACCTCAGGTAGGTCCGTTTGTTTCTGTCTCCACAAGTCATAAATAGTCATTTTAACCTCAGGTAGGTCCATTTGTTTCTGTCTCCACAAGTCATAAATAGTCATTTTAACCTCAGGTAGGTCCATTTGTTCCTGTCTCTACGCGTCATAAATAGTCATTTTAACCTCAGGTAGGTCCGTTTGTTTCTGGCTCCATGCGTCATGAACAGTCACTTTAACCTCAGGTAGGTCCGTTTGTTCCTGGCTCCATGCGTCATAAATAGTCACTTTAACCTCAGGTAGGTCCGTTAGTTCCTGACCCCGCGCGTCATGAACAGTCACTGTAACCTCAGGTAGGTCCATTTGTTCCTGGCCACGCGCGTCATGAACAGTCACCTTAAACTCAGGTAGGTCCATTTGTTCCTGACCCCGCGCGTCATGAACAGTCACTTTAACCTCAGGTAGGTCCGTTTGTTTCTGTCTCCACGCGTCATGAACAGTCACTGTAACCTCAGGTAGGTCCATTTGTTCCTGACCCCGCGCGTCATGAACAGTCACTTTAACCTCAGGTAGGTCCGTTTGTTCCTGGCTCCACGCGTCATGAACAGTCACGTTAACCTCAGATATGTCCGTTTGTTTCTGTCTCCACGCGTCATGAACACTCACTTTAACCTCAGGTAGGTCCGTTTGTTCCTGGCTCCACGCGTCATGAACAGTCACTTTTACCTCAGATAGGTCCGTTTGTTCCTGGCTCCATGCGTCATGAACAGTCACCTTAAACTCAGGTAGGTCCGTTTGTTCCTGGCTCCATGCGTCATGAACAGTCACTTTTACCTCAGGTAGGTCCGTTTGTTTCTGTCTCCAGGCGTCATGAACAGTCACTTTAACCTTAGGTAGGTCCGTTTGTTTCTGTCTCCACAAGTCATAAATAGTCATTTTAACCTCAGGTAGGTCCATTTGTTTCTGTCTCCACAAGTCATAAATAGTCATTTTAACCTCAGGTAGGTCCGTTTGTTTCTGTCTCCACAAGTCATAAATAGTCATTTTAACCTCAGGTAGGTCCGTTTGTTTCTGTCTCCACAAGTCATAAATAGTCATTTTAACCTCAGGTAGGCCCGTTTGTTTCTGTCTCCACAAGTCATAAATAGTCATTTTAACCTCAGGTAGGTCCATTTGTTTCTGTCTCCACAAGTCATGAACAGTTTCTTTAACCTCAGGTAGGCCCGTTTGTTTCTGTCTCCACAAGTCATAAATAGTCATTTTAACCTCAGGTAGGTCCATTTGTTTCTGTCTCCACAAGTCATGAACAGTTTCTTTAACCTCAGGTAGGTCCGTTTGTTCCTGGCTCCACGCGTCATGAACAGTTTCTTTAACCTCAGGTAGGTCCGTTTGTTCCTGACCCCGCGCGTCATGAACAGTTTCTTTAACCTCAGGTAGGTCCGTTAGTTCCTGACCCCGCGCGTCATGAACAGTTTCTTTAACCTCAGGTAGGTCCGTTTGTTCCTGACCCCATGCGTCATGAACAGTCACTTTAACCTCAGGTAGGTCCGTTTGTTCCTGACCCCGCGCGTCATGAACAGTCACTTTAACCTCAGGTAGGTCCGTTTGTTCCTGACCCCGCTTGTCATGAACAGTCACTTTAACCTCAGGTAGGTCCATTAGTTCCTGGCTCTATGCGTCATGAACAGTCACTTTAACCTCAGGTAGGTCCGTTTGTTCCTGACCCCGCGCGTCATGAACATTTTCTTTAACCTCAGCTAGGTCCGTTAGTTCCTGACCACGCGCGTCATGAACAGTCACTGTAATCTCAGGTAGGTCCATTTGTTCCTGACCCCGCGCGTCATGAACAGTTTCTTTAACCTCAGGTAGGTCCATTTGTTCGTATTGTTGATATGCTTTTTTATCTTGCCAGCAAAAGCACCCTAGAAGGTATTAGCTGGCAGATATGTAATGTTGCTTTTAATGAGAATAGCATGCCGTTAAAACCTGCCATTATTCCACACCTAGTCAGACTATGTCATTACGATTTGAACCCTCGGTCATAACCCCTTGTGATTATGTTGTACTCTGCTACCTTTGAGGAATTGACATTTTATGCGGCCAAAGGTCTGTTATTCGAAGTCTCTTTAGGCGCGCAAGTGCCCTTACGAACGAAGATGAGAATTAGGTCAATATTAATAACCATTACTATTAATAGTATTTAATTTCTGTGTTTTGTATTGGAAGGCGCCATAACCTTACGTAAACTATTTAAGCTGACATTTAGTTTGAATCGTATGCAATAAGAATTAGAAACTGGTATTTAAATGTAAATCAAGACAAGAAGACTGATACAAAGGTTGTCCCGGAATGTTTTGTTTGCGGAAATCTAAGCTCTGATGTCAGACAGTTATGTTTTATGGTAAGAGGGTAGTTTGCTCTAGCAGTAGTGCGTTCTAATATTTTATAGTTTGTGTTGTTCGGAAAATAAGACCAGATCCTTTGACAATTGCCGCAGGTGTTAAAATTTGACCAGTAAAGACCATTACACAATGGCACATAGAGTAATTGTAACAGTGACATGAACACATGTACAATGAAGTCATACGATAAAATTGCAGTGCTGTAATCTTATTTTAAACAAAAATCCAAACAGACAAAACAAAATGTAGTATTGTGAAGCTATAATAGGCAATAAAGCTAAATTAAAAACCGAAGATTTATCCCCAAGTGACATTATATAATAAAGGCAAACGCATTCCCGAGGCCGCACCTACTGTGCAATCTCACGGCAAGGACTTGGATACTTTTCCAGATGTACCACCTATAAAGTACACGACTGGAGACGTAAAGAGACAAAATTCCAGTGAATGCTTAATTTTTGTGTCAATGGTCATCGTGTAGTCCGATCATCGTGTAGTTTGATCATCGTGTAGTCCGATCATCGTGTAGTCTGGTCACGTGTAGTCTGGTCATCGTGTAGTCTGGTCATCGTGTAGTCTTTTCATTGTGTAGTCCGGTCATCGTGTAGTGTGGTCATCGTGTAGTCTGGTCATCGTGTAATCCAATTATCCTTTAGTTTGGTCTTCGTCTAGTCTGGTCATCGTGTAGTCCGGTCATCCTGTAGTCCGGTCATCGTGTAGTCCGGTCATCTTGTAGTCTGATCATTCTGTAGTCCGGTCATCCTGTAGTCCGGTCATCCTGTAGTCCGGTCATCATGTAGTCTGGTCATTCTGTAGTCCGGTCATCCTGAAGTTTGGTCATCGTGAAGTTTGGTCATCCTGTAGTCCGGTCATCCTGTAGTCCGGTCATCCTGTAGTCCGGTTATCGTGTAATCCGGTCATCGTGTAGTCCGGTCATCGTGTAGTCCGGTCATCGTGTAGTCCGGTCATCCTGTAGTCCGGTCATCCTGAAGTTTGGTCTTCGTGAAGTTTTGTCATCGTGTAGTTCGGTCATCGTGTAGTACGGTCATCCTGTAGTTCGGTCATCGTGTAGTCCGGTCATCCTGTAGTCCGGTCATCCTGTAGTCCGGTTATCGTGTAATCCGGTCATCCAGTACTCGTAATGATTCTTTTGTTTTATTTTCCTATTGTTTGTTAGTTTGTTTGTGTTTTCTTAGCTCTTACGTTGTACTATTTTATAGCTTGTGTTGTTTGTCAGTGTGACGTGTTTTATGTCAGATATTGCGTTGTATTTAATTTTGTTTTTCATTCTATTTTGTCATAACGTGCGTTTAGCAAGACGTTAGACTGGCTGTTAGTGAGTTGTGCGTATTTGTCAGAGCACGTTTTATATGTGCCAATTTCTGATGCACTGCAGTATATTTTTGTCACATGTGTTATTCCTTTGTCAGATACCTTCCCGAAGACTTAAAGAAGAAGCAGATCAAGACGGTGTTGGTACTAAGGAATCCGAAGGATACTGCAGTGTCCTATTATAACCACATGAAGGGACTAAAGCTGTATGCGTATGCTGGGGAATGGAAAGATTGGCTGCATGCATACGTCAAAGGAGAATGTAAGGTTTTAAATTTTGTGGAGATGTAGAAGGGTTTACCCAAGTTTAACTTTGTGTCTACCATCTCCTTATCACACAACATGCACACCACGCCGCTTTTACGTAACAAGTAGAGATCGTTGTCATTTTTAACCAGTAGTGATAAGGGGTTTTGAATATTTTATAATGTTCTTTGTTCTTATAAGTTTGACTGCCCTAGCGGAGGGTGCTCTATACGTGACATGTATCTGCCGCGAGCAATCAACGTAACTTATTAGTTAGGTAATTTTGTCTCATGTCATTCATATATGTATCATTATTCATCGTTCAGACCAATATTCGGAATGATTATCTAGTTCTAACAACATACAATTGGATAAGTTTAATGGGGTGAATACAAGAAAAAGTCTTTTGAACAATTTTCGGAAAAGATAATAATTCACTGAAGTTGGAAAAAAATAATTAAAAGAACTCATTTAGCCTAAAATATACGCGGAGAAGTAGATAGAAGTTTGAGCAATTTCAAAATGGCAGCATATGCTTGTAATTTGCGTTTTCTGTATTACGTAGATGAATGAAACGAGTAATAAACCGTGCTGGGACAGCGGCTGAACTATAGCGGAACAGACCAATATCATTCGTCAAAATGACTTTTTGTAAGACACAAACCAATTGTAAGAAATTCTATCAAAATAAGATGAATATCGAAATAATAAAAATACGCGAAAAACACACAATTTCCGACAATTGCTGAAACTTAGCAGGGTCGATTTAAAATTAAGAGACGCAATTATAAACTGAGTGGCTTCATTGTTCGAGTACTCCGTTGTTTAAAACACAACCAGTTACCAATGTTATCTATGGGAAATTGTTGTATTAAGAAGTTATGAACAATGTAATTATAATAGAAGCCACATAAATGTGGCGTTGTCTGGTTGCTTTTACGACGTATTTAGTTCGCATGATCTGACTTTCGAATGTAAGTTTTATTTAAGGTTCTTTCTGTACTTTCTTCTAATACTCTGGGACTCTCCAAGATCTATAAAAGACAAAAGGTTTGCTCTTAAGTATTCTTATTTCAAAAAGTTAAATATTTACTCTTTGCAAGTCAAACAATTAAAAAACAAAGTATAATAAAACAAATAAAATAAAAACCAAGAATTACAGTACGACGTAAATTGAGTTATCTGGAAAAAATGCACTTTTACAAATTACATTTGATGAGTTGGAAATGGCTACATCTTATTATTCGTTACCAAAATTAACAATACAATACATATGCAATTATTTTCACACCAAGTTCTCTTTGAAATAACTTACTTCTACTGAATGCGACCTTTTTTTAAATAAAAGTTCAATTAAACGTGATATTGAAACATAAGCGGCTAATTGTAGCTCAAAGTTATGATTATAATTTCAAATGATATGCCAGCTGATATAAATGCAAATAAAATGTAAGTCGGTACAAGTTCGCGAAACATAAGTTACACAAATAATAATGAAAAGTACTTACCTATAAAGGACAAGTGATGTGACCTTCAGGATTTTCATACCTGGATGTTGAAACTTCACTATTTGCAAGTGAAGAAACCGAAGGACCCAGTCTCTTCAACTACCGCTTTAAACCAGCCAATTAAAAATATCGTTACAAAATCATGGATTACAAACTAATACCATCGAAGATGAATATCAGGTATTTGTAAATGTTTGGAATATAAAGAGCTACAATTGCCTTAAAAGTAGGTTTACCTGAAACATGCAGATGCCCCAAGGACGACATATCTGTGCCATGCTGAGATTGTATCCTAAACTTGTTTTTCCAGATGAATATGGTAAATACACAGATTATCTGCAAGAATGGCAAGAAGCCATTGCGAAAGGTCCTGGATTCCCTCTGCATGTCATGTACTTTGAGGACCTTAAATTGGTATGTCATTTAAAAATATGTCAATTTCACTTTATTTCCACATGCTCACTTTCTATATTCCCAAGCTATTAACCATGTATGTAGAAGCAAGTGTTTGACTCATATACCATACGCAGACGGTGTACACGTATTTTTGAAGGCTTCGTCGAATTTAGATAATTAGAAACTGTGGAAAAGAACATGTGTCTGTTTAAGTTGTAGTTTAAATCAATTATAATTTTGTTCAAGTCTTTACCATACCATCGGTGTAAGATAAACGGGAATAAAAATGCTATGATATGTATTAAAAGAAATAATCAAAAGTTTTATCACAAATTGTCTTCGACATTTGTCAATCATTATTTGCTCCAATATTATAGGCCAAAATTTACTACAACAAATAGTTGCTTAAAATGGCGTTATTTATGTCCTTAAAATATGGCGTCATTTATAAATAAAAGATTAATGCCATTAACTGTCCGGACTCTACAGCTGCTCTCATGTGTTTCAGAATGGAGTTGAGGAGCTAAACAGGTTGGAGAAGTTCTTAGAGATAGAGCTTGGTGAAGAACTGAAGAATGGAATTATCGAGGCCTGTCACTTCGACAAGATGCTGAAAGAGAAGCAACCGCCGGAGGAGATGAAGAAAGCAGTTTTTAAGGAAGGTTTCGAGTTCTTCAGGAAAGGTGACAATTATTATATATGCAAATCGATCAAATATTGACACAAATCAATGTGTTAGACGCTGATAATTAAAATTTTGCCGACCGATCAAGATTCCAACTGACATTTTGTCAATTTAATTAATTTTATAAATTAATTACATAATGAAAAATGTAAATGAGAGATGAGTTTTTATTTACATTATGGTTGAAATGCGTTATAATAAGGCTAAGGTTTTTGTTTCTAACTAAGTTTGTAAATTGTACTTGTTACTCTTGGGGCACTGCAGGAAAATCGTCCATTTACTACTTCCTTTGTAAATATTGTAAGTAGAATATTAAATTAGTATTTCTGTCACTTACACATTAATTTGTATTTGGTTATGTCCAATATTAGTTGTGGGTATATTTGCGGAAATGCTCATATTTTCATATTAAGTATAGTCGCTGAATGTTACATCTTGTCTATGCTGACATAAATTCGGCAAGACAGTTTACGTTCAAATTTATACCCCATGATACAGAATATGAAGCAAAACCTGCACAGAATATGTCTTGAAAGCATCGATGGCAAATATTATGAAGTAAATTTCGTCACTGGTTTGATTGCATAAAATTAGGAATCCCTCTAGCTGCTCGCGCTACTCAGGCTACAGTACAACAATTTTTGTTCTGCGTGCGTTTTATTTAGAACCCAGTTGGAAATGAGTGTGTCAAAACAAACACTAAATCGGAAATAGTGTGCTTTTAGGTTTTATGTTAATTGCCTTTTAAAAAGGTAATCATACATCATGTACGTCATAATTATCAATGTTATTACATTAAAAGTTTTATGATCTTGTTATGTATTTAAATCTTATGTCTAAGCACATACGTTAAAAGGAAAATATGAAAAGGTCCTATGCGAATTGCCATAAACATTAAAATTTTAGCTAGCACTCCTGTCCAAATTAATGTACATGTGATAAAAACACTGAGACAAAAAACAGTTACCGACTCGGTCAGCCGGTAAAAGGATCGACCGTGTTGTTTTAACATGGTTTAGGGAGCGCCTCTAACCATGCACGTGTTGAAGGTCTTTCTCAAAGACAGTATTAATAAAATAAAAAAAACATCCCATCAAAGTGAGATAACTAACAGTAGACACTTGTGTTATAACATTATACATGTAAACATTCCAGGTCAGATAGGCGACTGGAAGAACTGGTTTACCGTTCAACAGAACGAGATGTTTGACGAGATCTGGACTGAGGACGCTAAGGGGCTCAACTTCCCGTTCATTTACACAGATCCACGTGTGTAGAACACCTGTCATTGATGACATAGAGTCGCAACAAAAACAATGACAGAGCCCAGAGTGACATCAGTACATAGATATTTTGTATTTTGCTGTTTGTTGTTTGTTTTACCAGCGCTCCTGTATACATTATGTGTGTAGAAATTAGTATAGGAAAAAGAATGTATTTAGTTACAAATTCATGTAAATATAATAATACCGCGACATTTCTTGTATTAAATGCATTTATATTGTGAGATTAGTGTTTTATCTATTTTGTTTAACATAAATGCAGAGGTCAAAACTCGGCATATGTAAGAAGTTCCTGACATTATGAACCAAGAACACAAAAGAACAGTTCACCGCAAGAAAGCAGCTAATTTGCATGTTGTGGTTGTACTTTTAAAACTTAAGCAAATGGTCATGTTTTTATAGCTTATTGCTAGTGTGAAAAAAACTATACACTGAATATAAAACCATACTTGCTACCTTTCAGTTGAAATAATAACTCGATAAAAAGACGCAATAAGAAGTATAGGAAGCCTGGCAGACTTTTGACTAAAGAAACTGTACCAGACCATAATACAAATAACCCTTTGTTAATTGCCGGTTAAAACTGGCTTGAAGTATAACAAAAGTTATATTGACTGTTATTTGGAAAACTTTGTTGCAGTCACAATATTTAATAAAACTTAATAACGCATGCATGTCTTATGTCTCATGAAATACATAAATATGTACATATGAAAGTATACCGTATAATTGTGAGACTAGACTGTTGACAAAAATGACAATGGACTTACAATTTTTATCGTATAGTTTATTCATGTTTGGTATGTTTTTTTCCGCATGTATACTTGTTGTCTTTTTTTTTTTCATTGCACCCCTTTTAAAGGGGCTAGATGTGCTGTAAAATTGACGTATGTGCAATAAATTAACATAGTTTATATTCCACCTGAACATCTATCTGTAGATTAAGTATTTTAACAAAAACATCTGTATGTTGTGTTTAACGTCACATTCCCTTTCGAAAAATGAATGGAGCTGTTTATTCATTTTGACTCGCGGTTTAAAGTTGAACTACCAATTGAGTTAAATAAATGTTTTTGTCATTTGTGACATCATTTGACCTTGGCTTGTTACCACGCCTTTCTGTTTAGATATTTTTATATGTAATTTAGGACTTCAATCACCGTCATATTGAAAGCCGATGGTCCATTACTAAACTAAGCTACAAGGGAAGAAAATGTTAATGAAAAATGTGTTTTTTCTGATGTTTTTTCATTCTCTGCTACTAATTGTCGCAAAGCGATTGTTCATGTGTAGTTTATTCATGGTCGGATATGTCAATTCACTTCGTATTGTCAAGCATACGGAATATGCTTCAGATTATTATATGTTGTTCTTCACTTACTGTATGTTTGTTGTTGTTATTTTCTTTATGTCATGTCTTGAACTGTGGGGTGGGGGTCCCCATTAACAATATCAAGCAACAATGACTCCATCGCTAATTTGTCAATTATGTTCTTAACAAATCATTAACTTCTCCGACGCTTAACTGTATCATTGTGTCCTTTCTATTCTTCAGCGTTTTATTAAAACAATTGTTGCACATTTATTTTTAAATACAACGCTGCTGCTTCTTTAAGCATGAAGGAATAAGAAATAATACTTCAACTATTTCAATAGAATTTTGAGACGCTTGATATAGTATTATATAAGCATTGATATCATTTTTAAGCTGTTTCTTGTTAAGACTCATGTGTCTGACATATCGTCATCGTTGCATGCTTCTCTAGACTCTAACAAGTGACAATTTTACAAGTATTTAAGCTCTTTACGTCACGTCATATCAATCACGAAAACCGCATAAATTGCAGTTTAAGGGACAAGATGATCTCAGATTTGTAAAGAGTTTAATAAATAATTCGAGTAGAGTGATTTATATTATTAAAGGAATTGCAATAATTAATTGCCTTCATCTTTGTTATATAAGTTACATCAATTGTGCCAAAAAGGTTATACTGCCAATATATAAAGAAATAGTAGTTTTATCAGTTACATGTATAATAAATGTACATATTTTTATGTATGAGCTATACCAGTTCAATTAATTGAAATTAGAAACATTTGAAATGCATTTTACCAGCGTAATTCTACAGAGCTGTTATTGGTAAGTCGAAAATCTTCGTTCATTTGATTGTGACTTGTACAAATACGTGACACATCGATGCTTGTTTGAAACGAAATGTTTACTGCTGTTGTAATATTCTGTATAAATACGAAACGAATGAAAAGGTGTTATAAATAAGAAAATAAGAAAACTCTTCAGAGAATTAACCAAAATATTAAATTCGAACTACTTCTAGACAAAGGCGCACAAGGAAAGTGAAAATGTGAAAAAATACTGATCTAAATAATTGCAAACACAAAGAAAAGCCAATAGTCATCGCCTTAAGTCAATCGCCAAAAAGGACCGACAGTGGTGCTGAATAGGAAAACAAGAAAATGATCTTTAGAATTACCACAGACATTAAAATATGAATGCCTTGGAACGGTTAGTCAGCAAAAGGATCGATCTGGGGCGCTTGAACTTGGTTTGGGGAGAGCTCCAACCTCGCACTTCATAACAATGTCCATATATCATCAAAGTGAAACAACATGCAATAAACACCTGTTTTGGGAGTTATAAACTGATCAATGAATACAATTTACAAACAATATAATAATAATAATGTAACATAAAGTCAAGTTCGAAACAGTAGCAAACTATTAAAAGACCCTCGTATGTTCAATATGAATGTAAGAACTAGTTTGACGTCATACAATACAAATGTAGTGACGTCTTATGTAAAAAGATAGTAATCCAAACCAACAAAACTAAAAGTAGCATTGCGGTTATAGGTTATGAGATCGAAAGGTTATAGCATAAAAATGCTGAGCATTTATCGGCAGATGAGATCTTTAATAATAAAGTCAACCACGAATTTATATCTACTGTGCACGGCTGTAAGACGAAGAGAAAGAATGTGCGTGTGTTGGCTTAGAGCCAGTTATATGTAGTCTCAACGATCGGTCCGGTCTTGACTGTGTAAAGGAAATTGCAAGCAATGCAGTACAACTACGGTTACATGCAGAACTATTGTTTTCATACGTTATACTGTACGTATATACTTTAAAGCAATACAATAATTACGGTGAATATTCTGAAAAAAACGTTCCTTAATTTGTGGAATTTAAAGCCCTGGTGTTATAAATCTAGTAATAATAAAGTGATTTTGTCGACAAATTTTTAATCCTAGTGCAAACGTTGAAGTTGGAATATATAAATACTATTATTGAAGATAACATGAGATGAATCAGCATCAAGGTATGGATACTTCAAAATACATAATTTAAAATTGTCTCTCTTATCATACATTTAAGTACCGACTTTGTCATTGAAAATGTTATTAATCTCGGTGTTTTGAAATGCCTTCAGTAAATGTCAAGTATTTGCTTCTTTAAGTGTATGTTCTGTTGGATAAATTCGACAGATAATTTCAGCGAAAAAAGATGAGAGAGAGACAGACAGACAGACAGAGACAGACAGAGAGACATGTACAGAGAGAGACAGACAGAGAGAGACAGACATACAGGGAGAGAGAGACAGAGAGAGAGTCAAAGAGAGAGAGAGAGAGAGTCGTCAAGATAGTATGAAGTTCATATATTCTTATTTATAATGTGGCATTGTGCAGAAGGGGTTAAGGTAGATAAGTTCAAATAAGTCACGCTCAAAGCAGGTTTAAAAAGGAATTTGCGATTTGCAGAGTAAAACCAGTGGCAGGTCTTGAAATAAACTTAACTGCAGTGGTGAATGGAGCATTTTTTCAAGCAAAAAAGAACATGTGAATAGTTTTATATGTAAGAAAATGTTACATCCAGATCTTTTTACAATATTTAACAATGTGAAAGCAAACTGCAGTTAGACATTAGGTAAGTTGATTAAAGATTAAACTCCGTCTCAGCTAGTTACTACATGTGCATTGCCTTTGTCTAGGGTTATCTCATATTTTAATTTCTGTGATAATTCTCATAAGCACTTTTCTTATTTTTCTATTCTACCCAGGTAAAGGGAGGTTCAGGAGGGATTAATGTAAAGTGCAAAGACTTGTCTCCGACTGGACTTTTAAAACAGATAGTTTTTAATCTGTTCTACTACATTTTATAATAACTCTGGCCTTCATAGGGCGCATGATCTGTGTGTACATGTCCTACCAAGGGGTACATACCTGGCCAGGTAAACTTTATTAGCCACATATATGATAACATGATCCGTTACACATTCACGACACGATCTTATCACCATTCACGGACCCATGTGGCTGTAAACAGTTCATCCGCAGCTTACAATTGTGTCTGCACATTCATTAAACATCGTCTGTATATTTAAGGGAGATAACGTCGTCAGGCATGACCTTAAAGTGTCCTATTAAATATCATGATAGTGTCACAGTACCTGTTGCATTGGGCTGCACCTAGACGTTTATTTCATTGGATAAGTTGTAAACACAGGATAACAGCCGGTTAACCAACACGTAAGCTAAGCTGTTTGTTACTGTTTAGTGGTTCCTTTTGATTCAAATAATAACAAATCCTTATTCATTAGAATTTTACATGTTTGAAAGTGATGTGTTTGTCTCGAATATAGTTTGCAGTTTCTCAATGCTAATTTCTCATAATTTTCAAAAGTTTAAGTTAAAATTGGTTTTCATTCATTTGTGCATCATAACTTAAGATGAAGTTACGTTTACTTCTTAATATCCGAACGAATGGTGTTGATTCATTGCGCTCCTTGTATCATGTTTACTTGTAAAAACAAGGGATAAAACTGGTGTCAGTTAGTTGGTTTTTTTTGCTTTTACTTGCATCTGTATGAAAATCCATTCATATATGTACATACACAGCTTGGCTAACATTCTATTATAGCATGTCAAACAAACGTGCATAGATGAGTTGTTACCAAAGGGCAGTGATTTATGTGAACAAATGTTTTACAACCTTGCAAGTTGTGTTTATATAGCCAGAACGTGACATCCTATCGGCATCTTTATAACATTTGAAAGCTCGAAGGGTCTGTGTGCATGATGATAACCCAAATGAACTTAGAAGATACTTTAAATGTTCTGTCCGTTTGTCTTCATGTTTATTATGTTCACAAACGTCACTGACAGGTAAAATATACTCAGCCAAAAAAGAAACCTTACAGTGTATGTTTTTTCTTTTTTTTTCAGTAACCAGATATCCGAATCTGGAAATGATTGTTGGACATGTTAAAGACATGCATATCCAACACAGATAGCATTTTGTTTTTATTGGTTATGTTTTAAATTTGTTTAAATACTGTTTTTTTCATTCATAGGGGTCAAAATTAAATTTATCAGTTTTTAATTGGTGACATTGAAACATTTTATGACGGATGCCGACCATTTCATTTGCATTTGAATCATGTTTGAGTATTCTGTTTTTGAAATCAATATCTGTTATGTCCACCGTTTGCTCTAATCAGTGTATCTGCCCGTCGACGCATCGAATTGACGTAACGTTGTACGAGCCTATTGGGAAGGTTGTCCCATTCAATGATCAAGGCATTTGTCAACTGCTGGATATTTTGTGGAGCATGTATACTGCGAACGTTTCTGCCAAGCACGTCCCAGATATGCTCAATCGGATTCATATCTGGAGACATTGCTGGCCATTGCATGACGTTGACGTTGGATGCTGCCAAGTGAGCGCGTGTAATTCTTGCAGTGTGAGGACGGGCATTGTCATGTTGAAAAACAGCTGGAGCATTTCTCCTCAAGAAAGAAATAGCTTCTGCGTTTAGGACATTATTGATGTATCTCTGGGCGTTTAAGTTGTCACGCAGAACAATAAGCCTGGTTTTCTGTCCCCCCCCCCCCCCCCCCATTATCCCGCCCCAAACCATAACACCCCCGCCGCCAAAACGGTCATGTTGTCTTACACAGACTGGAGCGAACCGTTCACCTTTACGACGATAAACGCGTACACGGCCGTCGGCATGGCTTAGATTAAACCGTGACTCGTCCGAAAACAAGACAGTGTTCCAGTCACGTCGACGCCAGTTGCGGTGGGCACGTGCCCATCCAAGGCGGGCGCGGCGATGGCGTAACGTAAGTATACCACCAGTATATGGACGTCGCGCTCTTATTGGGCGCCTTTGTGTGCGCAACCGATTGCGAATTGTCTGAGCACAGACGTTATACGCCGGTGCCGTCAACGTCGCGGGTGTGAACCTGTTACGTAAGTGCAATAGAACAATGGCGCGATCGTCCCTTTGGCTAGTTGCTCTTGGTCAACCCGACCTTGGACGATCGTGAACATCACCTGTATGCCTAAAACGCCTAACAAGATCATGAATTGTGGTACGGCTGCAATTAAACGTCCTACTAACGTCAACAACGGAAACTCCACCCTGGATCATTCAAATAGCCCGATTTCTCTCGGCCTCTGACAATCGCGGCATTGTAAAACCTGTCAATTTGAGATGTGAATTTATCTGTGCGCTTACTGAAGACATGTACAGTGTTTTGTAACAATGACTATCGGTTACCATACCGCGTGCACGAGGTTCACGTGCAAAAACTGAATTTTTACGCTCGCTTGAATACCACTGATACCATGAGTGCAATATGGTTAACGTGTAGAGTGAATCGATAGTAAAATGTTCTGACACATACATGTTTTGATTTAAATAAGATATATTGAAAATATCTTAATATTAAAAGTGTAAGGTTTCTTTTTTGGCTGAGTATATTATAAATAGCCAAACTGTTGGTACATACACTTGCTATTTAACCACTACGACAAAGAGGAAAAAACATTTCTCAAACATATTGACATTTTACCTATGGTCAGTCGGAATATTTATTTATTTATTTGGGTTTTACGGCACACCGACACTTAACAGGTCATACGGCGCCGAATACAAAGTTAAATGTGAAAAGAGCACAATCAGGTTAAAACCAAATTACGCAAGTAAAATATAAAAAATATAAAAACATATCACGATACAAAAAAATAAGTAGACCATTTATTTCTCTTGACCTAAATGTCCAGAAAAGTGTGGTAAGCGTTCGTGTAAAGTGTACCTTTTCAAACCGAGTGATAAATGCGTCAACTATAGCTACTCTAGAGGTCGCTGCGCGCTCACCGTACGGAGAAACTCTATATTGTAGATGCATAAGCTTTCGATGTAGGACATTGGAGCAAAGTTTAAAGATTTCATTGGGTCGACTCGTATATTTATCATTTTTTTAGGAAATGATTATGGAGTGACGTCACAGCCAAGAGAAGCGATATTATTTTTAACGGTTATGTTAATGCTATTTCTGCTGTAAAATGACCATGTAATTATATTTATTATAGCGTTTGGTTTCTTTTGTTTCTAAAAAAACAACCACTTAAGATAAAAGCAATAAACGTAAGAACTGTGAAAAAAATCACAATTGAAACATTAGCTCACGTCAATTGTTGATTCTTATTTTATATTACATGACTGCAATAATTTGTATGAGAGGCCAGACTGCACTAATTATCACAGCCATGGACAGAAACATTTTAATAGACAGATGTGTAAAATTTCTTCGTCATTCAAGTTTTGTTAGGATTTTAACTGTTTTGTGTACTTTTATGGTTACTATGTATATTGTACCTGCGCACTTATACAGAAATGGTCTGACAATTCGCGATTGATATGCAAGCTAATTCCCACGCATATTGTACTGTAGTTGAGCTTTTTCAATACGTTTTGAATTTCCAGACACTCATGTGACCTCGGACAAACGCACTCGGAACTGCGGTGCTAATGTACAATTGCCAAATATGAATTTACAGATAGATACCTAGTTCAATTTGATTCCGACTGAAATTGATGTGCTATGAATAACTGAATGACACATTTTATATGGTTTAACATAATTATGTCTACATTTAATGACCAGTAATAACTACTTATATGCGCCATGAAGTACATACTTGGGTCAATACATACAAAGTAAGTGAACATATATACGAAACAATATCGGTACGAATTAACATTGAAATAACCGAAAATGACTAACAAAGACAGGCATAGACCAACAATTCGAAACAAATATCTAGTATTAAAGGGTCAATTATTGTGTATTAAGAATAGTTTATGCATGGTTGATTTGGATGACGATTTATTTATTAAAACAGGACCTGTATATATACTATACTATACGTTAAGAACCACGGCCACAGTAAGACGGTCGTACAGTCGCATTGCATTCGCTGTGCGGTCCGTAGAGTTTGATGAGGGGTGGCAGGATGGCGAAATTCACCCATCTTTTTTTCCGAACGGCTTAACGTCTGGCGCAATTTTATAGATCCTACAAAACAAAGTGTATGTATGTATGTATGTGTGTGTGTGTGTGTGTGTGTGTGTGTGTGTGTGTGTGTGTGTGTGTGTGTGTGTGTGTGTGTGTGTGTGTGTGTGTGTGTGTGTGTGTGTGTGTGTGTAGGTGTGTGTATGTGTGTGTGTGTAATGTGTGTAACGTATGTATGTATTTGGTGTATGTATGTATTCCAGGGGCGGATCCAGGATTTTGGGTTAGGGGGGGCGTAACTTTTAATCACTCTAAAGGTTGCACTAGCAGATCCAGGGGCATACGTTACCTATAGTTCTAATATCTAATAACGAGGTTTCTATTAGGACGACTAAGTGGCTTATATAATTTGTATATTTTCGTTAAGCGGGAAAAACGAGGGAAGATACATGTATAATTGTGAACCCATGTTCAGATACTTTTACTATTCAACATATTCTAAGTGCATAGCTATCTATCTATGTGTATCTATTCGCACAATGGATCTATCAGTAGCATGCGCCTAGGATATTTCCTGGCGTAGATGTTCACAATTTCCTCAATATCCAATTTTATGTCCCTATGAATGAAGAGTAGCATGAGAGCGTTGAACCGGCTCTGGCCCATGGTACTCCTGTGCGGGTTCTTGATGAATTTCAATGACGAGTTGGACCGTTCCACTCCTGCTGATGTCACAGAAGTTAAAAGCAACAGTGTAAGCACTTTCGATATGTTGGGATGCATATGTTGGCATGTTTCTGTCAATGTTTCAACAATAGTCGACGGCTTGTTTTCCGTGTTCCTCCAGGTCTGTTTCCAGAGCTGGACCTCTTGTGCGAACATGTCTGGCTGTGGCATGTCATCTCTGTAAAAGTCCAGAAGAGCTAGCATCGACTCTTGAGTGGCGCTGGCAATGTTGTTTGGCAGCAGACAGAACGCCAGACATGCCTGCTGTGTCATGGTGTTAAATCTGAGGTTTAGTTGCTGTGACATTGAGTCCACAAAAGGAAGGAACACAGCCCGTTCATAGTACTGTTCTACGTTGTCTGCTGGCACGTTACTTCTCTGTGTCTGACGTCCACATCGTCTAGGCATTTGGAGGCTGTCTAACCCAGCTTTTTGTGCAATTGTTGATGCTTTTGTGTACACATCTTTGTAATCAGTGTTCCTTGCTTCAGACACAGAGGTTTTAACATGCGTAACCATTTCAACTAATCCTTCAACTGTTCAAAAACGTTTTATTTTTAAATATACTTAATTATAAACATAGCATATAACAAGAACCTTCTTAACATGGAAAAAAATGACGGTGAAAAATTAAAAAAAAAAAATTTGGCGAAGCCAGGGATTGAACCACGGGCATTGAGATCTGCAGTTCAACGCCTTCACCGCTGGACCACCAAATCCGCACAACAGTTTAGAGTTGTCATTACATACTTCAACCAACAGTGTGAACTTCAGTATTTATCTCTCTGATTCGAGGCAAATATCCACGGCGCTTGAAGAAATCCGTGATATTTAAACGACAAACATATGCTCCAATTGCATCATATCTACATGCATGGTGGAACAGTGAACAAGTCATATTTGCCTAGATCAACCAATTTAAAATTGCTTACCTTCTTTCTTTTTCTTTGTTGCTAAAGAAACTGTGCAAACTCTTCTGTTTCTTGGGGCGTTTGGGACTTGACGGCGCAGCCATATTTGTTGTCGTATAAATGTACCCAAAGGAAATTAATTGACTGAATGATGTGTTTGTTTGTATGGGTTTTACGGCGCATCAACATGATCATGTTATATAGTGCCGAATTATTACAGTAAGGGAAGGCGGGAACGTTTAAATTGCGTGCACTCTGTGTTGTGTACGAGTACATCTCAAAAGGCAATGTTGTATAAAGATACGCGAGCGAAGCGAGCGAAGAAAAAATAGGAAAATATAGTATATTTTATTGTTTCCATACCAAAGAACATGTAAGCTCCGGGAATTTTAGGGGGGGCGTGCGCCGGGTGCGCCCCCCCCCCTGGATCCGCTAGTGTATTCGGTTGACAAAAAACTATAAAGAAAATAGTGTGGAATGAGTCCGAACGGTTCTAGCAATAAGATCCAATCAATTTATGGAAAGGTTATTTCTTGGTATGCGGTATTAATTACTCGGTATATACTTTAAAACAAACAAAAACAGGGAAAGAATATGGTTTGTAACAGTGGTTTCATACGTTGCTAATTGTACCAGAGTTTGATAGTGTAATGTTGTAAAGGTTGCATTCAACGCTCTTTCTGTCATCTGAACGTTGAAAGTGCCTCCATACGTCGGAAGTAACTGATGCAGGCATAACTGCGGTATACAGATAGTGATGTGAACGGCGCGAAAATTCTGCTTTATAATAATTGGGACAGCAATTCGGGCCAACATATACCCAGTGGTAATTTTGAGCAAAACATTACTGACACTCTGTGTATATAGTTTAGTCCTATGGCGCTTGTATGCTTGTAGACAGTGACCAGAGGTGATGGTAGGTGTGTAAACCGCTAGGGCTGCAACTAGGTGAAGTTGTCATGGAAACAGCCAGCATAAGACCCTGCCCCCTCCCCCATCTCCCGGCACATTATCTACTATCAGCCACACGTGAGAAAGTAAATTATTGCACTCGTAGTTTTCATCACTACCAGCTCCTACCCCACCTTGCTCCTAACTTGGCATTTATAACTTTCAAAACTACCATTGTTATACTTTACTAATGGCAGTATTAATGATAATGAAACCGACACAACAATAAAATGCTTGGTTAACTGATGTGTAAAAGGTGGTTATTATGTCTTTAATGTTGTATGTTATAAACAAATCACGTGATATAATTTTAAATTTATTGAACATCATTTTGAACGGTTCCATGATATTACTCGCTTACTGTGTTGTACAGTATGCGAGCGGGTAACCAGTAGCTATGTCACGTTATCGGCTGCCGTGAATAGATAGAGGGAATTTCCCAGCTTGAATACTAGCATAGTAGATATACTTCATATTTCATACCCCGCTGAAATAACAAGAAAAAAGGGCAATAAGGTAAACGTTATTCTCATTCTGACTTCATGAAACTGCTTATTACCTGACCACCACAATTAAACGCCTATTAATTGGTAACAGGTGGGAATGTTATACAGTTATGGTGTGAACAATAACATTTTAAGCAAGAAACAGTATGACTTCGTCGTTTTGTCTTGTTGTTTTATGTTGTTTGTGTTGCTGTTTTTGTGTTGTTGTTTTTTTGTTGTTTGTTTGTTGTATTTTGTGCTTTTTTCTGTGTTTTTTTCTGTTTTTTTTTTTTTTTTTTTTTTTTTTTTTTTTTTTTTGTTACTTTATTATTTTAGAAGTCTACAAGTCCTAGTAAGATCTGGCATAAAATATTATTTATGTATGCTTCAGTTACGATGACCGACATTCTAGTAAAGGATGTTGGTGGCGCCACTGCAAGAATGGTTGACGTAGGTGGTTACATCATGCCAGCTTTCCCAGAAAAAGACGCAGCGACGTTGAAAAGGATCTTCGACGAAATGCCGACGTTCTCAATGAGGGACGATGACGTCATGTTGTGTAGTTTCCCTAAAACAGGTCAGATTCTCGTAAAATATCAAATTCTTGAAACGATGCACTTAACAACAGTCTTTACCAGTTCATATATGTTACTCGATCACACTTTTATATCAGCTTTGGCAGAGTTCCATTCTCAAGAATAAACTCAATTTCCAATGGTGCCAAACATGAATTTCTAAAACCGAGATATACCGAATTTAAAACACAGATAACACTTTGTTCAATAACCGCATATTTAACATATATAATCTAACAAAGAGCTAATGCACAAACATGATCGAAATCGGTTGAAAACTTCTCAATGGATTTTTTGGTTTGGTTTTGTGCCCTGTCGTTTCGTAATTATTTGTCCGCTACGACTATTTTCCATTGAAGTTCGCAGGCATATTAACGTCAATATACCGTAGGTGTAAGTTATGTTTTTTTTTATAAATGGGTGTGTTGTAAGATCTTAGAAAAGTATACAGTATATGAGAATGTGTATTTGATCGTTTTGTATTTTTCTTGTGCAACATAAATGATGAACTGTCTTATACTAAGCAGGTTTACATGTGCATCTTTAATCTAGTCTTCTGTATCTAGTTATATATTCCCTTTAAATGACATTATGTGCTTGTTGTTAAAAATTGTATAAATAATTGTAAATGAAATGGATTTCATCCTATTCTAACGAATTATAAACAGGAATGACCAATTAATGGATTTTTTTCTGAAATTTTGAAGCGTGGTTGATATGTTGTTGACATTTATAAGAATGCGGTCACAAACACTAATACTATTTTGTTTATTTACAATAAAACTATTGTATAATAAATACATATATAAACAAAAAATGGTGTATTGATAATATCTATTATTAATTTGACACTACTTTGAACATTAACATAAATATATGGAATAAGCTGATGGTTGATACGATTTCCTTCAACAGACAAAACTATCAGCAATATATCATAAACTGCGCCACGTTGATTAAATTGTAAATGATATAATCGGCCATAGTTTGTTTATTAAGATATTTCAATGAGAAGAACAGATGTGAAACTATTTAAAGTTATATATTGTTTTAAATATGAATATGATTTAAGGAATATTACAAAAGCCATAGTAATTAATCTGTATTAAGTAACCAGTATATGCCGTAAAGATTCATTTTCCTGACATTGTTCTGAAGCTAATTCTATCATATGAAACATTTAATCATGTATTGTATGACAGGCACAAACTGGTTATATGAGGTCTTGTCGATGATGCTTCAGAAGTCAGCAGCCCGGGTTCAGACCAGTAAATACACGACGATGATGGAAGCACAAACACCCGAGCAGATGGAGCGATTCCCAGCTCCACGTGTCATGAACAGTCATTTTAACCTTAAGTAGGTCTTTGTGTTCGTCGTCTTGTTTGTTTAAGTTTTATCTTGCCAGCAAAAAATAATTCAGCTGAACAAGAAGGTGTGAATATGTTGTATATCTAGTGCTGCCGTCAATTTGATAGCAGGCTGATAAAACCTGCGTTCATATTACACACAGTCAGATTGTGATGACATTATATTACACACAGTCAGATTGTGATGACATTATATTACACACAGTCAGATTGTGATGACATTATATTACACACAGTCAGATTGTAATGACATTATATTACACACAGTCAGATTGTAATGGCATTATATTACACACAATCAGATTGTGATGGCATTATATTACACATAGTCAGATTGTGATGACATTATATTACACACAGTCAGATTGTAATGACAATATATTACACACAGTCAGATTGTGATGACATTATATTACACAGTCAGATTGTGATGACATTATATTACACACAGTCAGATTGTGATGACATTATATTACACACAGTCAGATTGTAATGACATTATATTACACACAGTCAGATTGTAATGACATTATATTACACACAGTCAGATTGTGATGACATTATATTACACATAGTCAGATTGTGATGGCATTATATTACACATAGTCAGATTGTGATGACATTATATTACACACAGTCAGATTGTGATGACATTATATTACACACAGTCAGATTGTAATGGCATTATATTACACACAGTCAGATTGTAATGACAATATATTACACACAGTCAGATTGTGATGACATTATATTACACACAGTCAGATTGTAATGACATTATATTACACACAGTCAGATTGTAATGAAATTATATTACACACAGTCAGATTGTAATGACATTATATTACACACAGTCAGATTGTAATGACATTATATTACACACAGTCAGATTGTAATGACATTATATTACACACAGTCAGATTGAGATGACATTATATTACACACAGTCAGATTGTAATGACAATATATTACACACAGTCAGATTGTGATGACATTATATTACACACAGTCAGATTGTAATGACATTATATTACACACAGTCAGATTGTAATGACATATATTACACACAGTCAGATTGTAATGACATTATATTACACACAGTCAGATTGTAATGACATTATATTACACACAGTCAGATTGTAATGACATTATATTACACACAGTCAGATTGTAAGACATTATATTACACACAGTCAGATTGAGATGACATTATATTACACACAGTCAGATTGTAATGACATTATATTACACACAGTCAGATTGTAATGACATTATATTACACACAGTCAGATTGTAATGACATTATATTACACACAGTCAGATTGTAATGGACATTATATTACAAACAGTTCAGATGTAATGAACATTATATACACACAGTCAGATTGTAATGACATTATATTACACACAGTCAGATGTGTAATGATATTACACACATCAGATTTTAGACATTATATTACAGTCGATTTGATGGGTATATTACACCAGTCAGTTGTATGATTACACACAACAGTCAGATTG